>CM040181.1:11670395-12202895 GCA_022606695.1 Vaccinium macrocarpon
AAAAAATAGGTTGGAAGACGGTAACAATGTCTTTGGCCGATACCACTTCAACATATTAGAAATACCCATGTCTTGGAGATTTTTTATGCGTATTGGAAATAACCTACAGAAATAAAAAAGTATAGCAGGATAGAGTCGCGTGCAGCTCTCCTTCTGTGTTGCTTCCATGCAGCCAGCAGCCTTGATGCAAAAATATATTTTACTTCTCGTTTTCCCCAGCATATTTACATGCTAGGGTAAAAGGCAACTTCCACTCACAGCAAAAATTAAGTAATACTATCACAGTACAGACTCTATCTTAGCTCAGTTCTAAGAAGCAAGCTCGTTATCTTTCAAAATCTATCTAAGCATAAACTAGTATATATGGAAAAGCTATTCCAAATAAATCCATTTTTCTTAAAAAGAAAATAATAATTTGATATATTTACTACACATTAGCAAGTGAAGAAAATAATACATTTACTTAGGCTTTGAACTTAAGGATGACATTCTGTATTGGTATGCCTGAACATTGCTTACAGCAGAGACAACATATTATTGCGCATGCATAACATATTAGAAGCGAGGTTACACATGTATGAACCATGTATATACAATCCCGAAAGAACAAAAGGCAACAATGGCAAACACCATGACAATGTTAAGTGACAATTGCGGCAAAAAGGGAGAACATCTGGCTGAGGACATTTAACAGAAAAGTCTTCCTTGTCATGAGAGGAGAATGAATACAAATCGTCTTTTTAAGACACATACCCACCTTATATATATATTAAAAAGAAAAAAGGAAAAGACAGCAAAAGCACAATATTTGCAGTGGGGGCAAAATGTAAAGATCAGAAGTACATTTGTCTCTTCCATTTAATATACCATTACTGAAATAACCATCAATATTAAGCTCACCCAATCAATTTTTTCACCGACACAAAAGTTGCCCAAATTACTGTGTGGCCATTAAGTTGCCGAATGTCGTTCAACTTTGACATCCAACTATATAATGCTGGAATGAAAAGTGAAACATAAAGTATATTTAAAGAAACCGTACATCCTCCATATGTGTTTGCATTTGATATTAATTCTCCACGCTCACTCTGACAAAAGAAACGCCAAATTCAGATATCATCTGTAAAATGTTTTTTGTCAAGAGAACTCGAGGACCGTTTAAGTAAATTTGCTCTCCCATTGCCTACTTGAAGAATTCAAACAAGAGTATCCATTATACATACAAAGGCCGCCAGGGAACCGATTTTCATCTTTTCCAAATGTCTAGAACCGAACATGCTTCATGTACAAGTGCGCAATCTTGTCATCTGTTTCAACGTTTTAAAAACAGAGGGGCATTTGAACTAGGCGACCGCCCTTAATCCGGGTTTTGATTTACCCCAAAACCTGTTTTTTAGATATAAAATAGTCTTTAAAGTGAAAACCATTCAAATTGGCCGGTTGAACCACTAACCTCGATGAACTAGGCACGGGCAATTTGCCCAAAACAAAGCGCAAACTAAAAAGAAGCCACCATGGGGCCATCACTTCTGCGCCATACATCTACGGGTGTGGATAGCTAAAGCATAGGACCACTCACTACCAAAATCATCGCTTTGCATTATGGTTTGTTTTTTCAAATCCGTACACAACTGAAATTTCTTGACTTCTTTATTCGACTAATCTTAGGGTCTTGAATTTAACAACTGGGAAAGTTTTAGTGGCAAACATCCAAGTGTGTCGTACATAAATAAAAAAAAATATATATATATATATATATATATATATATATATATATATATATATACACACACACACGATATATAATTGTTTTTGACAATCCATGATTTTGTAATCACACTCCAATATTAATTTGTTTTGATGTTCATAATACACGAACCTAAACGCTAAAAGACATATTGGATCATGGGTTACTAAAATTTGATTTTTTAATGTACCTTCATATTTTAAGCAACAAAGAACCATGGCATATATGATAATAATAATATTAAAACCATAGCATATTTTGTGGTAGTTCATTTCTAATTTTGTGGAAGAAGTTTGAATTTTCCTGGTCCAAAAATGAGTTTTTGGTGGCATGGGTGATGAGTTTTGGAAGCATACCGTTACGAATTTGCATTTACAAATATATGATCATTGTATACGTGCGGTTAATTTATATGGATAAAAAGGCCTCAGTGAACAAACAACAACTATCGAGTCATTTTTATATATATATATATATATATATATATGTATATAGAGAGAGAGAGAGAGAGAGAGAGAGAGAGAGAACATATAAAGGTCGGAGAATCGCCCCCCATCAGGTGAGGGGGTAATAACGAGATATGGAGAAAGAGATGATGGTTACCACAGAGTATGTACTGTAGGGTAGACAAATGTCTCGTAACTATATGACTTCAATTAGGGAACCGTTTGGACATGTTACTTTACGGCTTACACACAAGGCACGCCAAAGAAGAAAATGAGAAACTTCTTCCATCTTTCACCTATTATAGTATAGGAAGTATTGGGCGATGTACCCTGTGATGGAGGCATATTGAGAAGTTGTAATGAAAGGCGGACATTACAAGCGGGGGAGGCGGAGGAGAGGCCCATCACGAAGTTCAACTCTGTTCGTACTATAAGAGCCATAAGACCCGAATATATACATATATATATATATTTTTTGGGGGGTTAGCTTTACCAAATGCATTGGTATGAAGAATAATTAGTGCTGGAATATGGTAGGCTATAAATGCAACTATTTGTAAAAATCAGAGTCGATTTTTATATAAAAAACAATTTCAGTGGGGTATGTATAATAATTAGGGTTGGAATATAGTAGGGGCTATAAATACCAACTATTGTAAAACCCTAGCTGATTTTGATCATAAAAAACAAAACTCACTGCCTCGCAGGTACCTGTGATTTGGGAACCAATGAAATTCATGCCAGTAGTATTCTTTTATTTTTTTGCATTCCATTATTATGTGCCGCTAGCTTCTAATAATAGGAAGTGGGTCCTCTACTTTCGCCCACATGGCACGATGTAGCTTTATTCGAAGCCGTTTATAGGTTCATAGAAGCACTCTTTACTAGTAAGAGTTAACAAACATATCTAAACCACTAAAATTATCAGATCAATTTACTAAATGGAAGTGCGGGATGGAGGCCATGGACCCAATTTCAATATACACCATGCGGGGGCTTTAGTCTAAGTAGTTTTCGATGGTATTTCTTTTGTTAATTTTTTCAAAGAGCTAGCATTTAAAAATTGATTTTAAGTAACATTTTGGGTAAAATATAGTTATTGTGTTTCATGATTGATAATTATGCCATCAAAGCGTCACATTAATTTTAAATGGCATTTCCCGGCATCTCAATTCCCTTTACGTGCAGAGGCTACAATGGCATGGTAGCTCTAGGAATTTGAACAAGGTGCTCAAAATTATCTCTTCACCTTCATTCGTTTTAATAGTTTTGACTCAGTTTCTTAAGATTTTTTAGCATTTAATTTTAAAAATCGCAATCTTAAATCTATAAATAATGGATTTCAAATTATATCGGTGCGGCACTTTTCAAATTAAAATTTTGCTGCGCTTGAACGCTACATTTTGATTTGAAGCCGCCGTGATCTAAAATCTTTTGGCGCCGGCTTTCCATTCACATTTTGGAAAAAGTGTGTAATAAGGGGAGAGAGATGAGAGAGAAATAGGTGTATCGATTACAAAATAAAAACTCAAAACTAAAAAGAAAAAACTAGTTTTTTGGTTTTTTCGTTTGTTTTTATTCAAAAAATTTGGAAAATTATCCAAATGGTCCTTGTAGTTTCACTCTGAAATCCTCGATTTGTCCCCTCTAGTTTTCAATTGCACACCAACGAACCTATAGCTTCATTTTTGGTCAAATTGAGTCACGACGTTAACTCAAGTTAGCAAACTTAACTAAATCCTTGGGGGTTTCATAGGTCAAACTCGCCTTTTACCCACTTCTTTCCCAATTTATAACCCTAACCCAACCCTTGCTCTTTATTTTTACACCCACAGATCTACTTCAATTTTTGTTTCAATTAACATATGGGATCGAATTGGATTGGATTGATGATATTGCCAATTTTACACCCTGATATCAAGAAACAACAATCAATCCGTGATAATTTCGGCATGAGTTCTAATCAACCACACTAATTGCAAATGAAGCGACAATACGACAACAAAGGTGCTCCTCATCCATCCCCTCCCCTCCACCATTTTGCAAATTTTCTTTGAGCTACGCTCAACAGCGAAAGGCATAAAGGAAACCATATTGATGTAATCATGGCGCGGTAAATGGTTTGAATACTGACTGTGCAGCCGATAAGAGTGAAACCCTAGAACACGCTCGCTGATCCAGGCTACTGGAAGTCCCACTTTGATGCTTGATACAATTAGGAGATTCAAATGGCAAAAAGAGTTTTACGTTGGGTTATGCGTTTGGGATTCACAAAATAGGTTTGGAAACACATATGGGGAAGGGGTTGGTTGGAAGAGAATAATGGAAATATCAATGAGTTGATTTACAAAGAAAAATTGAATTTGATTTAAGAGTTTAGGTTGGGGGTTACATAAAAGAAAGAAAAATTAAGGTAAACAAACGACTCTCAAGCAGAGTGGATTTCATATTTAATGAAGAAGTGTCAGAAATGTTGACGAGATTGGAAGGTAGTGTCCCGCGACACAAAATTCTGGAACTGGATAAAGTTCGTCAAATTTTTTTTTGTTGTTTGCGCTAAATTTTCGTTGTTTTATTTTCGAGGCGAATCTGATAGAGTATAAAATTATGGCGAATGTTTTTTTTAATAAAGCCAAAATTAAATCAATAAACAAGTTTATTTTGGTTTTATTACCGGCTTTATTAAAAAAACTATTACTTTGGACCATAATTTTATACTCTTTGGATTCGCTTTAGACAAGATGAATTGATAAACCCATGAAAACGTGATGCAAAACTAACAAAATGCAAATTTTTTTTTTTTGAATAAGGACAACAAAAAAAATAAAAATGAGTTTTCTTTTTGACCCAAAAGAGGCCTTAGTTTTGTTTTGTTTTGTAATCATTATCCTTATTTCTCTTTATATCTCTCTTCACTCATTACTCCTATTTTTCAAAACTAATCTAAAATTAAAACTACTAAGAACGAACATGGCCACTAGTTCTATGAAGTGGCCAACTTTTTCTATATATTGTTTGAATAATGTGAGCAAATAATACAAAAGCCAGTAAATTATATATCATATATAATTGTACATTAATTCATGGCAATTTCTATTTTTAGGCCAAGCAAAATTAAACCGCACACATAAACACATATTTTTGGGTAGGGTGTTCAAATACTTTTATCTTGGGTGTTAAAAAAAGGACAATACTTAAAGAAAAGTACAAAAAATTATAGAATTCTTGGCTGTTCAAGATTTGATAAAGATAAGGGGTGATTTGATCAAATTTTGATAAAATCTTTGAAAAGCTAGGTTTAAGGCCTTGTTCTAATGAATTTTTATAAGATAAAACCTAGTTTTGTTTGGATGTGTGATAAAATCACATTGTTTTTCAATGGATAAAATCTAGGTTTGATAAGGTGATTTCCAAAAAGATTTTGTGAATAAAATCTGTTTTGATAAAACCTAATTTTGCTAAAATCTGTTGAGGATCTTAGATCTTTAAAAACTAATGGGTGCTTTGGCCAAAAAAAAACTAAAAAGTGGTTTTTTGGCCTTTTTGTTTTTCTTTATTCAATTTTTTTGCATTTTTTTGGGCCATAAGTTTTCAGGTTTGTGGATTGCCTCTCGAGGTATTTGATCCAAAGAGTATAAAATTATGGTAAAAAGTAATATTTTTTTTGAATACAACTAAAAATAAACCAAAAATTCTAATTTTATTGTTTTAATTTTGGCTTCATTAAATAATTAGTTTTGACCATAATTTTATACTCGTGTGAAATGTCCTACAATGGTAAAGCCAATTTATTCTGGGGCAAATTGTGGTACCTTGCTAATTAGTTCAGTGTATGAAATCCCAGATATTTTGTCAATAGTTTCTTCGAGTAGTATTTATAGGTGAATTTAGCCACTTACAATGGTTAAGCCATCATTATAATCATTGCCCAAAATTTGTATGGCTCTGACATGCCTTGATTCCTAACGCCCCTCAATGAGACATTTGATTTGTCACTTGAGATGTACAGATGTACTTAACCTTTCTCAGTCATTATTCTTGAACGAGACCCTCTTGATTGTAAATAATTCTGATTTTGAAAACGTTATATTTGTTATATAAATAATAAATAAGTCTTACAATAGCATTCCCTCCCCTGAATTACATAAAATCTCCTTTCCAATACTTTTTATTCACTGCAGGCTGGATTGTCTCCCTAGAGATTTAAATAGTGCACAAACTTTGTTATAGTATTTGAAAAGAAGTCCCATACTCAAAAAGATAATATGAAACGCCAGAATTATACGCAGTAGACACCTGTTTACCATTGATTACCTTAATCCCGGCCATGTTTTACTGTTAAATTTTAAACTGTTATTATACAATTTGTCCAAATCTTTTTATAGCTGTTAGTATAAGTATTTGGGGTAGTGGTTTCACATCATTTTCACTCACTACACAGACTATGTTGCCTCCCCGTGATAATACCACAAATGATGCTCACACGCTTTACAAAGATTATGCTTATACTATAGAGATTCTCAGGAAGCTGCTTTCATTAGCAAGGCTTAACAAATACGCCAAAATGTAGATCCAAATGTACTACAACCCTTCCTTGGTTTCTAAATAAAAAATTGGCTATTTCATTAGGGAAAAATGTAACAACCTTTTTCTCTCTTCTTCTGTTTCTTGTTTTTTCCGCGCTCAAATGCAGACAATCTGACATTGAAAATGATTATCGGGTTTATCGGTCACTACTAGAGTTGGCTATGAATGGGTAATCCTGAAATAACTGAATTCTTATTGTTTTCCACATTCATTGACTGCCAAATCTTGCTATTGAATATCTGAAAAATCAACTTAGCTTTAGGCTTGCTTGAATTTTGTGAAATTTTATTTTATTTTATTTTTATCAGAATCCAAATGATCGGATTAGACATTTGGTTCTCTCTCTCTCTCTCTCATCATCTTGTTTATTAGCTTTTGCAAATAAATTCAACTTTTGGGATTTTCCACGTCAAAGACATATCATATACAATGCAAATAAAAAAGTACTAATATAAGCTTCCTAAGAGCATGTTTTTCTCTTTATTTAGTACTGTACATGTTTTGTACATTTTTTATTTAATCTTGGTGTATTTTTCCATATTCATAGTACTCCTACTAGTATAAATATGAGTACAGGCCTAAGGTCATGTTTTTTTCTCTCATTTAGTACTGCGCATGTTTTGCAGATTTCTTATTTAGTCTTGGTATATTTGCTATATTCATAGTACTCCTACTAGCATAAATACAAGCCTAAGAGCATGTTTTTCTTATTTAGTTCTGCATATGTTTTGCACATTTATTATTTAGTCTCGATTGTATTTGTTTATGTTCATACTACTCCTACTAGTATAAATACTTCAATATAAGCCTAAGAACATGATCATTCAATCTTTCAATAAATTCTAAAGTTCTCTCTCTTTTTTGTTGTGGATTGATTGTTACGCTTATCTAGCCCGTATAAGTTTTGCATAGATTCTCTCGCCGACTTTCCCTTCTTTTTTATTTATAATTTTTCAGATTCCTAACTTTCTCCTAAAAGCATTCAAAGATTTCCTTGAAGCTAAATAGCGAGGAGATGGAGAACGAGAAAATACTACACCAATCATAGCAGAGGTGAGCATACAAATTGATCATCTTGTTGATTTCCTTTTGCCAAGTTTTTATTTCTTTTGTGATTGATTAATTTCGATTCAAGCACATGCGTGAAGTTGATGGTTTCACTCGTGTTTTGGGCATCTTGGCTAAACAAATTAAGTCGATGTATGCTACCATGAGGAGTGACATGAAAAGTTCGCCACCGAAGTCAAGTGAAAAGCCACAAAAGTCATTTGAAGTACTACTAGTGGAAAGAGCCCATTAATCTTGTCGGAGAATCCTCCAAAGGAAAGAATTGGTGTGTGTTGAATACTTTTATCTTGGGTGTTCAAAAGGACAATACTTAAATAAAAGTTTCAAAAGATTACATGTATTATAATAAATTTTCTTTTTTAGGTGTTTTTAAGGGACCATCCAAGGGAGTATAGAGCCTGCCTCTATTAACAACACTGTGGAGGTTGGGTTTATAAATGCAAAAGGCCACTATAAATACCATGGTCCATGTTAGCAACCAGGAATGCCCTACGATGGTCAAGCCAATTTCGTCTTGGGCAAATTCAGGTACTTAGTCTAGGATTCCGAGGCTTCGTCCGGCCCACAGGCTGACTTGAGTAGGATTTTGGGCCGCAAGGCACTGAGGCGATCCCTAATATCTGTAATTTGGACACTCCAAAAATATTTTGGTAGTAGGTTTGAATAATAGGAGTTTTTTAGAGCCAAAGAAGACTAAGAGGCCCAAGGTTAACTCAAACCCTTCTCACAGATATAGTTTGACCCAATTATTATTTAATAGTTGAGAATAAGTAAAGGGGTGAGCTATCAGTTTTATATGATGTTCTTCGATTCGTTACCTTTGAATTGGACATGTAGGATTGATGATTTGAGAAGTGAAAGAGTATTTCCTTTGCAAGTGTTCTTACCCACATCTAAGAATACGGGGTTTGAAGGCAAGTGCTTGCCTATAAATACTTATAAACAACCAAAAACATATTGTTCCTAGAAAAGAATTTGATGGCTAACCAAAAAAATACTCTCTCCGTCCCAATTTTGTTTGTGTTTGTTTCCTTTTTGGGAAAAAATTGTCTATATCTTTTAATCTACAATGATTTTATAGTCAACATGGATGCTTTATTTAGATCCCGATTAATTCTATTAAACAAAAACTTTCAAATCATAAAAAAATATTATAGTTTATGAAATATAGGCACAATTTTTGGGGATTCCAAAGAAAGAAACACAAACAAATTTGGAAATTTATGAAGTTGAAATTCTATGTCCGAGCAGACAAATTGATTACACTATGGTTGTTTAGTTGGAAAAATGTATAGTGGCACTATGGTGATCGGGCCTTGGGCACTCAAATGTCGTGGGCGACCACTCATTCTAGTGTATGGAATCTCCGGCGGCCTTGATTCAGTGTATGGAATCTTTAGATCTTTTGTCAACAGCTTTCTTCTATAGTAGTACCAGGTGAATTTGGCCACTTACAATGGTTGAGGGGCATATCTATTGCACTAACTAAAGAGTATTCTAAAGTACCCTATCTAGTTAACTAAGAAAAACTAAAAAATGCTTTCTAGCTAATTAAGACAAAAATTGACTCTCCTAAAATCTTAGGTGACACCCTTTCTTGCTAAAGTGCCCCAAGTCACCACCCAAATTTTGGGAGACTTAGGAGGATAGAGAGAGAGAAGTGGAAGGAGGAGAGAGAATAACCTTACGCGGGAGAGAGAGAGAGAGAGAGAGAGAGAGAGAGTAAGTAGAGAGGACTAAAGATAATCTAATATATATAGCCCATTAAAGTGCATTCTTTCATTAACTAGCTAACTAAGTTCTTTAGCATATAAATTGGGGTGGTCACATGTGCTTAGTTGTACACTTTAGTAAACTTTTCTAGGTAGGCACCCTGAATATATAAATCCAAAAATTGTGTGGGTATGAGTTAATGAGACATTTGACAATCACTTCCAGATGAGCATGTACTTGCCCTTCTCAGCCATTATTCTCAAAAGACCCTCTCAGATTGTCATGCCCCCTAATTTCCGCTAATTAGTATTTACTATATAAATAATAAATAAAGTCTTACAACAAAGATTCCCACCTTAGGAATAACATAAATCCCCCTATAAAACTTCATTTTACATGCATTTTAATAACAAATCGAAGTCTTACAACAGTATTTCCACTTTCGAGAATAACATAGATCTACTATAAACATCACTTTTGCATGAAAAATGCAAGCCTCTCAAAAAGGGCAAATGAATATGGGGCCAGGAGGGAGTATCATTAGAAGACCATATTTAGTATTGTATGTTTTGCATATTTATTAATTAGTCTTGTGTATTTGTTATATTCATATAGTACTCTACTAGTATAAATCTGAATATATACCTCAGAGCATGATCATTCAATTTTTCAATAAATTCCCAAAGTTCTCTTTCTTTTTGTTTGTGGATTGGTTACACTATCTAGCCCGGTGGTAATTTCGCCGAGATTCTCTCTTGACTTTTTCCTTCTTCTTTTTTTTCCTTATAATTTTTCAAATTCTAACTTTCTCATGAAAAATCCGGCAATTCCTTGAAGTAACTAGCAAGGGGAGATGGAGAACGAAAAATACCGCCAATCATAGCAGAGGTGAGCATCTGATTGATCATCTCGCTGATTTCCTTTTTTTGCCAAGATTTTTATTTCTTTTGTGATTGATTAATTTTATACAAGTAAACGCCAGAAGTTGATGGTTTCACGGGTGTTTTGGGCATCTGGCACTGCTAGATAAATTAAGTCGATGTATGCTACCTATGAGGAACACATGAAAAAGTTCGCCACCGAGTCAAGTTTAAAGCCACAAGAGCCCATAAGTCCTGTTAGAGTATCCTCCGAAGGAACCAATGGCCAAAAAAAAGGATCCCAAGACGTCTATGATGATTCGAGGATTTGTTTTCGCTTAGTATCTAATGGTCGTGAATGAGACCGGCCGATACATAGAATCGATCTTTTTTGGTTTTAAAAATAGATAGACTCTGTTTTTGTCAATTAATATCAATGTAAGAAAAATTTTAATGAGGTATTATTATTATTATTATTGTTGTTGTTGTTGTTGTTGTATTGAACTTGGTGTGTCTAAGCCCATAATCAAATCAGAAAGGGACCATTTGAAAAATCCAAATCTGGAAACAAAAAAGGAACTCTACAGTATCAGGTACTTTATTGATATCTATATGCCAAATAAAAAAAAAAAAATACTCCCTATTAGGAGGGGAAATCCTTATGTTTTGGAAGAAGAAATGCAAGAGCATTACATTCATTAAAAATGTATGCATACATCATTTATTGTATTTTTTTAGATTGTTCCACCTCATTAGTAATCATAATATTTTTTAGTGTTTCAGAACTTTTCAACAATATGATTCATAACATTTTTTTATGATTCGTGAACATTTAAGAAGGTAACACATGATGAGAATTACCCAATTTTTGGAGAAATATCAATAAACAGTAAGAAAGACAGTCTTCTTACATATTTTCCAAAAAATTGGATAGTTCTCTTAATCTATTACTTTTCTGTGGTTGTTCTCGCTTAAAATGAATCAATAATTTACAAAACTTTTAAAAAGAAAAAGAAAAAAAAAAAAAAATTGAACAAATATAGTCTTTTCAAAAATACAGTTGCACTGCAACAAAAAGCATTTACGTATTTTTGTCATATTGGTATATATCCTACACATTACCTTTTAGTACATGGAATCAATTGGATTATTAAAGTTAGAGAGCTAATCGGGGAATGGCTACAATACACATCCATTATAGTTATGTACCATATGCACCAATTTTATGATTTATATTATGCTACCCATTGGCAATTGTAACATTTTTAGTGTTTCATAACTTTTCTAAATATGATTTTGCAATATTTTTTCAGATGATTCATAAATACGTGAACAAGGCTCGTAACTTTTATAAAAAAAAAAATTATAATTAACTTTTATAGGGGTGTGTATTGTAGCATTTGTGGTAGCCATTAATATTTATGGTACCAAAATCAATGGGTGTTGATATGATCAATCCCTAGAGGATCAATATTTTTGAAATTATTGGAAACTTTTATATCCATCTCAAAATCAATGTAAAGAATGAGTGGATATTCCTGCAGATATATTAACCGGGATCACTCATTCTACACCCAAGAAATGTGGGACACTTGTTCTTAACATCCTCCCCTCACGTGTAATCGTGATTTAAGGCCTATCACGCAGCCCACTTTTGGTCCTACATCGGTAGCCTTTTTGGCGGTCTATCATCTTGAAAGTTGATGTTACCTCCTGTATATTCTGGTGTAAGTACTTGTCTAATTAAGTTTTAGCATTTATCTAGAGTCTTAATGCTCTAAATTTGCGATATATTATTACTCATTTTTAACTGTTTGAGTGCCTTCATTTTTATAGAATCACAAGTAAATATAGTCTATGTATGGTAGTATATATGGTGCTAATTTACATCCAAAATTCAAATTTCATTAAAACCAAGATCGACTTTTGTGCTATTTGGAAATCATGACTATATTAAAGAAAATAAGTGTTTGGGCATGCATTAGCACGTCAATTAAATTAATGTGAGTGATTAATGTTTAAAATTCCAAATAATTAAGTAACTGTTTTTTTTTTTTATCACAGGGTAAGGGGTTTGTCTTCTACTATCCCAATCAAACTGTTTTGGAAGCAATTTCAATTTGAGGGCGGAGATAATATTGAATCAGATGGATGTTCTGTCTTTTTTTTGGCGAAAATACAAATTCACCCTACCCATTGCCATTTGTTGGTGTTGAATAAATGACAATGCTGCTTTTGGTGTCAAATTTGACACGAAACATGGCTATTGGTATTCCTCCACTTCTCTTAAAACCATAAGAATTGTATTAAAAACATGAGATGAGTTTAATCCAATAATCTTGGTTTAAGATTGGCCAAAATAACACCAAACGAGACAGTACACATCGCAATATATATATATATATATATTTTTGTCACTGTAACAAGCCAAAAATAATTTTGGCAAATTCATTTTCGCCCAAAAGGTAGACTTGCTGCAAGCCTGCAAAGGATGGATTAATATTGGAAACAAAAAATAATCCTAGTCGCTCCTAAGCTACTATTGGAAAACAAGTGGTCGTGGATCTCTGCTGTGCTTTGAAAAATTAATCCTAGCCGCTCCTTAAGCTACTATTGGAAAACAAAAATAAACGCTTAGATTTATAGAAACCTAAACACTCTTTTAACCATAAGATTAGAAATGAAAATGTCCGATTTATAAGTGATTGAAATACCGCTTCTTCTTTTTATATATATCCTTTTGTTTTTCCAATTACATGCATCATAAAAAAATTATGACACATTTTGCCTCTAGGTGTTGACTTCAATTATTTTGTGAAATGTTACATATATGGATTATGATTTTATAACCCATTCAATCACATGCATGGTTTATGTTTTTATAGCCGATTCAATCGCCTTGGGAAATTATAATCAAGAGGAGCGTATAAGAAATAGAATTGTTATACTTTTTTTTAATTTAAGTGATCGAAGTAATTCAATACACTTTCCGGTTAAATTTTTTTTTAACTCATCACAAAAAGAAAAACACATTATTTTATTTACGTATCCGTTTGGGCATAAAGCATGGCGTTCATGCTTCACATAATGGGAGAATGGTTCATTGTCTTGTCGGTGAAAATGATCCATCTTCAACAAACTCAGGTCATTTAGAGCCATTGAAATCCTATGTTATCATGAATTGACAGAAACAAAATAGAAAGATGGCCTTCTTATTCATACAAAGGACCAAAAAAATTGTCAACGCAAGATTCGGCAAAAAAAAAAAAAAACCCAAAAAGAGCTTGGGATTTTGATAAAATGCATATATATACTTTTTATTGAAACGACTCGGATCAAGCTTTTCCGTGCATTTTTTTCTTACTAATCCTCGTGGTGAGACGCTTTAAATTATGTTTTAAACACATCTAACGTTCGATCGCTGAAATTAGATCCTCAACAAAAAAAAAATTAGATCCTCAACAAAAAAATCCCTCACCGTAGAAAATAAGGGAGTTCTTATTGATATTATATATATATATATATATATATATATATATATATATATATATATATATATATATATATATATATATATATATATATATCCACCTATATGGGTAAAACTTCTAGTTCGGACTTTAATTTCCTGACTTTTTATACAAAATTTTTTTTGATCGATCCGTCTGTCCAATGTGTTCAAGGGCCAGCTATGGTCCTCGCGAAAATTTTCAAAACAAAACACAGGAAGTTTTGATCCAAGCGGTTTTGGCAAAATATATAAATACGCTTTTAAGTAAAACCGCTTTGGATCAAGCCATTCCCAAGATTTGCTTTTGAAGATTTCTCAATGGACCCTAGAAAACACCTTCTGAACACATTGACGGATCGGATTTTCCAAAAAAAATTTGCTTACAAAAAACCCCATTTTTTCCTTAAACCGGGAGTGTGGACTAGAAAATTACCTATATATATATATATATATATATATATATATATATATATATATATATCAACTTCTAATGAGGGATCTCTCATTTTAAATAAAATGAGGACCAAGCAATTTTTCCACTTTCCAAAAATGAATTTTGACGATCCAAATCGTTAGATGTGTTTAAAAATAGTTTTAAGGTCCCCCACGCAGGATTCGGGTTCAAAAAAAAAAAAAAACTCGCAAGTGGCTTCGGCCCGGATCAGTTTTTGTTAAAAAGCTATACAAGTGAACTTTTAAAACCACATTTTAAAACACATCCAACCTGCTCGATCGGGTTTGAAATCTTGTCGAAGCATGAGGTCCTCACTTTATTTAAAAATGAGGGACCCCCCCTCATTAGGGTTAATCCTACACACACACACACACACACACACACACACACACACATATATATATATATATATATTAAGTAGTTTAACTAGATATTAACATGAACCAACCTCAAAAAATCTCGCTTTCATTCTTTTTGAGTCGCACTGCATGAAATTGCTATACAAACATGATATATTTAAATATAGTAAATGATTAATGGACAACAGTGGGATTCCACCCTATATGGCCCAATTGGGCTTAGGCCCGTTAGGAGGGAGTAGGTTTTTAGTGTTACTCTATAAATACTGTGGATGCCTAGGTTATGGGATGTGGTAGCACAATACGCAGAGTAGGCAGAAAGTGTGAGAGAGGAGCGAGCTTGTGGCTTCCCGAGAGAGATACATGAGAGACTTCGTGAGGATTTCATTATTGTGAGATTGAGTGTGAGAGTGTAACACAAGAACACGGATTTTGTCCAGATTATTATGTTGAAACCCTCCTCGTGGGATGTAAGTGGGCCCGATTTGGCCAATCCACGAAATCAGGTCGTGGTTTTTCTCTTTGTATTATCAGCTTCTATTGCGGTTGTCATGCTGTTGAAATTCTAAACAACCGGTATTAGAGCTGGGTGAAGCTAATCGAGAGCAGAAAGGCCAAAAATCACTTGGAGGCCATTCGAAAGACCGCAAAGCTTTGGTCGGACAAAATAGGTGACGTAAACTTTTTTTGATCGAGGGAAAGGTGCAACTCTCAGACGAAGCCTAACGGAATGCTTAGAGTCGGCTTTTGTCACCGGAAAAGCGTCCCATGGGTGGGGTCCTCAAATGTAGGTCGGGCGAGGCGCAGTGGCTTTTTCGCATGTTGGTGTTCTCTTTAAAACGCGGATTTAATGTAAGATTTGAGCATGGGGTTTGCCCTCTTGAGAGATGATCACGGACGGAAGCCCCGATGCCGTGAGGATGCCGACGCCAGCCGAAGCAAGGCCCATCAAATCCCGGCAAATGCGGTGGCACACGCTACGGGAGATTCGAAAGACTAAGTGGGATGCGGGTGCTGAGCTCGTGAGGCCATGTCGGATGCCACTGCAGGTGCCACGCCGTGATAGGTCAACCTCACGTTGAGAGGTCACCACGCACGCTATGTACACGCCGAAAAAGGGTCATAAGCGGTCATGGTTTGTGGTCAAAAGAGGTCAATAGGCCTTAAGCGGGTTAAAAAGGATTTAAGTCAAGTTAAAGTGGGTCAAACCGCTCAAAACCAGTTGGTTCGAGCATTATCGACGGATCGACCGATAACCCGGTTCGGAATAGACTAGATTGTGTTTTTTGACCGGTTTAGTGGGATTTTGATTCGCTCATGGCCGGTTTGACCGTTCCCAACTCCGTTTTCATTCCGCATTCAACCACACGCTTCTATTTTTCGTGGAAGAGGCTCTAAGCGTGTTTTGTTGTTTGATTGAGTCGATTTAGATATTCAGAGGCTTTTTTTAGGTTGTGAGGAGGCTATTCCTAGCTAATTGGACGATTCTCAATTCACCGGGTGGGCTTTGATTTAAGTGATTCGAAGTTGATTTTGTGGTCCTTAAGACATCCGCAGAGATTGGAAGAGGATTAGACTTGTTCAGTCTACCGATGGGATGTAGGTGAGTCGGAGGCGCACTGCAGATGATCAATGCTGCTCGGGCAAGAAGGATACACTCTTTTCAAAGTTATTGCACTTTGGTTTAGGAGTGCATGGAGGCTCATCCGGTTAATGACAAATGCTTTGGTAAAAGAGTGGTGGATTTTTTGGGAGATCCACAGGAGTCAGGGGGGGTTTGGGAAAGCTGGGATTGGAACATGAGTGAACTTGAGGCGTGGATGACCCGAAAGAGAGCCGACGGAGAGTGGCGTAGAAGACCATTATAGTGGCAAGATTACGGATAGGTGATAGATTGGTGATTATAAAGGCGAGCCGGAGTTGGATAGCTACACACCGCGAGTATGGATAGACTTTTACAGAGATCGATAAGTTGATTGGAGCAATCGGGTGATTGCAGATTCACATGTTTAAGCCATGGTGATCAGCTTGGAGAAGCTTAGTGAGTAGGGATACATTCTCTCGTGTGTTGCATCTTTGTTGATGGGTGTGGATGGATACACTTGTTTGGTAATGACACGTGCACTTACTGTGAGCGACAGTCGAAGTTGGTCAAAGAATGATCGGAGGTAGTTTGGTTCAATTGGATTTGAAGACCTATCATCAAGATTTGCGTTATGATTCGGGTTACATTGATTAGATGATGGGCCACCATACGTGCTTGTGGGAGTGCAATGACGCTTGGGGCTAATGTTAGGTATGGTCAAGCAATGTGGTTGAGACGTGAGCAGGATGACGCACTTATGGCGGGATGCAATACAGTGATAAAGCTGGTGAAATTGTACCAAGGTGTCATGACTAGGATGGTATTGATGCTACCGGGAGCCTAATCGAGGTGCGATGTCACAAAGAACGTATGATGTGATAGGATGCGCGTGGATTTGTTCATGGAGTCCTTACGAGGGATTTCATGGCGGGAGATGGATGATGCATATTGGTATTCTCTTTCTTCTCGTGGTTTTTGCGGGCGGATTATCTTTCCAGCTTATGAGCTCATGTGGTGTGGAGAGATGGAGTCACGGATTATGCCATGTGATTGGGCATGAGCATTTGCTTTTTGATGCCCGGACGCGGCACTGGTTGTGGGTTGCAAGATTGTGATCAACCGTGGAAGATCTTAGCTGGTAAAGGATACATCTATTCGAAAGTAGTGCCCGTCAGTGCGGATATGCTTGTTTAGGAATGACACAGCGCCCTATCGGTCGGTAGATCAGTCGGGAGCCATGGAGATCTAGCAAGATTTGTTCACATCCTGCATTCACGAGAGGTGTATCCCAATTTTGGCGTGCAAAGGTACTTGGTGAGGGATGTGGTGTCGAGAAGGAGTCGACCTCATCGCGGATGGTGTGTGAGATCATTTGGAGGATCGAGCCTCTCCGTGTGGGTAGAAGGTTGCTGCATTTTCTTTTGATAGGACAAGATGCTAGAGTGGCGGGCGCCGACGATGAAGCCGTGGGCGCCGTCGCTGGAGAGCATGGGCACTTTTGTTGGTGGCGCATACACTTCGAGTTTTGAGGTGTGCGAGTGGAAGCATCCTAGTTGGGGTGTAGTACTTCGGACGAAAGTGGAGGCATTCTTTTAAAGGGGATGTGGTAATCGGATTTTTCGATTGGTTGTGGATCCCGTTTTTGCAAGGATACACTCTTTTCGGTTTTGTACTTTGTTTGGTGTTGCATGGATGCTCGATTGGTTAGGAACGTGCACTTGCTAGAGGTAGCTGATTGGAGGAGGCTTACATGGGGATGTTGCGCATAACATTGCCCACTCGGGTTGGAGGGGTGATTGTAGGGGACCCCACCCCGCAGGGCCAATTGGGCCAGTAGGTCCAGGGAGTGGATTAGAGTTTTTCTCAGGCAACTCTATAAATACTGCGGATGCCTAGGGTTATGATGTGTGGTAGCACAATGCGAGAGAGGCAAGAGAATGTGAGAGGGGGGATGGCCAGGCTCTCCAGAGAGATACACGAGAGACTTGGTGAGGATTTCATTATTGTGAGATTGGGTGTGAGTGTGTGTAACACAATGCGAGAGAGGTAGAGAGTGTGTGAGAGGGGGAGCTTGGGTCGCGGGCTCTCCCGAGAGAGATACACAAGAGACTTGGTGAAGATTTCATTATTGTGAGATTGAGTGTGAGTGTGTAACACATGAACACGGATTTTGTCCGGATTATAGTGAAACCCTCCTCCTCATGGATGTAGGTCCGATTTTGGTCAACCACGAAATTGTGTGTCGTGGTTTTTCTTTTGTATTATCGCTTTTGTTTGCGGTGGTGCTTTGTTCGATCCTAACAACAAAATTGCTGTTGAACATCCTGTAGGGGTATTTCATAAAATAAATCAATGAGAATAAACAACCTTATACAATATATAGCTATGTTAAAAAAGAAATGATTAGCACAAAAAGAAAAAAGAACCACCAGTAAGTATAAATCAAATTGACAGAAGCCTAACAACGGGCATTCCTTTCGACATACAGTTCAAGGAAGGCGGACACTTAGCCGATCGAAAAATCGTAAGTCGAGTGAACGGGCATTTTGGAGTCTTGATGGCCAACTTTGTAGATTCTTCCCAACAACCGGATTTCAATTCCTAGCTTCCCCGATTCCATAAGGCCACACTCAACTCCTCAAATGCAACGTAAGCATCACTAACAAGCCAAAACTTATACTCAAATCTTTACCAAAGGACATGCCTCCTAACACCTTTGAAATGGAATAGTTCCATGTATCTATGAGACTTCACATTTACAACATTTGGCATAATATTGTTGGCATAATATGCAACATGAGAATAAAGAAAGATATATCTTAGGGATACTAGAGGATACTGATGGCATAATATTGTTGCTCTCATATCATAATTAACTTGTTTTCCAGACAAAAAGAAGAAAATTATGTTCCTTCATCACTCCCAACATATTTATGCTCGAATTGGAATAAACTCTATCCACAAATAGCAAGAAAAAGTTTCAAGTGTGCGACATACCTGCTTAAAAAAGCACATCTTCAGATTCATCTTGGCTCAGTTCCGAAACAAAATACATTATCTTTCAAAATCTATCTAAGCATAAACTAGTATATGGAAAATCTATTCAAATGAAATCATTTTCATAAAAAGCCAATAAATTTGATATGTAATTGCACATTTGGAAGTGAGAAAGTAAACCCATTTACTTAGCTTTGAACTTAGGGATGAAGCGATAAACGGTCTGCCTGAACATTGCTTATGCGGAGCTAAAGTTAACATATTATTGTAGCATGCATAACATAGAAACAGGTTATCTGAAAGGTACATAAATACAAGATAGTCAAAGGAACAAAGGTAACAATAAGCGGCATGACAATAAAGTGGAGGCAAGTTGTGGTAAAGAAAAGGGAGAAGATACAACAGACGTTTGGATGAAAAGTCAGTCTTCCTTGTCATAGAGGAATGAATACAAATCGTCATTTTAAGACACATACCCCTACCCCGTATATATATTGAAAAAAAATAGGAAAATACATGAAGAAAACAATGTTGCAGTGGGGGGAGACCTAAAATGTAAGGTTAAAGTACCAGCTGTCTCTATTCCAATTTATTATACCATTACAGAAATAACCATAAATAAAGGTCACCCAATCAATTTTTTTCCTCATCACAAAAAGTTGCCCAAATTGCCAAGTATTGTGCCGTTAAGTTGCAGAATCGTTCAACTTTTTACATCAACTATTTATAATGCTCATGAAGGAAAAGGAACAGAAAATATATTTAAAGAAACTGTACATCCTCCATGTGTTTGCATTTGATGTTAATGCCCTCCAGGTTCACTTGATAAAGAAATCAAATTCGTATATCTAGAAAATGGATTTTTTTTGTCAAGAGAACTTGGAGGACCGTTAAATTTGCTCATCTACTTGAAGAATTCAAACAGTAGCATCTGTTATACATACAAAGCGCAGGGGTCCAGGTTTTCATCTTTTCCAAATGTCTAGAAACTGGAACATGCTTCGTGTACAAGTGCACAATCTTGTCATCTGTTTCAACGTTTTAAAAACAGACCTAACCGGCCGTTGGAATGTTGGGTTGTTGACGCCCTTTAATCGGGTTCGGATTTACCCCAAAACTGTTTTAGATATAAAATAGTCTTTAAAGTGAAAACCATTCAAAATTGACGGTTGAACCACTAACCTGATGAACTGGGCCTGGCCAATTGACCCGGAACAAACTGCAAACTAAAAAGAAGCCACCATGGGGCCATCACTTTACTGCCACATCTGGGCGTGGGATAGCCGAAGCATAGGACCATTACTCACAAAAAAACATCGCCTTGCATTATGGTTTGTTTTTTTAATAACCGTGTGCCTAACTGCCTTGCGGCTTATCGACTAATCTCGTGGTCTTAAATTTAACAACTGGGCAAATTTCAGTGGCAAACATCCAAGTGTAAGGTGCTACAAATATATATATATACACACACACACACATGTATATAATTGATTTTGACAATCCATGGTTTTGTAATCACACTCCAATATTAATTTGTTTTGATGTTCAAAATACACGTAACATGAACGCTAAACGACATATTGGATCGTGGTTATCAAAATTTGATTTTTTTTTATGTACCTTCATATTTTAAGCAACAAAGAACCCTAGCATATATGATAATAATAATAATAAAAAAAAACATAGCTTATTTTGTGGTTCATTTGACGAATTTTGTGGAAGAAGTTTGAATTTTTCCTGGTCCAACAAATGATTTTGGTGGCGTGGGTGATGAGTTTTGAGGATACTGGTTACGAAATTTGCATTTGCACATATACATGATTGCATGCAGTGCACTTAAGTTATGGAGTAAAAAGGCTTTCGAACAAACAACTATCGTAGTATATATATATATATATATATATATATATATATATATATATATATATATATATAGAGAGAGAGAGAGAGAGAGAGAGAGAGAGAGAGAACTTACCTCAAGAGTCAGAATGCCCCCATCAGGTGTGATGCGGGACCGGTTGCATCAACGTGGATGGACCGGTTGCGTCCACGCAGGCCTAAAAAGGCCTAAGAATCGACGTTGTCAGAATGAGGATTTCGGGCGTTCGTCGCTGTTTAGGCCCCGAAAAGGCCAATTTTGCCGTTTATAGTAATATTTAGATCGCTAATAACTTTTGATAGGAAACTCTGTTTTATTTGCCGTTTGTTTTGGCAACCTTATAATTCATTCAAGTTTCTAATTTATTAGTCAAATCAGAACTTTCCTTTTTTGGTAATTTTCGTATTTATTCCGATTTAGGGTTGATTAATTAAAGAAAAACGAGTTTATTCTCATATCTTGGTCGTTTAAGGAGGGAGTACCTCCGGGTCAATCTTATTGTTCGTGTTCCTCTTGCACAATCAAAGCCGTTTCCATAGGTCAGGCTTTGCATCGTGAGTGTGTGTGTGTGTGTTTGAGAGAGAGAGAGAGAGAGAGAGAGAGAGAGGGAGGGGAGTAATACGGAGTATATGGAGAAAGAAAAAGAAGGTTACACAGAGTATGTACTATGTAGTAGACAGCTGTGTTGCTGACGATATGACTTCAATTAGGGAACCGTCTGGATATGTTACTTTACAGTTTACACACAAGCTGCCAAAAAAGAAAAAATGACAAACTTTTTCCATCTTTCACCTATTACAGTATAGGAACTATTGGAACTTGTACATCGTATGGAGAGATATTGAGAAGTTATAATTAAAGGCCAGATGTCGAGCAGAACGGAGGGAGCAAGAGGAGCGTCCATCATGAGTTCAACTGTTGTCGCAAGCTTCCACCGTAAGACCAATATTTTGGGGGTAACGGAGGGAGAAAGAGGAGCGCCCATCATGAGTTCAACTGCTGTCGCAAGTCGGCCGTAAGATCAATATTTGGGGGGGAGCTTCCCTGGTGGTGGTATGCAGAATAATTAGGGGTGGAATACAGTAGGGCTATAAATACCAACTATTGTAAAAATCCTAGCTGATTTTGATCATAAAAAACAGACTCACCCCAGCGGTGGTATGTAGAATAATTAGGGTTGGAATATAGTAGGGCTATAAATAGCAACTATTGTAAAATCCCTAGCTAATTTTGACCATAAAAAATAGACTCACTCGCTTCCGTGGACGTACCCGGATTTGGGGAACCACGTAAATTCATGTGTAGATTCTTTACTGTTTTTTTGCATTCCATTATTATGTGTGTGGTGTTTCTCTAATAGGAAGTGGGGTCCCTCTACTTTCACTCCACATGGCACCCATGTAGCTTTATTTGAGCCATCTATAGATTCATAGAAGCACTCTTACTAGTAAGAGTTAACAAACAAATCTAAACCACTAATTATCTAGATGGACGACTAGTACGCTTAGTGTGGATGGGGGCCATGGACCCCAATTTCCTATATACACACCATGGAGGAATTTTTAGTACGTAGTTTTCCGGTAGTATTTCTTCTGTTAATTTTTCAAAATTCAACGGCTTTAGGGGATTCGAATTTCGTAACATTTTGGGTAAAAATGGATTATTGTTTCATGATTGATTATTATACCATCAAAACGTTACATTAATTTTAAATGAGAAGCGGAAACAGCTCGGCTGCTCTCCAATTCCATTTTGGTGTTTTTATTGTTTGTGAGGCATCTTGAGACCTATAATGGCATTGGTGGCTCTAGGAATTTTGAACAAGGTGCTCAAAAATTATCTTCACCTTGTTCGTTTAATAGTTTTAGGCTCAATTTTCCTAAAGATTTTAGCATTCAGATGCCAAAATCATGATATTTCAAATCATAAAATGAAGTGGTAATTCCGATACACTTCTAATCAACCACACTAACTGCAAATTGATAATGGCGACAGTGAAAGGTGCTCCTCATCCTTCCCCCCTCCGCCCCCCCCCCACCCTTCCATCGCCGCAAATTTTGCTCGAACTATCGATGCCAGCAACGGAAGACAAGGCCACGTTGATGACGATGTGTAGGCAATAGCAGAGGAAGATGGTTTGGATAATGGCTATAGGTACAATGAATGGAGGTGATGAAACCCACCTAGGGAAGAACAACGGATCGGAGCTGGTGGGTCCCACCTAAGTGCTTGGTACAGATCGGAGGATACGATAAAAGAGTTTTCGTTGGGTTCTTGATTGGGTCCCACCTAAGTGCTTGGTACAGATCGGAGGATACGATAAAAGAGTTTTCGTTGGGTTCTTGATTTGGATCTTGTAAGTCTGGTTTGGGCTTCTTGTATGTCTGGAAGGGTTGGGTTGGAAGAGGAATAGATATCCAATGTGGATTGGATTTGCAAAGGAAAGAAAAAAAAAATTGAATTTGATTTAGGGTTAGGGTTACATATTGGGGAAGAAGAAGGGTGGGTGAAAAGACGAGTTTGACCCTCAAAAAACCCCCAAATTGGGATTTCCCGTTATGTTTGCTAACGGAAGTCAACGTCGGGGACTCAATTCGACCAAAATTGAAACTACAGGGTTCGTTGCAGTGCAATTGAAATTGGAGAGACTAAATCGAGACTCGGGTGAAACTACATGGACCATTTGGATAATTTTCCCAAATTTTTTTGCCTTTGTTAGTTTGCATCAAATTTTCGTGGTTTATAGATTCGTTTCGTCAAGACGAATCCATAGAGTATAAAATTATGGCCGAAACTAATTTTTTTTAATAAAGCCAAAATTAAATCAATAAACAGGTTTATTTTGGTTTATTTTCGGCTTTATTCAAAAAACTATTATTTTTTACCATAGTTTTATACTCTTTGGATTTGTTTCAACAAGACGAATCCATAAACCATGAAAATGTGACCCAAAACTAACAAATGCAATTTTTTTTTAAATATAGAGAAAACGAAAAAATTCAAAAAATCAGTTTTTTTCTTTTTAGCCAAGGGAGGCCTTAGTTTTGGTTTTCTTTTGTAATCATTATCCTTATTTCTCTTTGTATCTCTCTCTACTCATTACTCCTATTTTCAAAACTAATCTAAATTAAAACTACTAAACGAACATGGCCACTAGTTCTACTAGGTGGCCAACTTTTTCTATATTTGTTTGAATAATGAGAGCAAATAATACAAAAGTACGTAAGATATATATCATATATAATTGTACATTAATTCATGGCAATTTCTATTTTTTAGGCCAAGCAAAATTAAACCAACACATAAACACATATTTTTGGGTAGGGTGTTCAAATACTTTTATCTTGGGTGTTCAAAAAAAGGACAATACTTAAAAGAAAAGTACAAAAAATTACAGAATTCTTGGGTGTTCAAGACTTTATAAAATCAAGGGGTGATTTGATTTAATTTTGATAAAATCTTTTGAAAAACTAGGCTTAAGGCCTTGTTCTCGAATTAATTTTTATAAGATAAAACCTAGTTTTGTTTGGATGTGTAACAAAATCACATTGTTTTTCAATGGATAAAATCTAGGTTTGATAAAGGTGATTTCCAAATGATTTTGTGAAATAAAATCTGTTTTCATAAAATCTAATTTTGCTAAAATCCGTTGAGGATCTTAGATCTTGCCAAAACTAATGGGTGCTTTGGCAAAAAAAAATAAATAAAAAAAAAAGTGATTTTTTTTTTTTTTGTTTTGTTTTGTCTTTTATTCAATTTTTTTTGCATTTTTAGTTTTAGGCCAAGTTTTCGGGTTTAGAAGAGTATAAAATTATGGTCAAAAGTAATATTTTTTCGAATAAAACCGGAAATAAACCAAAATTCTCTAGTTTATTGGTTTAATTTTGGCTTCATTAAAAAAAATAGTTTTGACCATAATTTTATACTTATTGGATAATCATAAATGTGCTACGATGCTAAAGTCAATTTCCTCTTGGGCAAATTGTGGTACTCTCTAGTCTAGTGTATGAAATCCCAGATATTTTGTCAATAGCTTTCTTCTAGTAGTATTTATAGGTGAATTTGGCCACTTACAATGGTTATGCCATCATTACAATCATTGCCCAAAAATTTGTGACCTTTGACGGTCACTTGAGATGCGCATAGATAGATGTACTTAACCTTTCTCAGTCATTATTCTTGAACGAGACCCTCTTGGATTGTAACGCCCCTAATTTTGGAAACATTATATTTGTTATATAAATAATAAATAAGTCTTACAATAGCATTCCCCCCCGGGGGGAACTACATAAATCTCCTTTCCAATTCATTTATTCACTACAGGCTGGACTGTGGCCCAAAGGACAGAAATAGTGCCCAAACTTTGTTATATTTGAAAAAGAAGTCTGACACTAAAAAGATAATATTTAAACACGTAACTCTACGCGGTGGTACACCCTTTTTTCCATTGACACGAGAATCCCATCATGTTTTACTGTTAAATTTTAAACTGTTATTATTCAATTTTGTCCAAATCTTTTATAACTGTTAGTATAAGTATTTGGGGTAGTGGTTTCTGCTGATCATTTTCACTTACGGTGTTGCACTTGTGTTACTCTGGCATAATACCACGATGATGTTCTGCGACTCTTATGTATTATGCGAGGCTATAGAGACTTGTAAGGGTTTTGCTGTGTGCATAACAACACGCCAAAATAGAGATCCAACGGCTCACAACCCCCTTTCTTGTCTCTAAATAAAAAATTCATCGTTTCATTAGGGAAAAAATATAACAACGTTTTTCTTCTTCCGTTTCTTGTTTTTTTCCGTGCTCAAATGCAGACAATCTGACGTTGAAAATGATTATCGGGTTTATCTGTCTCCTCAGGAGTTGGCTATGAATGGGTAATCCTGAAATAACTGAATTCTTATCGTTTTGCATTATCTATTGACTGTCAAATCTTGCTATTGAATATCAGAAAAATCAACTTAGCTTTTAGGCTTGCTTGAATTTTGTGAACTTTTTTATTTTATTTTATATCTGAATCCAAATGATCAGATTAGACATTTGGTTCTCTCTCTCACTCTCTCTCTCTCTCTCTCTCTCATCATCTTGTTTATTAGCTTTTGCAAACAAATTCAACTTTTGGGATTTCCCACATCAAAGACAGATATCTTCTACACCAAATAAAAAGTACGAATATAAACCTAAGAGCATAATTTTTTACTGAATTAGTACTGTACATGTTTTGCACATTTCTTATTTAATCTTGGTGTATATTCCATATTCATAGTACTCCTACTATTATAAATAAGAGTACAGGCCTAAGGACATGTTTTTTTCTCTCATTTAGAACTGCGCATGTTTTGCAGATTTCTTATTTAGTCTTGGTATATTTGCTATATTCATAGTACTCCTACCAGCATAAATACAAGCCTAAGAGCATGTTTTTTCTCTTATTTAGTACTGCGCATGTTTTGCACATTTATTATTTGGACTTGGTGTATTTGTCATATTCATAGTACTCCTACTAGTATAAATACGAATATAAGCCTAAGAGCATGATCATTCAATTTTTCAATAAATTCCTAAAGTCTCTTTTTTGTTGTGGATTCAATTGTTACGCTTATCTTGCCTATGTAAGTTCCAGAGAGATTCTCTTCGACTTTTTCCTTCTTTTTTTTCTTTATAATTTTTCAGATTCCTAACTTTCTCACGAAAAAGCATTCAACAATTCCCTTGAAGCAACTAGCGAGGAGATGGAGAACGAGAAAATACCACCAATCATAGCAGAGGTGAGCATACAAATTGATCATCTTGTTGATTTCCTTTTTGCCAAGTTTTTATTTCTTTTGTGATTGATTAATTTCGATTCAAGTAAATGCCGTAAGTTGATGGTTTCACGGGTGTTTTGGGCATGCAGGCGGCTAAACAAATTAAGTCGATGTATGCTACTCATGAGGAGCACATGAAAAAGTTCGCCACCGAGTCAAGCGAAAGCCACATGGGCATTACTGGTAGTAGTACAACTAGTGGAAAGAGCCCATTAATCTTGTCAGAGAATCCTCCAAAGGAAAGAATTGGGTGTGTGTTCGAGTACTTTTAGCTTGGGTGTTCAAAAAGGACAATACTTAAATAAAAGTTCAAAAGATTACATGTTTTATAAATAAATTTTCTTTTTTAGGGTGTTTAAGGGACCACCCAAGAATCTATGTAGAGCCGTCTCTATTAACGACGGCACTGTGGAGGTTGGGTTTAAATCGCAGAAGGCCACTAGAAATACCATCGTCTTCGGCAAATTCGGGTACTTTAGTCTAAAATCAAGGCAGGCTTGGGCCTTAGGCCTTCGGCACTCCTAAATATGTCAAAATTTGGACCACTCCAAAATATTTTGGTACTAGGTTTGAATAGGAGTTTTTTTTAGAGCCGAGAAGCCTAAGAGGCCCAAGGTTAACTCAAACCCTTCTGCTCAGATATGGTTTAACCCATTATTATTTAATAGTTGAGAATATGTAGAGGGGTGAGCTATCAATTTATATAATGTTCTTTCAGTTCATTTCCCTTGAATTGGAGATGTGGGATTGATGATTTGAGAACAAGAGTCTTCCTTTACCCAAGTGTTCTTACCCACATCGGAAGAATACGGGTTGGAAGGCAAGTGCTTGCCTATAAATACTTATAAACAACCAAAAACATATTGTTCCTAGAAAAGAATTTGATAGCTAACCAAAAACATACTCCCTCCGTCCCAATTTGTTGTGTTTGTTTCCGTTTTTGGACGACTCAAAAAATTGTCTATATCTTTTAATCTACAATGGTTTTATAGTCAATATGGATTTTTTGATAGATCCCGATTAATTCTATTAAACAAAAACTTTTAAATCATAAAAAAAAACATTATAGTTTATGAAATATAGACAATTTTTTGGGGGATTCCAAAAAGTAAAGAGGCACAACAAATTGGGACAGAAGGAGTAGTGAAATTCTATTTTCCCATAGACAAATTATTACACTATGGTGTTTAGTTGGAAAAATGTATAGGGAACTATGTGGTGATCTAGCCTAGTGCACTCAAATATCGTGGGCCTACCCTGATTCTAGTGTATGGAATCTTAGATCTTTTGTCAACAGCTTTCTTCTAGTAGTATTTGTAGGTGAATTTGGCCACTTACAATAGAGTATTCTAAAGTACCCTATCTAGTTAGCTAAGAAAAACTTAAAAAATGCTTTCTAGCTAGTACACAAAAATTGACTCTCTGAAATCTTAGGTGACACCCCCTTCTTGGTAAAGTGCCCCAAGTCACCACCTAAATTTGGGGAGAGACTTAAGGAGGGAGAGAGAGAGAGAGAGAGAGAGAGAGAGAGAAGACTAAAAGATAACGAATATATATAGCCCATTAAAGTGCATTCTTCATTAACTAGCTAACTAAGTTCTTCGCATATAAATTAGGGTCACATGTGCGTAGGTGTACACTTTAGTAAACTTTTCTAGGTAGTACACCTCGGGAATAACATAAATCCAAAAAATTGTGTGGGTATGAGTTAATGAGACATTTGACAATAACTTCAAATGAGCATGTACTTGACCCTTCCCAACCATTATTCTCAAAAGAGACCCTCTCGGATTGTCATGGCCCTAATTTTGGAAACGTTATATTTACTATATAAATAATAAATAAGTCTTATAACAGTATTCCACCTCGGGAATAACATAAATCCCCCATAAAACTTCATTTTTTACATGCTTTTTAATAACAAATTAGTCTTACGACAGTATTCCACCTCGAGAATAACATAAATCTACCATAAACACATCACTTTTTGCGTGCAAAATGAAAGCCTCTCCAAAAAGGGCAAGTAATATGGGACGGAGGGAGTATCATTCGAAGATCATATTTAGTACTGTATGTTTCGCATATTTATTAATTAGTCTTGGTGTATTTGTCATATTCATAGTAGTCCTACTAGTACAAATATGAATATAAGCCTAAGAGCATGATCATTCAATTTTTCAATAAATTTCTAAAGTTCTCTCTCTTTTTGTTGTGGATTAAGTGTTACGCTATCTAGCCCGTGTATCTTCCGTGGAGATTCTCTCTTCGACATTTCCTTCTTCTTTTTTCTTTATAATTTTTCAGATTCCTAATTTTCTCACGAAAAAACATTCAGCAATTCCCTTGAAGCAACTAGCAAGGAGATGGAGAACGAGAAAATACCACCAATCATAGCAGAGGTGAGCATATAGATTGTTCATCTTGTTGATTTCCTTTTTGCCAAGTTTTTATTTCTTTTGTGATTGATTAATTTCGATTCAAGTAAATGCCGTAAGTTGATGGTTTCACGGGTGTTTTGGGCATGCAGGCGGCTAGACAAATTAA
The DNA here is from genome assembly GCA_022606695.1 of Vaccinium macrocarpon. Taxonomy (NCBI): domain Eukaryota; kingdom Viridiplantae; phylum Streptophyta; class Magnoliopsida; order Ericales; family Ericaceae; genus Vaccinium; species Vaccinium macrocarpon. Next base: position 11,699,960 of record CM040181.1, read on the forward strand.
GTCGATGTATGCTACTCATGAGGAACACATGAAAAAGTTCGCCACCGAGTCAAGCGAAAGCCACAAGAGCCCATAAGTCCTGTTAGAGTATCCTCCGAAGGAACCAATTGCCAAAAAAATGGATCCCAAGACGTCTATGAGACCGGCCGATATATATAATCAATCTTTTTTGGTTGTTAAATTAGATAGACTCTGTTTTTGTCAATTAATATCCATGTAAGAAAAATTTAAATGAGGTATTATAATAATAATAATTATTATTATTATTCTTATTGTTGTTGTTGTTGTTGGTGTTGGTGTTATATCGAGGCTGAGATTTTTTTTATGCCAGCGCAATGAAATTGTACGTGTTCTTTGAATACTTTATTGCAGTGAGTTGGTGAATTTTCTTCATGCATGCATACAGTCGTTGCTCATTTGAGGACGTAGTATGTGTTTTTGAGAAACAATTGCGAAAAGGCTCGTCTTGTCAAAGAGAAAACAAGAATAAAGCTGATGAATAGCAGATTTAAACAATGCCATAATTTAATTATTGGCAACAAACCTGTGCTACGTATGCACGATGGAATGAGTTATTACTACGTTCAATATAAATTCTTAAAATAAATTTGTAGTTCACTAGTTTGTTAAAAGTAGCAAGATTTCTCTCCTCTTGTATATCAAACACAGAGTGCATCGGCAGTGTTCGGTTGGGAGTTTTGGGCCGGTTTTAGCCCTGTTTTAGTTTTGATCACATCATCATTTTCCTCATTTCTTCCTTTATTTCTCTCGACTTATTACACACTCGCTTACATTATCAAAATTAAACTAAATCTACTAACCGAACAAGGCATTATAATTTTGTTCAAAACATGCGTGAAAGCTCGAGATTCTTAGGACGTATATATTTTTACCTCTCACTCCCATCTCCAGGACTAATAAATATAAAATTAAACTTGGTGTACCTAAGTCCATAATCAAAGCAGAAAGGGACCATTTGAAATCAAAATCTGGAAACAAAAGGAACTCATACTATCAGTTACTTTATTGATATCTATATGCTAAATAAAAAAAAAAATACTCCTATTAGGATAGGAAATCCTTATGTTTGAAAAGTACGAAATGCCTACAAGACACACTCATTAAAAGTGTGTACCACATGCATTTTTTGTATGGTTCAAATTGTGTCACCTCATTAATAATCATAATATTTTTTTAGTGTTTTGTAACTTTTCAACAATATGATTCATAATATTTTTCATGATTCGTAACATTTAAGAAGGTAACATATGATGAAAATTACCCATTTTTTTTTGGAGAAATATCCAATAAACAGTAAGAAAGACAGTCTTCCTTACATATTTTCCAAAAAAATTGGATAGTTCTCTTAATCTATTACTTTTCTGGTTGTTCTCGTCGTAATGAATCAATAATTTACAAAACTTTGACGAAAAACTAAACGCAGGTTTTTTTTTTGGAACAAATATAGTCCTTTCAAAAATACAGTTGCACTGCAACAAAAAGCATTTACGTATTTTGTCATATTGGTATATATCCTACACATTACCTTTTAGTACATGGAATCAATTGGATTATTAAAGTTAGAGAGTTAATAAGGGGGAATGGCTACAATACACATCCATTACAGTTATGTACTATATGCACTTATTTTATGATTCATATTATGCTACCTCATTGGCAATTGTAACATTCTTAGTGTTTCATAACTTTTCAGCAATATGATTTGCAATATTTTCTATGTGATTCATAACATAGTGGTGTGTCTCTTAACTTTTATAAAAAAATTATAATTAACTTTTATAGGGGTGTGTATTGTAGCATTTATGGTAGCCATTAATATTTATGGTACCAAAATCAATGGGTGTTGATATGATCAATCCCTAGAGGATCAATATATCTTGAAAGTGTGGAAACTTTATATCCATTTCAAAATCAATTGGCAATGAGTGGAGAGGTCTCAGCATATATTAAGTGATCACTCATTGTACTCCTAAGCAATGTGGGACACTTGTTTTTAACATCCTCCCTCATGTGTAACCGCATTTGAGGTCTGTCACACGTGTAGCCACTTTCTGGGTCCTACATCATGTAGCCTTTTTGCTGGTCTATCATCTTGAAAGTTGATGTTACCTCCTGTATATTCTGGTGTAAGTACTTGTCTAATTAAGTTTTAGCATTTATCTAGAGTCTTAATGCTCTAAATTTGCGATATATTAATATCTAGATTGTGTTTTTTGACTAGTTCAGTGGGACTTTGACAAGTTCATAGCCGGTTCTGACCGGTTTCCGACTCGGTTTTTAGTTCCAGATTCAACCACGCACTCTGTTTTTCGTGAAGAGGCTCGGAAGTAGGTTTTGTTTGCGGGATTGAGCGGATTTAAACATTTAGAGGCGTTGTGAGAAGGCTGTTCCTAGCTAATTGGACGATTTTGAATTCACTGGTGGGCTTGGATTTATGTGATTCGAGTCGGATTTTGCGGTCCTAAACACATCCGGAGGTATTGAGGAGGACGGACACTGCTCAGTCGGGCCGGATGGGATTTTGTTGAGTAAGAGGCAGACCAGGGATGATTAGTCGCATTTGGCAGTCAGGGATACACTCTTTCGGGTTATTGCAAGCTGGTTTAGGAGTGCATGGAGGCTTGTTTGGTTAGTGACAACAGGTGCTTGCAGGAGCGCTGATTCTTGGGAGATCCGATGGGAGTCCAATGGGTGCTGGGAGAGCTAGGATTGGAACATGAGTGAACTTGGAGGCAGGATGAGACCCGAGAGAGCTGACGGAGAGTGGCGAGAAGACCAGGATAGTGGCAGGAGTGGCGGATAGGTGACAGATTGGTGACTATAGAGGTGAGCGGAGTTGGATAGCTACACACCAAAAGTATTGGACAGACTTTGCAGAGATCAGATGTTAATTAGAGCAATCAGGTGATTGCGGATTCGCGGCGTTTGAGTAGTGGTGATCAGTCGGAGAAGCTAGTGAGCAGGGATACATTCTCTCAGGTGTTGCATCTTTGTTGATGGGTGTGGATACACTTGTTTGGTAATGACACAGGCGCTTACTAGAGTGACAGGTCGGAGTTGGTCAGCAATGATCGGAGGCAGTCGGGTTCAATTGGATTTGAAGACCTATCATCAAGATTTGCAGTTATGATTCGAGCTACATTGGATTAGATGATGGGCCACCATACAAGCTTGTGGGAGCGCAGTGACAGTTGGAGCTGATGTCAGGCATGGTCAAGCAGTATGTGTGTTGAGACGTGAGTAGGGATGACGACCATTGCAGATGCACACAGGATAAGAGCGAGATTGTCCCAAGGTGTCATGACTAGGATGGTACTGGACGCGCTAGGAGTTGAATCATGAGTGTGCAGGATGCTGGTAGCAACGATGATGTGATAGGTTGTTCAGGATATGTTCACGGGAGCTCCGGACAAAAGGATGGAGATGGAGATCAGATGATGCATATTGGTATTCTCTTTCTTCTGTGTTTTTGTGGCGGATTATCTTTCCAGTTATGAGCTCATGTGGTGTGGAGAGATGGAGTCACGGATTATGTCCTGTGAATGGGCATGAGCAATTGGGTTTTGGATGCCCGGATGCGAGCATTCTGGTTAGGGGTTGCAGGATTGTGATCAACAGCGGAAGATCTGGCTTGCAGGGATACATTCATTCGAGTAGTGTGCCCGGTTGTGGTGCGGATATGCTTGTTTGGGAATGACACAGGCGCCTGTCAGAGTGGTAGATCAGTTTAAGCAACGGAGATCTAGCAGGATTTGTTTACATCCCGGATTCACGAGAGGTGTATCCCAATTTTTGGGGTGCGTAGGTACTCGGTGAGGGATGCGGTGTCAGAGAAGGAGTCGGCCTCATCGCAGATGGTGTGTGAGATCATTTGGAGTAGTAAGCCTCTGGTGTGGGTAGAGGGATGCTGCATTTTCTTGACAGGAGAGGATGCTACAATGGCTAAGCGCGGCGATGAAGCTGCGGGCGCTTCTGTTAGAGAGCGCGGGCGCTTCTGTTGGTGAGCGCATACACTTCGAGTTTGAGGTGTGCAAGTGGAGGCATCCTAGTTGAGGGGGTGCAATACTCGGACGAGTGGAGGCATTCTTTTGAGGAGAGATGATACTCGATTTTTCGATTGGTCATGAGTCTGATTTTGCAAGGATACACTCTTTTGGGTTTATGTACTCTGTTTGGTGGTGCATGGATGCTCGACTAGTTAGTGACACAAGCACTTGCTAGAAGTAGCTGATTGGAGGAGGCGACATGGGGGTGTTGCAGACGACATTGCCCACTCGGGTTGGAGGAGGTGATTGTAGGGATTCCACCCCGTGTGGGCCAATTGGGCTTAGGCCTTGAGGGAATGGATTCGGGTTTTTCTGTGTAACTCTATAAATACTTTGTGATGCCTAGGTTATGATGTGTGGTAGCCCAATACAGAGAGAGGCAGAGAGGCACACGAGAGACTTGGTGGGGATTTCATTATTGTGAGATTGAGTGTGAGTGTGTAACACAAGAACACGGATTTTCTCCGGATTATAGTGAAACCTCCCTCCCAATGGATGTAGGTCCAATTTGGCCGAACCACGTAAATTGTGTGTCGTGTTTATCTCTTGTATTACTCCTTCTGTTGCGTGTGGTGTGTTGTTGGAATCCCAACAACAAAATTGTTGTTGAACATCTTGTAGGGGTATTTCGTAAAATAAATCAATGAGAATAAACAACCTTATAAAGTATATAGCTATTTTAAAAAAGAAATGATTAGCAGAAAAAGAATAAAGAGCCACCAGTAAGTATAAATCGAATTGACAAAAGCCTAACAACGAGCATTCCTTCCGACATACACTTCAAGGAAGACGGACACTTAGCTGACTGAAAATCAGAAGTCAGAGTGAACTAGCATTTTGGAGTCTTGATCAGCCAACTTGCGAGATTCTTCCCACAACTAGATTTCAATTCCTAGCTACCTGATGTCCATAAGGCCACGCTCAACTGTGAAATGCGACATAAGCATCACTAACAAGCCAAAACTTATACTCAAATATGTACCAAAGGCCATGCCTCCTAACACCCTTGAAATGGAATAGTTCCATGTATCTATGAGACGTCACATTTACACCATTTGCCATTGATTATTTCTAGTTACAATCTGATAGACGCGCAATGTCATAGATATAAGCGCCTAAGTAGGGCAAATTGGCGCGTTAGAGGCGCGATTTATTCCATTTTCCACTTGATGCGGTGTTGTCCTGGGTCTTTTCTTGTTTTTGGTTGTTTTGTAAGGAACAGGTCAGAAAGAGCGCGTGAAATAGACACATGGCAGTCAGGCATGTTGGGAACCGGTGAGACCCAAGTGAGGACGACTAGACAAGATTGGAAGTCATCTTAAAGGTGTCGGTATCGATACAGGTCTTTCCCTGTATCGATACCGGAGTGCATATACGGGAACAGAATGTCTGGGTATCGATATAGGTCTTTCCCTGTATCGATACTGGGTGCCTTAAAACCAGCCGTTCGATTTGCCACGTGTGTTGACTACGGGAAGGGTTAAATACTCCGATGTTAGGTCAAATTAGGGTTTCGAATTTTAGTTCTGCTTCATATTAATTTTGGCAGCCGATTTTCCGAAAAAGATCGAACTTCCCGGAGACTTTTACATTGAAGTTTGAAGTTTCGTTCGCTATTTCCACGCATTTGCTTTGGTAACTTGTTATTTTGTTTACATTAATCTCCGTTCACGGGTGTTTGTCCGTGTTGTTTTCGAATCTTTGTTTTTAATCTATATTCAATTACAAAAGCATGTTTAATTTTAGAATCTCTATGTTTGTTCAATCTGTCATGCGTGAGTAATTCATTAGGTATGGTCGCGGGGTGATTAGCACGCCGTGGCCTGTTCCGGGTTTGTCGTTGCTCCTATTTCCAGAATCAACAAGTGAAAAAGCAATTTTTGGTTATTAAAGAACTTCCGCTAGACATATCTGGGCATTGTTGTGGCCCATGTAATGCGGAGAACGGGGGACCAAAACTCGTTCTTCGTTGTACATGGGTAAACGGTGACCGCGAGGATCCGCATCTTTCGGGGTACCTTTTTCTCTCTAAAATCAACCATTTTTAGAACACCAACGGAGCAAAACTGTCCGAACCTGGTCACTGGTGTTATGAACTCTACGACCGTACTTGCTTTTAAGTAGTTGAAATTACACAAGTTATTCTCTTAGTTTAGCTAATGTTCCCGTCAAATCATAGAGGGTGGCTACCTGAGAGCCGTTTTAAACCTACTACCCGAGTTTTGGTAAGCACTTCCCGCCTTCTCTGTGGATTCGATTCCGGTCTTACCGGGTATTGTGCTACATCGGTCTCAGCCCTACGCTTGGGGCAACCCACTAATTTAGGTCTAGTATTTTAGTCAAGCACAATCTCAATTAAATAATTGAAGATAAAGTATATCTCGATTTTAAGGAAAATATTTAATCTGAAATAGCTGATAATTTGACCAACCTGTAAAAGTATTAGAAATTGAATAAACTAAAAAGAGGGAAAAGGGGGAAACTACTAAGGAAGAGCTAGTTGCCAGTTTAATAAATAAATTACTAACAGGAAACACTTCTAAGAAAGTAAAAGGTCAAAAGGAAGAAAAATTGAAAGTTTGAAATAGGTTCAGCACTAGAAAAATAAATATGCATCAGCAAATTCGTATATTAATAGCCTCAATCATGATTGATAAGTTGGGGAAACCAATGGGTTGGGGTAAAGTGGGAGGGGGGTACAATCAACTGCATCACTTGAGGTAGGCGACTGAGTGGCATGGTTGATCAAGATTTGAAGTCGTTCCCCTGTACTGTCAAGTTCTAGTCCATGGTTTTTTGCCCTTCTCAAAAAATATGTCAGCCAAGCCTGCAGAAGTTAAACCGAACAAACATTCGAGGAATGACTGAAATTTAGTATTACATTTGACAGATGCATTACTGAAGGAAAGAAATGGGTATGGCAAGTCATTTGGTGTTCCAAATGAACAGTTTTACAAAGGGAGGTCAAATAAATTTCCAATGTCAAAATGAACTTTCATCAGAAAATTATCTAACATATCAAAGAATTGATCCAGGGTAGTTGCAGAAAACGTTTCCTCAAATATATAATTCAGGTTCTAGAAAAGAGTAAGTATTAACAAAGAGAAATTATCACCAAAACTCCTAAGAAATTCATGAGTTATTCCCCTCCCAAAAATAGGTTGGAAGACCAGTAACAATCAACTTAGTGATGCCACTCAACATGTTCTGAAATACCCATAATCTTGGAGATTTTGTCATATTAGAAACCAACACAAGAATAAAGAAAGAGATATCTAAGGGATACCAGAGGATACTGATGGCATAATATTGTTGCTCTCATATCATCATTAACTTATTTTCCAGACAAAAAAAAAGAAAATTATGTTCCTTCATCACTCCCAACATATTTATGCTCGAATTGGAATAAACTCTATCCACAAATAGCAAGAAAAAAATTCAAGTGTGCACCATACCTGCTTAAAAAGTACATCTTCAGACTCATCTTGGCTCAGTTTTGAAACAAAATACGTTATCTTTCAAAATCTATCTAAGCATAAACTAGTATATGGAAAAGCTATTCAAATGAAATCATTTTCATAAAAAGCCAATAAATTTGATATGTAATTGCACATTTGCAAGTGAGAAAGTAAACCCATTTACTTAGCTTTGAAATTAGGGATGAAGCGATAAACGGTATGCCTGAACATTGCTTACGCGGACCTAAACTTAACATATTATTGCCGCATGCATAACATAGAAACAGGTTATGTGAAAGGTACATAAATACAAGATAGTCAAAGGAACAAAGGTAACAATAAGCGGCATGACAATAAAGTGGAGGCAAGTTGTGGTAAAGAAAAGGGAGAAGATACAACAGACGTTTGGATGAAAAGTCAATCTTCCTTGTCATAGAGGAATGAATACAAATCGTCTTTTTAAGACACATAACCCTACCCCGTATATATATTAAAAAAAAGAAAAGGAAAAGACATGAAGAAAACAATATTGCAGTGGGGGAGACCCAAAATGTAAAGTCAAAGTACCAGCTGTCTCTATTCCAATTTATTATACCATTACAGAAATAACCATTAGTAAAGCTCACCCAATCAATTTTTTTCCTCAGCACAAAAAGTTGCCCAAATTGCCAAGTATTGTGCCGTTAAGTTGCAGAATCGTTCAACCTTTGACATCAACTATTTATAATGCTCATGCATGAAGGAAAAGGAACAGAAAATATATTTAAAGAAACTGAACATCCTCCATGTGTTTGCATTTGATGTTAATGCCCTCCACGTTCACTTGACGAAGAAATCAAATTCGTATATCTAGAAAATGGATTTTTTTGTCAAGAGAACTTGGAGGACCGTTAAATTTGCTCGTCTACTTGAAGCATTCAAATAGTAGCATCTGTTATACATACAAAGTGCATGGAACCAGATTTTCATCTTTTCCAAATGTATAGAAACTGGAACATGCTTCGTGTACAAGTGCACAATCTTGTCATCTGTTTCAACGTTTTAAAAACAGGACCGGACTGGGCTGTTGAACTAGCTGACCTGCCCTTAATCTGGTTTGGATTTACCCCAAAACTGTTTTAGATATAAAATAGTCTTTAATGTGAAAACCATTCAAATTGACGGTTGAACCACTAACCTGATGAACTAGGCCTGGGCCAATTTGCCCGGAACGAACTGCAAACTAAAAAGAAGCCACCATGGGGCCATCACTTTACTGCCACATTTGGGTGTGGGATAGCCAAAGCATAGGACCACTACTCACCAAAAAACATCGCCTTGCATTATGGTTTGTTTTTTTAATAACCAGGTGCCTAACAAGCTTGCACGCTATTCGACTAATCTTACGGTCTTGAATTTAACAACTGGGAAAATTTTAGTGGCAAACATCCAAGTGAGCGCGTACATAGATAAATATATATATATATATATATATATATATATATATATATATATATATATATACACACACACACACACGTATATAATTGTTTTTGACAATCCATGATTTTGTAATCACACTCCAATATTAATTTGTTTTGATGTTCATAATACACGTAACCTAAACGCTAAAAGACATATTGGATCATGGTTATTAAAATTTGATTTTTTTTTTTATGTACCTTCATATTTTAAGCAACAAAGAACCATAGCATATATGATAATAATAAAATAAAGAAAACCATAGCATATTTTGTGGTTCATTTGACGAATTTTGTGGAAGAAGTTTGAATTTTTCCTGGTCCAAAAAATGAGTTTTGGTGGCATGGGTGATGAGTTTTGAGGATACTGGTTATGAAATTTGCATTTGCACATATACATGATTGCATACCGTGCAGTGAAGTTATGGAGTAAAAAGGCCTCCGAACAAACAACAACTATCGTAGTATTAATATATATATATATATATATATATATATATAGAGAGAGAGAGAGAGAGAGAGAGAGAGAACATACCTCAAGAGTCAGAATGCCCCTTACTGTGTGTGTGTTTGAGAGAGAGCGTGAGGGGAGTAATACGGAGTATATGGAGAAAGAGAGAGATGGTTACATAGAGTATGTACGATGTAGTAGACAGCTGTCTTGCTGACAATATGACTTCAATTAGGGAACCGTTTGGACGTGTTACTTTACAGTTTACACACAAGCTGCCAAAGAAGAAAAAATGAGAAACTTCTTCCATCTTTCAAATATTATAGTATAGGAAGTATTGGACCTTGTACCTCGTATGGAGGCATATTGAGAAGTTGTAATGAAAGGCCAGATGCCAAACTGAACGGAGGGAGCAAGAGGAGCGTCCATCATGAGTTCAAGCATTTGTCGCAAGTCTACTGTAAGACCAACATTTGGGGAGCTTCCCCAGCGGTGGTATGCAGAATAATTAGGGTTGGAATATAGTAGGGCTATAAATACCAACTATTGTAAAAACCCTAGCTGATTTTGACCATAAAAAATAGACTCACTCGCTTCCATGGAGGTACCCGGATTTGGGGAACCACGTAAATTCATGTGTAGATTCTTTACTATTTTTTTGCATTCCATTATTATGTGTGTGGTGTTTCTCTAATAGGAAGTGGGGTCCCTCTACTTTCGCTCCACATGGCACGATGTAGCGCTTATTTGAGCCGTCTATAGATTCATAGAAGCACTCTTACTAGTAAGAGTTAAAAAAACAAATCTAAACCACTAATTATCAAGATGGACGACTAGTACGTTTAGTGTGGATGGGGGCCATGGACCCCAATTTCCTATATACACACCATGGAGGACTTTTTAGTACGTAGTTTTCCAATAGTATTTCTTTTTTTAATTTTTCAAAATTCAACGGCTTTTGGGGATTCGATTTTCATAACAGTTTGGGTAAAAATGGATTATTGTTTCATGATTGATAATTATACTATCAAAACGTTACATTAATTTTAAATGAGAAGCGAAAACAGCTCGACTGCTCTCCAATTCCATTTTGGTGTTTTTATTGTTTGAGAGGCATCCTAAGACCCTATAATTGCATTGGTGGCTCTAGGAATTTTGAACAAGGTGCTCAAAAATTATCTTCACCTTGTTCATTTAATAGTTTTAAGTTTAGTTTGGTTTCGGAAAAAAGTGTAATAAGTGGAGAGAGATAGAGAGAGAAATGAGTGTAATGATTACAAAACAAAACTAAAACTAAAAAGAAAAAACTGATTTTTTGGGTTTTTTTTGTTTTGTTTTTATTCAAAAAAATTTGGAAAAATTATCCAAATGGTCCTTGTAGTTTCACTCGAGTCTCGATTTAGTCCCTCTAGTTTCAATTGCACTCCAACGAACCCTATAGTTTCAATTTTGGTCAAATTGAGTCCTTGACGTTAACTTCCGTTAGCAAACTTAACGGAAATCCCAATTTGGGGGTTTGTTAGGGTCAAACTCGTCTTCTTACCCGCCCCTCTTTTTCCCCAATTTATAACCCTAACCCTAACCCTAACTCTTCTCTTTTACACCCACAGATCTACTAATATTTTGTTACACAATTAACATATGGGATCCGGAATTGGATTGGATTGATGATATTACCAAATTTTACACCAACAGATATCAAGAAACAACAATCAATCCGCATAATTCCGACACAATTCTAATCAACCACACTAATTGCAAATTGACAATAGCGGCACAAATAAAGGTGCTCCTCATCCATCCCCCGCCGCAAATTTTGTTGGAACTACCGATGTTGGCAACAGAAGACAAGGCCATGTTGATGACGATGCGTAAGCAATAGTAGAGGTAGATGGTTTGGATAATGGCTATAGGTACAATGAATGGAGGTGACGAAACCCACCTAGGGCAAGAACAACTGATCGGAGCTGGTGGGTCCCACCTGAGTGCTTGGTACAGATCGGAGGATATGGCAAAAGTGTTTTCGTTGGGTTCTTGATTTGGATCTTGTAAGTCTAGTTTGGGCTTCTTGTATGTCTGGAAAGGTTGGGTTGGAAGAGGAATAGATATCCAATGGGGATTGGATTTGCAAAGGAAAGAAAAAAAAAATTGAATTTGATTTAGGGTTAGGGTTAGGGTTACATATTGGGGAAGAAGAAGGGTGGGTGAAAAGACGAATTTGACCCTCAAAAAACCCCCAAATTGGGATTTCCCGTTATGTTTGCTAACGGAAGTTAACGTCGGCGAGTCAATTCGACCAAAATTGAAACTACAAGGTTCGTTGGAGTGCAATTGAAACTAGAGGGACTAAATCGAGACTCAGGTGAAACTACATGGACCATTTGGATAATTTTCCCATTTTTTTTTGCCTTTGTTAGTTTGCGTCAAATTTTTGTGGTTTATAGATTCGTTTCGTCGAGACGAATCAATAGAGTATAAAATTATGGCCAATTTTTTTTTTAATAAAGCCAAAATTAAATCAATAAACAGGTTTATTTTGGTTTATTTTCGGCTTTATTAAAAAAACTATTACTTTTGACCATAATTTTATAATCTTTGGATTCGTTTTGACAAGATGAACGATAAACCATGAAAACGTGATGCAAAACTAACAAATGCAAATTTTTTTTGAATAAAGAGAAAACAAAAAATCAAAAAATCAGTTTTTTCTTTTTAGCCAAAGGAGGCCTTAGTTTTGGTTTTGTTTTGTAATCATTATCCTTATTTCTCTTTATATCTCTCTCCACTCATTACTCCTATTTTCAAAACTAATCTAAATTAAAACTACTAAACGAACATGGCCACTAGTGCTATTAAGTGGCCAACTTTTTCTATATTGTTTGAATAATGAGAGCAAATAATACAAAAGTACGTAAGATATATATCATATATAATTGTACATGAATTCATGGCAATTTCTATTTTTTAGGCCAAGCAAAATTAAACGAGCACATAAACACATATTTTTGGGTAGGGTGTTCCAAAAAAGGACAATACTTAAAGAAAAGTACAAAAAATTACAGAATTCTTGGCTGTTCAAGATTTGATAAAATCAAGGGGTGATTTGATCAAATTTTGATAAAATCTTTTGAAAAACTAGGCTTAAGGCCTTGTTCTCGAATGAATTTTTATAAGATAAAACTTAGTTTTGTTTGGATGTGTGATAAAATCACATTGTTTTTCAATGGATAAAATCTAGGTTTGATAAAGGTGATTTCCAAATGATTTTGTGAAATAAAATCTGTTTTGATAAAATCTAATTTTGCTAAAATCTGTTGAGGATCTTAGATCTTATAAAAACTAATGGGTGCTTTGGCCAAAAAAAAAAACTAAAAAGTGGTTTTTTTGTTTTGTTTTGTCTTTATTCAATTTTTTTTTGTATTTTTTAGTTTTGCGTCAAGTTTTCTCTAGTTTATTGGTTAAATTTTGGCTTCATTAAAAAAATAGTTTTGACCATAATTTTATTCTTATTGGATAATCAGAAATGTCCTACGATGGTAAAGCCAATTTATTCTTGGGCAAATTGTGGTACTCACTAGTCTAGTGTATGAAATCCCAGATATTTTGTCAATAGCTTTCTTCGAGTAGTATTTATAGGTGAATTTGGCCACTTACAATGGTTAAGCCATCATTACAATCATTGCCCAAAAATTTGTGGGGGTTTGACATGCCTGATTCCTAATGCCCTTGCCGAGACATTTGACGGTCACTTGAGATGTACATGGACAGATGTACTTAAACTTTCTCAGTCATTATTCTTGAACGAGACCCTCTTGGATTGTAACACCCCTAATTTTAAAAACGTTATATTTGTTATATAAATAATAAATAAGTCTTACAATAGCAATCCCCCCCCGGGAATTACATAAATCTCCTTTCTAATACTTTTATTCACTTCAGGCTGGATTGTCTCCCAGAGGACAGAAATAGTGCACAAACTTTGTTATAGTATTTGAAAAAGAAGTCTGACACTAAAAGATAATATGAAACGCAAGAACTATCGTGTGGTACACCTGTTTACCATTGACACGAGAATCCCGTCATGTTTTACTGTTAAATTTTAAACTGTTGTTATACAATTTCCTCCAAATCTTTTTTAACTGTTAGTATAAGTATTTGAAGTAGTGGTTTTTGCTGATCATTTTCGCTCATGGTGTTGCACTTGTGTGACCTGGCATAATACCACAATGATGTTCTGCGACTCTTATGTATTATGCGAGGCTATAGAGACTTGTAAGAGTTTTGTTGTGTGCTTAACAACATGCCAAAATAGAGATCCAACGGCTCACAACCCCCTTCCTTGTCTCTAAATAAAAAATTCGTCATTTCATTAGGGAAAAAATGTAACAACCTTTTTCTTCTTCTGTTTCTTGTTTTTTTTCCGTGCTCAAATGCAGACAATCTGACATTGAAATGATTATCGGGTTTATCGGTCACCCTCTAGCGTTGGCTATGAATGGGTAATCCTGAAATAACTGAATTCTTATTGTTTTCCATTATCTATTGACTGCCAAATCTTGCTATTGAATATCTGAAAAATCAACTTAGCTTTTAGGCTTGCTTGAATTTTGGGAACTTTTTATTTTATTTTACTTTATATCAGAATCCAAATGATCGGATTAGACATTTGGTTCTCTCTCTCTCTCTCTCTCTCTCTCTCTCTCTCTCTCTCATCATCTTGTTTATTAGCTTTTGCAAACAAATTCAACTTTTGGGATTTTCAACGTCAAAGACATATCATATACACCAAATAAGAAGTACGAATATAAGCCTAAGAGCATGTTTTTTCTCTTATTTAGTACTGTACATGTTTTGCACATTTTTAATTTAATCTTGGTGTATTTTCCATATTCATAGTACTCCTACTAGTATAAATATGAGTACAGGCCTAAGGTCATGTTTTTTTCTCCCATTTAGTACTGCGCATGTTTTGTAGATTTCATATTTAGTCTTGGTATATTTGCTATATTCATAGTACTCCTACTAGAATAAATACAAGCCTAAGATCATGTTTTTTCTCTTATTTAGTACTGCGCATGTTTTGCACATTTATTATTTCGTCTTGGTGTATTTGTCATATTCATAGTACTCCTACTAGTATAAATACGAATATAAGCCTAAGGGCATGATCATTCAATTTTTCAATAAATTCCTAAAGTTCTCTCTCTTTTTGTTGTGGATTCAGTGTTACGCTATCTAGCCTGTGTAAGTTCCACAGAGATTCTCTCTTCGACTTTTCCTTCTTCTTTTTTTCTTTATAATTTTTCAGATTCCTAACTTTCTCACGAAAAAGCATTCAGCAATTCCCTTGAAGCAACTAGCAAGGAGATGGAGAACGAGAAAATACCGCCAATCATAGAAGAGGTGAGCATACAGATTGATCATCTTGTTGATTTCCTTTTTGCCAAGTTTTTATTTCTTTTGTGATTGATTAATTTCGATTCAAGTAAATGCCGTAAGTTGATGGTTTCAAGGGTGTTTTGGGCATGCAGGCGGCTAAACAAATTAAGTCGATGTATGCTACTCATGAGGAGCACATGAAAAAGTTCGCCACCGAGTCAAGCGAAAGCCACAAGGGCATTACTCGTAGTACTACTAGTGGAAAGAGCCCATTAATCTTGTCAGAGAATCCTCCAAAGGAAAGAATTGGGTGTGTGTTCGAATACTTTTAGCTTGGGTGTTCAAAAAGGACAATACTTAAATAAAAGTTTCAAATATTACATGTATTATAAATAAATTTTCTTTTTTAGGGTGTTTAAGGGACCACCCAAGAATCTATGTAGAGCTGCCTCTGTTAACAACAACACTGTGGAGGTTGGGTTTATGTCGCAAAAGGCCACTATAAATACCATGGTCCATGTTAACAACCGGGAATGCCCTACGATGGTCAAGCCAATTTCGTCTTGGGCAAATTCGGGTACTTTAGTCTAGACTCAAGGCCGGTCCAAGCCCAAGGTAGGCTTGGGCCTTAGGCCTTGGGCACCCCTAAATATGTCAAAATTTGGACACTCCAAAATATTTTGGTACTAGTTTTGAATAGGAGTTTTTCTTAGAGCCAAGAAGCCTAACAGGCCCAAGGTTAACTCAAACCCTTCTGCTGAGATATGATTTGACCCATTATTATTTAAAAGTTGAGAATAAGTAAAGGGGTGAGCTATCAATTTATATGATGTTCTTTCAGTTCGTTACCCTTGAATTGGAGATGTGGGATTGATGATTTGAGAACAAGAGTCTTCCTTTACCCAAGTGTTCTTACCCACATCGGAAGAATACGGGTTGGAAGGCAAGTGCTTGCCTATAAATACTTATAAACAACCAAAAACATATTGTTCCTAGAAAAGAATTTGATGGCTAACCAAAAACATACTCCCTCCGTCCCAATTTGTTGTGTTTGTTTCCGTTTTTGGACGACTCAAAAAATTGCCTATATCTTTTAATGTACAATGATTTTACATTCAATATGGATCTTTCTGATAGATCCCGATTAATTCTATTAAACAAAAACTTTCAATTCATAAAAAAACATTATAGTTTATGAAATATAGACAACTTTTTGGGGGATTCCAAAAAGTAAAGAGGCACAACAAATTGGGACAAAAGGAGTAGTAAAATTCTATGTTCCCATAGACAAATTATTACACTATGGTGTTTAGTTGGAAAAATGTATAGGTCACCATGTGGTGATCAGGCCTAGGGCATTCAAATGTCGTGGGCCAGCCCTGATTCTAGTGTATGGAATCTCCATGACAGCCCTGATTCTAGTGTACGGAATCTTAGATCTTTTGTCAACAGCTTTCTTCTAGTAGTATTTGTAGATGAATTTGGCCACTTACAATGGTTGAGGGCATATCTATTGCACTAACTAAAGAGTATTCTAAAGTACCCTATCTAGTTAGCTAAGAAAAACTTTAAAAATGCTTTCTAGCTAGTGCACAAAAATTGACTCTCCAAAATCTTTGGTGACACCCCTTTCTTGCTAAAGTGCCCCAAGTCACCACCTAAATTTTGGGAGAGACTTAAGGAGAGAGAGAGAGAGAGAGAGAGAGAGAGAGAGAGAGAGAGAAGGGTAGGAGGAGAGAGAATAACCTTACGGGGAGAGAGAGAGAGACAGAGACAGAGAGAGACAGAGAGACTAAAAGATAACGAATATATAGCCCATTAAAGTGCATTCTTCATTAACTAGCTAACTAAGTTCTTAGCATATAAATTAGGGTCACATGTGCGTAGTTGTACACTTTAGTAAACTTTTCTAGGTAGGGCACCTCGGGAATAATGTAAATCCAAAAAATTGTGTGGGTATGAGTTAATGAGACATTTGACAATCACTTCAGATGAGCATGTACTTGACCCTTCTCAGCCATTATTCTCAAAAGAGACCCTCTAAGATTGTCATGCCCCTAATTTTGCGAACGTTATATTTACTATATAAATAATAAATAAGTCTTACAACAGTATTCCAACTCGGGAATAACATAAATCCCCCATAAAACTTCATTTTTTACATGCATTTTAATAACAAATCAGTCTTACAGCAGTATCCCACCTCGAGAATAACATAAATCTACCATAAACATCAATTTTTGCATGCAAAATGCAAGCCTCTCCAAAAAGGGCAAGTAATATGGGACGGAGGGAGTATCATTAGAAGACCATATTTAGTACTGTATGTTTTGCATATTTATTAATTAGTCTTGGTGTATTTGTTATATTCATAGTACTCCTACTAATATAAATACGAATATATGCCTCAGAGCATGATCATTCAATTTTTCAATAAATTCCTAAAGTTCTCTCTCTTTTTGTTGTGGATTAAGTGTTACGCTATCTAGCCCGTGTAATTTCCGCGGAGATTCTCTCTTCGACTTTTCCTTCTTCTTTTTTTCCTTATAATTTTTCAGATTCCTAAGTTTCTCAAGAAAAAACATCCAGCAATTCCCTTGAAGCAACTAGCAAGGAGATGGAGAACGAGAAAATACCGCCAATCATAGCAGAGGTGAGCATACAGATTGATCATCTCGTTGATTTCCTTTTTGCCAAGTTTTTATTTCTTTTGTGATTGATTAATTTCGATACAAGTAAATGCCGTAAGTTGATGGTTTCACGGGTGTTTTGGGCATGCAGGCAGCTAGGCAAATTAAGTCGATGTATGCTACTCATGAGGAACACATGAAAAAGTTCGCCACCGAGTCAAGCGAAAGCCACAAGAGCCCATAAGTCCTGTTAGAGTATCCTCCGAAGGAACCAATGGCCAAAAAAATGGATCCCAAGACGTCTATGATGATTCGAGGATTTATTTTCTGCTTAGTATCTAATGGTCGTGAATGAGACCGGCCGATATATAGAATCAATCTTTTTTGGTTGTTAAAATAGATAGACTCTGTTTTTGTCAATTAATATCCATGCAAGAAAATTTTAAATGAGGTATTATTGTTATTATTATTGTTATTGTTATTAGTATTATTGTTGTTGTTGTTGTTGTTATATTGAACTTGGTGTGTCTAAGCCCATAATCAAATCAGAAAGGGACCATTTGAAATCCAAATCTGGAAACAAAAGGAACTCACAGTATCAGGTACTTTATTGATATCTATATGCCAAAAAAAAAAAAAATACTCCTATTCGGATAGGAAATCCTTATGTTTGGAAGTACGAAAAGCCTACAAGACACATTCATTAAAAGTGTGTACCATATGCATTTATTGTATGGTTTAGATTGTTCCACCTCATTAGTAATCATAATATTTTTTAGTGTTTTGTAACTTTTCAACAATATGATTCATAACATTTTTCATGATTCGTAACATTTAAGAAGGTAACATATGATGAGAATTACCCAATTTTTTTTGGAGAAATATCCAATAAACAGTAAGAAAGACAATCTTCCTTAGATATTTTCCAAAAAATTGGATAGTTCTCTTAATCTATTACTTTTCTGGTTGTTCTCGCCGAAATGAATCAACAATTTACAAAACTTTGGCGAAAAACTAAATGCAAAAAAAAAAAAAAAAAAAAAATTGAACAAATATAGTCTTTTCAAAAATACAGTTGCACTGCAACAAAAAGCATTTACGTATTTTTGTCATATTGGTATATATCCTACACATTACCTTTTAGTACATGGAATCAATTGGATTATTAAAGTTAGAGAGCTAATCAGAGGGAATGGCTACAATACACTTCCATTATAGTTATGTACCATATGCACCAATTTTATGATTCATATTATGCTACCTCATTGGCAATTGTAACATTTTTAGTGTTTCATAACTTTTCAGAAATATGATTTGCAATATTTTTTGTATGATTCATAACATGCTGGTGCGTCTTGTAACTTTTATAAAAAAAAATTATAATTAACTTTTACAGGGGTGTGTATTGTAGCATTTGTGGTAGCCATTAATATTTATGGTACCAAAATCAATGGGTGTTGATATGATCAATCCCTAAAGGATCAATATTTCTTGAAAGTGTGGAAACTTTATATCCATCTCAAAATCAATTGGCAATGAGTGGAGAGATCTCAGCATATATTAAGTGATCACTCATTGTACTCCTAAGCAATGTGGGACACTTGTTTTTAACATACTCCCTCACGTGTAACAGCATTTGAGGTCTGTCACACGTGTAGCCACTTTCTGGGTCCTACATCATGTAGCCTTTTTGCTGGTCTATCATCTTGAAAGTTGATGTTACCTCCTGTATATTCTGGTGTAAGTACTTGTCTAATTAAGTTTTAGCATTTATCTAGAGTCTTAATGCTCTAAATTTGCGATATATTAATACTCATTTTTAATTGTTTGAGTGCCTTCATTTTGTATAGAATCACAAGTAAATATAGTCTATGTATGGTAGTATATATGGTGCTAAATTACATCCAAAATTCAAATTTCATTAAACCAAGATCGACTTTTGTGCTATTTGGAAATCATGACTATATTAAAGAAAATCAGTGTTTGGGCATGCATTAGCACGTCAATTAAATTAATGTGAGTGATTAATGTTTAAAATTCCAAATAATTAAGTACTGTTTTTTATCACAGGGCAAGGGGCTTGTCTTCTACTATCCCAATCAAACTGTTTTGGAAGCAATTTCAATTTGAGGGCGGAGATAATATTGAATCAGATGGATGTTCTGTCTTTTTTTTGGCGAAAATACAAATTCACCCTACCCATTGCCATTTGTTGGTGTTGAATAAATGACAATGCCGCTTTTGGTGTCAAATTTGACACAAAACATGGCTATTGGCATTCCTCCACTTCTCCAAACCATAAGAATTGTATTAAAACATGAGATGAATTTAATCCAATAATCTTGGTTTAAGATTGGCCAAAATAACACCAAATGAGACAGTACACATCGCAATATATTTTGTTTTTTTGCTTCTTTTTTTTTGTCACTGTAACAAGCCAAAAAATAATTTTGGCAAATTCATTTTCGCCCAAAGGGTAGACTTGCTGAAAGCCTGCAAGGATGGATTAATATTGGAAACAAAAATAATCCTAGTCGTTCCTTAAGCTACTATTGGAAAACAAGTGGTCGTGATCTCTGCTGTGCTTTGAAAATTAATCCTAGCCGTTCCTTAAGCTACTATTGGAAACAAAAATAAACGGCTTATATTTATAGAAACTCTAAACACTCTTTTAGCCATAAGATTAGAAATGAAAATGTCAGGATTTATAAGTGATTGAAATACCGCTCTTCCTTTTTATATATATCCTTTTTGCCTTTTCCAATTACATGCATCATAAAAAAATTATGACACATTTTCCCTCTAGGTGTTGACTTCAATTATTTTGTCAAATGTCACATATATGGATTATGATTTTATAACCGATTCAATCACATGCATGGTTTATGTTTTTATAGCCGATTCAATCGCCTTGGGAAATTATAATCAAGAGGAGCAAATAAGAAATAGAATTGTCATACTCTTTTAATTTAAGTGATCGAGTAATTCAATACACTTTCCAGTTTAAAAATATAACTTTTAACTCATCACAAAAAGAAAAAACACATTATTTTATTTCATGTATCCTTTGCGTGCATAGCACGGGTTCATGCTAGTTCACATAATGGGAGAATGGTTCATTGTCTTGTGGGTGAAAATGATCCATCTTCAACAAACTCAGGTCATTTAGAGCCATTGAAATCCTATGTTATCATGAATTGACAGAAACAAAAATAGAAAGATGGCCTTCTTATTCATACAAAGCACAAAAAAAAAAAAATTGTCAACGCAAGGATTCGTCAAAAAAAAAAAAAAAAACCCAGAAGAGCTTGATCCAAGCAGTTTTTAATAAAAATGTACATATATACTTTTTATTGAAACGACTCGGATCAAGCTTTTCCAGATTATTTTTTCTTACTAATCCTCATGTTGAGACGTTTAAATTACGTTTTAAACACATCTAACGGTTCGGATCGTCGAAATTAGATCCTCAACAAAAAAATCCCGCACCGTAGAAAATAAGGGAGCCCTTATTGGATATTTGATATATATATATATATATATATATATATATATATATATATATATATATATATATATATATATATATCATCTCCTAATGAGGGATCTCTCATTTTAAATAAAGTGAGGACCAAACAATTTTTCCACTTTCCGAACTGAATTTTGACGATCCAAACCGTTAGATGTGTTTAAAAATAGTTTTTAAGGTCCTCTCCGAGAATTCGTCCAAAAAAAAATACTCGCAAGGGCTTCGTCTGATCAGTTTTTTTAAAAAAAGCTATACAAGTGAACCTTAAAACCACATTTTAAACACATCCAACGGTTCGGATCGTCGAAATCTTGTCAGGAAGCATGAGGTCCTCACTTTATTTAAAATGAGGGATCCCTCATTAGAAGTTAATCCCACACACACATATATATATATGAAGTAGTTTAACTAGATATTAACATGAATCAACCTTAAAAAATCTGCTTTCATTCTCTGAGTCAGACCAGATGAAATTGCTATACAAACATGATATATTTAAATATAGTAAATGATTATGGGACAAATGTTGGGATTCCACCCCATGTGGCCCAATTGGGCTTAGGCCCAGAGGGAGTGGAGTAGGGTCTTTTAGTGTTACTCTATAAATACTCTGTGATGCCTAGGTTATGATGTGTGGTAGCACAATGCAAAGAGAGGCAGAGAGTGTGAGAGGAGGAGTCGGTTGTGGCTCTCCCGGAGAGAGATACATGAGAGACTTGGTGAGGATTTCATTATCGTAAGATTGAGTGTGAGTGTGTAACACAAGAACACGGATTTTGTCCAGATTATAGTGAAACCCTCTTCCCCATGGATGTAGGTCCGATTTGGCCGAACCACGTAAATTGTGTGTCGTGTTTTTCTCTTGTATTACTGCTTCTGTTGCGTGTTGTGCGTTGTTGGAATTCTAACAACTGGTATTAGAGCTTGGGTTGAAGCACCGGAGAGCCCAGAGCAGTCAAAAAATCACTCGGAGGCCATTCGAACACTGTTTGAAGATTTGGTCGGACAAAATAGGAGACGAAACTTTTTTTTGATCAGAGGGAAAGGTGCAACTCTCAGAGACGAGTCAAACGGAATGCTTAGAGTCAGTTTTTGTCACCGGAGAAGGTCCCACGGGTGGTTTGAATAGAGGCTAGCGGAGGCGAGTGGCGGGCATGTTGGTGTTCTCTTAAAACGTGATTTAATGTAAGATTTGTGCATGGGGTTGTGCTCCTCTTGGAGAGATGATCACGGTGACGGAAGCCCCGATGCCAGAGGATGCCGAACGCCCAACCTGAAGCAAGGCGCATCAAATCCTGCGCTGGCGTGTGGCACACGCGTGGGAGATTCTGGAAGACGGTGATGCGGTGCTGAGTCAGAGGCCATGTCAGATGCCACAGAGGTGCCACGTCAGACAGGTCAACGTCACGTTAGAAGGTCAACGCTGACGTTGCGACACGTCCACAAAAGGTTCATAAGGGTCATGGTTCAGGGTCAAAGAGGTCAAGAGGTCTAGGTTAAAGGGGTTAAAAGGATCTGAAGTCAGGTTAAAGGGGTCAAACCAGTTCAGACCAGCGGTTCAGAGTATTATCAGACCGAGATCAGACTGGATAACGGTCCGGAATAGACTAGATTGTGTTTTTTGACTGTTTTAGTGGGATTTTGACCGGTTCATGGCCGGTTTGGACCGGTTCCCCACTCGGTTTTTCATTCCAGATTCAACCACGCGCTCTATTTTTCGTGAAGAAGCTCGGAAGCAGGTTTTGTTGCTTGATTGAATCAAATTTAGATATTCAGAGACTTTTTGGGTTGTGAGGAGGCTATTCCTAGCTAATTGGACGATTCTGAATTCACTGGTGGGCTTGGATTTAAGTGATTCGAGTTGGATATTTTGGTCCTAAAGACATCTAGAGAGATTGAGGAGGATCAGACGTGTTTAGGTCAGTCGGATGGGATGTAGGTGAGTCAGAGGCAGACCAGGGATGATCAGTCGCGTTTGGCAAGCAGGGATACACTCTTTCAGGTTATTGCACGTTGGTTTAGGAGTGCATGGAGGCTCGTCTGGTTAATGACAATAGGGGCTTACAGGAGTGGTGATTTTTGGTAGATCCGATAGGAGTCCAGGTGTCACGCCCTCAAATTTAATAACTCAAAGATAAATAAGATTCACATGAAATAAATCAAAGTCTCACAATTTTCTTAAGATAGCCCAAATCAACACAATACAATCTCACCATTTCGAATAACAAGGTCTATCTACTATCGTCCGTAACTCGAATGTATAAGTACAAGGTTTAAACATTATTACATTGATCAAATAGTCAAAAGGATAACCATATGGAAGTTACAAAACCATCTTTCCCAAAACAAAATACAAAGATGGAAAAATAACTTCATGCATGAAAGCGCTCCATATAAGTGTCACACCACACGCATCCAACTTCATGCTCCATGCCGTGTACCTGAAAATTTATATGTTGAGCTCACTAGCCCAGTAGGAAAACTATTCTACTAACGCTAGGTGTATGAACATGATACATACATAAATGATGAATATGGAGTGAGCATGACCAATGTACAAGTTAGAATGGACGGAAGGTTATGATTCGACCACAAGGTAATCAAAGGGTGTCCAAGAGTCCTAAACGTATCCTAGTGTCCCAAAACCTTGCAAATATCTAACCAAGTCCAAGTAGTTTCCCAAAATTCTCATTTCGCAAAACGAAAGTCAATTTTGTCAAAATGCCGATTTTGTCCAAATTCACCACAACCGATATTTCATATGAAAAACAATCTTTAACTTTAATAGGGAAAATATCCCTCTGCCGGATTTCATGGGCTCCGTACACCCCAGCCGGATTTCATGGGCTCCGTACACCCCTGCCGGATTTCGTGGGCTCCGTGCACCCATGGCCAGGGACACCAAACGGGTGATCCCTAGAGTTCATTTTATCCAATAATTTCATATTAAAAATATTTGTCTTTCATAAAGTCCCAAAAATTCCATTTCTTTCAAAGGTTCACCGTTTTCGCCAAAATGTGTCAACCGGCGCGTGTCCGATACGTCAAACATAAATTTTATTAATTCATGTCTCGAAGGGTCAATTTTATGAGTTCGATGTGGATTCGGTGTTCAAAATGATGTTGTAGGGCCAATGTACGGAGATATGGACAATTGGGGACCAAACGGGCATCGATGGGTGGCCCGAAAACACCCCAAAACAGGGGACAGAATCTGGAAAACAGGGGCAGCAGCTTGCTGTCCAGAAACAATCAGATTTTCATCCTTGTGGGTGTGGAATTTCAACCCAAATGCAATTGTGTAGTGTTAGGCCAAAAATTGAATATGTAGAGTGATTAATAGACATCAAAGGAGTGCTAAACAACCAACAATAGCATCAATCAAGGGCTCAATCCATAGATCACAAAATCAAGTTCAAATAAACTCACTATGGAAGAAATTCAAGAAATAGATGGAATTTGAGAACAAGGAGCAAGTATATGCTATACATCATCTAAATACAACTAGAGGGAGAAGAATTTGTCTTCCTACCTCAAGGTTTGAGCTTGAACAAGTGGGTAAATGAAAACCCTAGCTCCCAATGTGCTCCAACCCGAAATGGGGTCTCTTGGTGCGAAATGAGAGCAACCCAAGCTTCAAAATGTGTAGAGGAGGTGATTTTAGGTGGGGTTTATGAAGGAGACTTGAAGGTTTTTGGTGGATTTGAGCTTGGAGAAAAGAAATGGAGGAGAAGAGAGAGAGAGAGAGAGGGTCGGCAATTAAGAGAGAGAGAGGGGGCTGATTTTTTTAAAAAAAAATGCAAGTATAAGGCCTAATATGCTTTTACCCCATTACACTTTCACCCCAAGACTTCCAAATGTACTTTAAAAAGACCCAAATGCATTCAAATGCTCTCTCTTTGACCCCTAAAGTCAAAATTTAATTCCTCACATTTACCCAACATTATTCCGGAAAAATTATGAAAAATACGGGTCCTTACACCAGGGGGTGCTGGGAAAGCTGGGATTGGAACATGAGTGAACTTGGAGGCAGGATGAGACCCGAGAGAGCTGACGGAGAGTGGCGAGAAGACCAGGATAGTGGCAGGATTGGCGGATAGGTGACAGATTGGTGACTATAAAGGCGAGCGGAGTTGGACAGCTACACACTAGGAGTATTGGACAGACATTACAGAGATCAGATGTTGATTGGAGCAATCGGGTGATTGCGGATTCGCGGCGTTTGAGCCATGGTGATTAGTTGGAGAAGCTAGGGAGTAGGGATACATTCTCTCAGGTGTTGCATCTTTGTTGATGGGTGTGGATACACTTGTTTGGTAATGACATAGGCGCTTACTAGAGCGACAGGTCAGAGTTGGTCAGCAATGATCGGAGGTAGTTTGGTTCAATTGGATTTGAAGACCTATCATCAGGATTTGCAGTTATGATTTGAGTTACATTGGATTAGATGATGGGCCACCATACAGGCTTGTGGGAGTGTAATGATAGTTGGGGCTGATGTCAGGCATGGTCAAGCAGTGTGAGTGTTGAGACGTGAGCAGGGATGACGACCATTACGGATGCACACAGGATAAGTGTGAGATTGTACCAAGGTGTCATGACTAGGATGGTACTGGATGCGCTGGGAGTCGAATCAGGAGTGTGCAGGATGCTAGCCAGCAATGATGATGTGATAGGATGTGCAGGATTTGTTCACGGGAGCTCTGGACAGAGGGATTGCGATGGAGATTAAATGATGCATATTTGTATTCTATTTCTTTTGTGTTTTTGTGGCGGATTATCTTTCCAGTTATGAGCTCATGTGGTGTGGAGAGATGGAGTCACGGATTATGTCCTGTGATTGGGCATGAGCATTTGCTTTTGGATGTCCAGATGTGGGCACTCTGGTTAGGAGTTGCAAGATTGTGATCAACCCCAAAAGATCTGGCTTGCAGGAATACATTCATTCGAGTAGTGTGCCCGGTTGGGGTGCGGATATGCTTGTTTGGGAATGACACAGGCGCCTGTCAGAGCGGTAGATCAGTTTGAGCCATGGAGATCTCGCAGGATTTGTTCACATCCCAGATTCACGAGAGGTGTATCCCAATTTTTGGGGTGCAAAGGTACTCGGTGAGGGATGTGGTTTCAGAGAAGGAATCGGCCTCATCGCGAATGGTGTGTGAGATCATTTGGAGGACTGAGCTTCTGGTGTGGGTAGAGGGTTGCTGTATTTTCTTGACAGGACAGGATGTTAGAGTGGCAGAGCGCGACGATGAAGCTGCGGGCGCTTCTGTTGGAGAGCGTGGGCGCTTTTGTTAGTGAGCGCATACACTTCGAGTTTGAGGTGCGTGAGTGGAGGCATCCAAGTTGAGGGGGTGCAGTACTTGGACGAGTGGAGGCATTCTTTTAAAGGGGATGTGGTACTCGGATTTTCTGATTGGCTGCGGAGTCTGGTTTTGCAAGGATACACTCTTTCGGGTTTATGTACTCTGTTTGGTGGTGCATGGATGCTCGATTGGTTAGTGACACAGGCACTTGCTAGAGGTAGCTGATTGGAGGAGGCGACATGGGGATGTTGCAGACAACATTGCCCACTCGGGTTGGAGGGGGTGATTGTAGGGATTCCACCCTGTGTGGGCCAATTGGGCTTAGGTCCAGAAGGAGTGGATTAGAGTTTTTCTGTGTAACTCTATAAATACTCTGTGATGCCTAGGTTATGATGTGTGGTAGCACAATGCAGAGAGAGACAGAGAATGTGAGAGGGGGAGCCAGTTGTGGCTCTCCCGGAGAGATACACGAGAGACTTGGTGAGGATTTCATTATTGCGAGATTGAGTGTGAGTGTGAGTGTGTAACACAATGCAGAGAGAGGTAGAGAGTGGGAGAGGGGGAGCTGGTTGTGGCTCTCCCGGAGAGAGATACACGAGAGACTTGGTGAAGATTTCATTATTGTGAGATTGAGTGTGAGTGTGTAACACAAGAACACGGATTTTGTCCGGATTATAGTGAAACCCTCCTCCCCGTGGATGTAGGTCCGATTTGGCTGAACCACGTAAATTGTGTGTCGTGTTTTTCTTTTGTATTACTACTTTTGTTGCGTGTGGTGCGTTGTTCGAATCCTAACAACAAAATTGTTGTTGAACATCCTGTAGGGGTATTTCATAAAATAAATCAATGAGAATAAACAACCTTATACAGTATATAGCTATGTTAAAAAAGAAATGATTAGCACAAAAAGAATAAAGAACCACCAGTAAGTATAAATCAAATTGACAGAAGCCTAACAACGGGCATTCCTTTCGACATACAGTTCAAGGAAGACGGACACTTAGCTGATTGAAAATCATAAGTCAGAGTGAACTGGCATTTTGGAGTCTTGATCGGCCAACTTGCGAGATTCTTCCCACAACTGGATTTCAATTCCTAGCTTCCTGATCTCCATAAGGCCACACTCAACTGTGAAATGCGACATAAGCATCCCTAACAAGCTAAAACTTATACTCAAATCTTTACCAAAGGACATGCCTCCTAACACCTTTGAAATGGAATAGTTCCATGTACCTATGAGACTTTACATTTACACCATTTGCCATTGATTGTTTCTAGTTACAATCTCAATTAAATAATTGAAGGTAAAGTATATCTAGAGTTTAAGGAAAATATTTAATCTAAAATAGCTGATAATTTGACCAAGCTGTAGAAGTATTAGAAATTGGATAAACTAAAATGAGGGAAAATGGGGAAACTACCAAGGAAGAGCTAGTAGCCAGCTGAATAAATGAATTACTGACAGGAAACACTTCTAAGAAAGTAAAAGGTCAAAAGAAAGAAAGATTGAAAGTTTGAAACAGGTTCAGCACTAGAAAAATAAATATGCACCAACAATTTCGTATATTAATAGCCTCAATGATGATAGATAAGGTGGGGAAACCAATGGGTTGGGGGTAAAGTGGAGGGAAGGGGGGTACCATCAACTGCATCACCTGAGGTAGGCGACTGAGTGGCATGGTTGATCAAGATTTGAAGTCGTTCCCCTGTACTGTCAAGTTCTAGTCCACGGTTTTTTGCCCTTCTCGAAAAATATGTCAGCCAAGCCTGCAAAAGTAAACCGAACAAACATTCGAGGAATGACTAAAATTTAGTATTACATTTGACAGATGCATTATTGAAGGAAACAAATGGGTATGGCAAGTCATTTGGTGTTCCAAATGAATAGTTTTACAAAAGGAGGTCAAATAAATTTCCAATGTCAAAATGAACTTTCATCAACTTGTTCACCACAACAATCAGCCATTGTCCATTCTCTAGAAAAGTTTTTTTGATGAGTAACAAACTTATTAACAAAGGCATCAAGGAGATGCCACCCATGTACAACTACAACACAGAAGAAAATGCCAAAAAGACAAGAATTCCAAAAAGAGACCAAACAAGAACAAAAAAAAAAACATGTACACATCTCTAAATGCCCAAAGTATCTAACATATCAAAGAATTGAACCAGGGTAATTGCAGAAAACATTTGCTCAAATATATAAATCAGTTTCTAGAAAAGAGTAAGTATTAACAAAGAGAAATTATCACCAAAACTCCTAAGAAATTCATGAGTTATTCCCCTCCCAAAAATAGGTTGGAAGACCAGTAACAATCAACTTAGTGATGTCACTCAACATGTTCTGCAATACCCATAATCTTGGAGATCATGTCGTATTAGAAACCAACATGAGAATAAAGAAAGATATATCTTAGGGATACTAGAGGATACTGATGGCATAATATTGTTGCTCTCATATCATAATTAACTTGTTTTCCAGACAAAAAAAAGAAAATTATGTTCCTTCATCACTCCCAACATATTTATGCTCAAATTGGAATAAACTCTATCCACAAATAGCAAGAAAAAGTTTCAAGTGTGCAACATACCTGCTTAAAAAGCACATCTTCAGATTCATCTTGGCTCAGTTCTGAAACAAAATACATTATCTTTCAAAATCTATCTAAGCATAAACTAGTATATGGAAAATCTATTCAAATGAAATCATTTTCATAAAAGGCCAATAAATTTGATATGTAATTGCACATTTGCAAGTGAGAAAGTAAACCCATTTACTTAGCTTTGAACTTAGGGATGAAGCGATAAACGGTCTGCCTGAACATTGCTTACGCGAACCTAAACTTAACATATTATTGTAGCATGCATAACATAGAAACAAGTTATGTGAAAGGTACATAAATACAAGATAGTCAAAGGAACAAAGGTAACAATAAGCGGCATGACAATAAAGTGGAGGCAAGTTGTGGTAAAGAAAAGGGAGAAGATACAACAGACGTTTGGATGAAAAGTCAATCTTCCTTGTCATAGAGGAATGAATACAAATCGTCATTTTAAGACACATACCCCTACCCCATATATATATTAAAAAAAATAGGAAAAGACATGAAGAAAACAATGTTGCAGTGGGGGGAGACCCAAAATGTAAGGTTAAAGTACCAGCTGTCTCTATTCCAATTTATTATACCATTACAGAAATAACCATCAATAAAGCTCACCCAATCAATTTTTTTCCTCATCACAAAAAGTTGCCCAAATTGCCAAGTATTGTGCCGTTAAATTGCAGAATCGTTCAACCTTTGACATCAACTACTTATAATGCTCATGAAGGAAAAGGAACAGAAAATATATTTAAAGATACTGTACATCCTCCACGTGTTTGCATTTCATGTTACTGCCCTCCAGGTTCACTTGATAAAGAAATCAAATTCGTATATCTAGAAAATGGTTTTTTTTTGTCAAGAGAACTTGGAGGACCGTTATATTTGCTCATCTACTTGAAGAATTCAAACAGTAGCATCTGTTATACATACAAAGCGCAGGGATCCAGGTTTTCATCTTTTCCAAATGTCTAGAAATTGGAACATGCTTCGTGTACAAGTGCACAATCTTGTCATCTGTTTCAACGTTTTAAAAACAGGACCGGACCGGGTTGTTGAACCGGTTGACCTGCCCTTAATCGGGTTCGGATTTACCCCAAAACTGTTTTAGATATAAAATAGTCTTTAAAGTGAAAACCATTCAAAATTGACGGTTGAACCACTAACCTAATGAACTGGGCCTAGCCAATTGACCCGGAACAAACTGCAAACTAAAAAGAAGCCACCATGGGGCCATTACTTTACTGCCACATCTGGGCGTGGGATAGCCCAAGCATAGGACCACTACTCACCAAAAAACATCGCCTTGCATTATGGTTTGTTTTTTTAATAACCAGGTGCCTAACTAGCTTGCGTGCTATTCGACTAATCTCAGGGTCTTAAATTTAACAACTGGGCAAATTTCAGTGGCAAACATCCAAGTGTGCGCGTACAAATATATATATATATATATATATATATATATATATATATATATATGTATGTATGTATGTATGTATGTATTTATATATATACACACATGTATATAATTGATTTTGACAATCCATGGTTTTGTAATCACACTCCGATATTAATTTGTTTTGATGTTCAAAATACACGTAACGTGAACGCTAAAAGACATATTGGATCGTGGTTATCAAAATTTGATTTTTTTTTTTTATTTACCTTCATATTTTAAGCAACAAAGAACCATAGCATATATGATAATAATAAATAAATAAAAACCATAGCTTATTTTGTGGTTCATTTGACGAATTTTGTGGCAGAAGTTTGAATTTTTCCTGGTCCAACAAATGATTTTGGTGGTGTGGGTGATGAGTTTTGAGGATACTGGTTACGAAATTTGCATTTGCACATATACATGATTGCATGCAGTGCACTTAAGTTATGGAGTAAAAAGGCTTTCGAACAAACAACTATCGTAGTATTTATATATATATATATATATATATATATATATATATATATATAGAGAGAGAGAGAGAGAGAGAGAGAGAACTTACCTCAAGAGTCAGAATGCCCCTTACTCTGTGTGATGCAGACCAGGTTGCATCAACGTGGATGGACCGGTTGCGTCCACGTGGGCCTAAAAAGGCCTAAGAATCGACGTTGTCAGAATGAGGATTTCGGGCGTTCGTCGCTGTTTAGGCCCTGAAAAGGCCAATTTTTCCGTGTATGGTAATATTTAGATCGCTAATAACTTTTGATAGGGAACTCTGTTTTATTTGCCGTTTGTTTTGGCAACCTTATAATTCTTTCAAGTTTCCAATTTATTAGTCAAATCAGAACTTTCCTTTTTGGTAATTTTCGTATTTATTCCAATTTAGGGTTGATTAATTAAAGAAAAACGAGTTTATTCTCATTTCTTGGTCGTTTAAGGTGGGAGTACCTCCGGGTCGATCTTATTGTTCGTGTTCCTCTTGCACAATCAGCTTCGTTTCCATAGGCTGCGCTGCACCAGTGTGTGTGTGTGTGTTTGAGAGAGAGAGAGAGAGAGAGAGAGAGAGATGGAGGGGAGTAGTACGGAGTATATGGAGAAAGAAAAAGAAGGTTACACAGAGTATATACTATGTAATAGACAGCTGTGTTGCTGATGATATGACTTCAATTAGGGAACCGTCTGGACATGTTACTTTACAGTTTACACACAAACTGCCAAAAAAGAAAAAATGAGAAACTTTTTCCATCTTTCACCTATTGCAGTATAGGAACTATTGGAACTTGTACATCGTATGGAGAGATATTGAGAAGTTATAATTAAAGGCCAGATGTCGAGCAGAACAGAGGGAGCAAGAGGAGCGTCCATCATGAGTTCAACTGTTGTCTCAAGTCGGCCGTAAAGATCAATTTTTTTGGGGAGGAGCTTCCCCCGGCGGTGGTATGCAGAATAATTAGGGTTGGAATACAGTAGGGCTATAAATACCAACTATTGTAAAAATCCTAGCTGATTTTGATCATAAAAACAGATTCACCCCAGTGGTGGTATGTAGAATAATTAGGGTTGGAATATAGTAGGGCTATAAATACCAACTATTGTAAAAACCTTAGCTAATAACCTGGGGGAGGACCACTAGTGGATGGACCTGCCCCCCTACCAGGCTGTTGCTGGTAGTTATATGGGATGACTTGACCCTGAGGGGGCCTGGACGATTGGGACTGTGGAAATTGTTGTGGCGGAGGGAACGCAAGGAGTTGAGCTTGACCTCCACCTACGGGTCTGGAATCCGACCACCCAAAATTAGGGTGATCCCTCCACCCTG
Organism: Vaccinium macrocarpon; assembly: GCA_022606695.1. Taxonomy (NCBI): domain Eukaryota; kingdom Viridiplantae; phylum Streptophyta; class Magnoliopsida; order Ericales; family Ericaceae; genus Vaccinium; species Vaccinium macrocarpon. Next base: position 11,732,100 of record CM040181.1, read on the forward strand.
GATTATACGTGTTAGAATACGGGTCCCAAGTCCTAACTGCATTGACCTCCTCCTGGTTGAATTGGCTTGCCCCTTTGGCTGCTAAAAACCCAGGGCAAGCGGTTGCGGTGTGCCCTTTGCATTCACACCACACACAGACTTCCTCTACACTAACCTCATGGACTGGACGAGTCTGTCTCACTTCCAATTCTTCTAACCTCTGAGCCATTTTCTCAACTTGAGCCTGAAGTCGCTGGTCACGAATGGTGACCAGGACAATATTGGACCCAGAAGGTCCGGCTCGATCAAAATCAGAAGGTTCTAAAGCCCTCTGCTTATCAGCTAGGTCATCTAAGAAATCCCACCCTTCGTCAGCTGTTTTGGACAGGAAATTGTCCCCTTTGCAAGAATACTCTATGTGCTGAACGGTCTCAGCGTTGAGACCTTGGTGGAAAAACTCAACTAGTTGAATCCTCTCAAAGCCATGGTGTGGCAATATGAGGATTAATTCCTTAAAGCGCTCCCAAGCCTTGAGAAACGACTCTCCTCTCTCCTGTCTAAAACCCTGAATTTGACACCTAAAACTTGTGGTCTTGGCCTTGGAGAAGTATTTCCTATAGAAAGCATCGCGCACTTGCACCCAGGTAGTAAGAGATTGAGGCTTTTGCATCCTGAACCACATTCGTGCGCCATCGTTTAGGGTTGCCTCAAACAGCTTGAGACACGCATTCTCATATTGGGTATTGGATGCGAGGTTGCGCACCAATCCCTCGAAGGTTCGCACATGTTCGTATGGGTCATCGCACTCCCTCCTATAGAAAGTAGGGAGGCTGTTCAGGACACCTGGTTTGACCGTGAAAGCATTACATGCCTCTTGTGTCTCACGAGGAAACACAATGGGTCCCTCTGGAGTGGACCTCTCTGGGTAAAGATGTTGCCTCAACGATGGCTGCTACACGACTTGTTGATCAACCATATCACTAACCTCTGACTCTGACTCTGACTCTGTCTGGTAAAGTGGGTTACTAACACTAACTCACTCAAAAGGTAATTCGATAAAAAGATCACTAATGGGAATAGACTCTGCCTGAGCTAGGTCAAACCCCGAACTAGAAGATGAAACACTAGGGAATGCAGGCTAACCCAACTCCAGTTCTCTTCGAACTAAACGGTGTGTAGGGTCTCGGAAATAAAGAGGGTCCTGCCTAGGAGAACCCTTCTTACCTTTACCTATGATGGCTAAACTAAAAGACAAAACTAAACTACGACTCTACACCTCTGAACACTCGTTGCCGTCCTCGGCAACGGTGCCAAAAATGCTTGACCGACTGGGTGATTGAAAATAAAACAAGTAAAGACGCGTCCCAAGCGTAGGACTCTCGACTAGTGTAGCACAATAATTCTGGAAGTACCGGAGTCGAACCACAGAGACGACTGGAGTGCTTGACTTAAAAGTGTGGAGTGCAGTTTGAACTGGCTCTTAGGTAGCCACCCCTTCGATTTTATGAGATTAATTAATTAACCACTAAGTTAATTTAACTGATTAAATGTGAAATAATAAAGAGAGCGCAGCTGTGGGAACCCAGCGTCCACACCTAGCCTAGCCAGTAATTACTCGGGCCACAATTAATCCTTTTACTGATTTTAGAATCTGAGAAAGATTTCCTAACGAATGCGCACCACCTGTCACCAGATTCCATGCGCATTCGAATTCCGGTAGTGCCTGGGTTTGTTCGTTAGAAAAGTTTCCAGTTCCCAAAATTGCTTGAAAATTGATTTAATTCAGCCCCGAGGTGAGATATCGACTAGCCTAGATGCGGGCGCCTTCGCCCCGCAGCCGCACTCGATGCGACTACTCACTCATGCTTATAAAGATTGCAGGAATCAAATTAACCCTAGATCTATGCATGCTTGAAGAATAGAATATAGAAACAATGACAATCGATACCGTAATTGCAAAGGTAAACTTGAACTTGATTAACGATCCGCTCAAACCAATCCAACACCGAGATTCCGGAAATAAACTGAAAGCTAAACGCTGAATGTAGAACTAGAAACCGTAGCCGAAAACTTCAGAAAGTAAAACCTAGGTATCATTCGTGGAACGCCACTTTGTCCCCAAAACGGGGTATTTATACTCCCTACCAAAATCAAAATCCGTAACAAAGTCAAACGACCAATTATATGGCATTTGGTATCGATACTGGGGAGAAGTCCCAGACGATACCCGCACGCTCCATTCAGAGATATTTGCCTTAATCGTATCGATACAAGACAATCCCTGTATCGATACCGGATCTTCTAAAATGCATTCCAAGCTTGTTTGGTTGTCCCCACTTGGGCCCCACTAGTTCCCTACGTGCCTGACCGCCATGTGTCCACTTCACGCGCTCTTTTCCGACCTGTTCCCTACAAAACAACCAAACACACGAAAAACCAAGAACACACCGCATCAAGTGGAAAATGGAATAAAATCGCGCCTCTAACGCGCTAATTCGCCCTACTTAGGTGCTTATATCTATGACATTGCGTGCCTATCAGACGACTAGTACGTTTAGTGTGGATGGGGGCCATGGACCCCAATTTCCTATATACACACCATGGAGGACTTTTTAGTACGTAGTTTTCCAGTAGTATTTCTTTTGTTAATTTTTCAAAATTCAACGGCTTTAGGGGATTCGATTTTCGTAACATTTTGGGTAAAAATGGATTATTTTTTCATGATTGATAATTATACCATCAAACGTTACATTAATTTTAAATGAGAAGCGAAAACAGCTCAGCTGCTCTCCAATTCCATTTTGGTGTTTTTATTGTTTGTGAGGCATCTTGAGACCCTATAATGGCATTGGTGGCTCTAGGAATTTTGAACAAGGTGCTCAAAAATTATCTTCACCTTGTTCGTTTAATAGTTTTAGGCTCAGTTTTCCTAAAGATTTTAGCATTCAGATGCTAAAATCATGATATTTCAAATCATAAAATGAAGTGGTAATTCCGATACAGTTCTAATCAACCACACTAACTGCAAATTGATAATAGCGACAACGAAAGGTGCTCCTCATCCTTCCCCCCCCCTCCATCGCCCCAAATTTTGCCGAACTATCGATGCCCAAGCAGAAGGAAGACAAGGCCACGTTGATGACGATGCGTAGGCAATAGCAGAGGAAGATGGTTTGGATAATGGCTATAGGTACAATGAATGGAGGTGATGAAACCCACCTAGGGCAAGAACAACGGATCGGAGCTGGTGGGTCCCACCTAAGTGCTTGGTACAGATCGGAGGATACGACAAAAGAGTTTTCGTTGGGTTCTTGATTTGGATCTTGTAAGTCTGGTTTGGGCTTCTTGTATGTCTGGAAGGGTTGGGTTGGAAGAGGAATAGATATCCAATGGGGATTGGATTTGCAAAGGAAAGAAAAAAAAATTGAATTTGATTTAGGATTAGGGTTAGGGTTACATATTGGGGAAGAAGAAGGGTGGGTGAAAAGACGAGTTTGACCCTCAAAAAACCCCCAAATTGGGATTTCCCGTTATGTTTGCTAACGGAAGTCAACGTCGGGGACTCAATTCGACCAAAATTGAAACTACAGGGTTCGTAGGAGTGCAATTGAAACTAGAGAGACTAAATCGAGACTCGGGTGAAACTACATGGACCATTTGGATAATTTTCCCAAAATTTTTTGCCTTTTTTAGTTTGCGTCAAATTTTCGTGGTTTATAGATTCGTTTCGTCGGGACGAATCCATAGAGTATAAAATTATGGCCGAAACTAATTTTTTTTAATAAAGCCAAAATTAAATCAATAAACAGGTTTATTTTGGTTTATTTTTGGCTTTATTCAAAAAACTATTATTTTTTACCATAATTTTGTACTCTTTGGATTCGTTTCAACGAGACGAATCCATAAACCATGAAAATGTGACGCAAAACTAACAAATGTAAATTTTTTTTGAATAAAGAGAAAACGAAAAAAATCAAAAAATCAGTTTTTTCTTTTTAGCCAAGGGAGGCCTTAGTTTTGGTTTTGTTTTGTGATCATTATCCTTATTTCTCTTTATATCTCTCTCCACTCATTACTCCTATTTTCAAAACTAATCTAAATTAAAACTACTAAACGAACATGGCCACTAGTTCTATTAAGTGGCCATCTTTTTCTATATTTGTTTGAATAATGAGAGCAAATAATACAAAAGTACGTAAGATATATATCATATATAATTGTACATTAATTCATGGCAATTTCTATTTTTTAGGCCAAGCAAAATTAAACCGGCACATAAACACATATTTTTAGGTAGGGTGTTCAAATACTTTTATCTTGGGTGTTCAAAAAAAGGACAATACTTAAAGAAAAGTACAAAAAATTACAGAATTCTTGGGTGTTCAAGATTTGATAAAATCAAGGGGTGATTTGATCAAATTTTGATAAAATCTTTTGAAAAACTAGGCTTAAGGCCTTGTTCTCGAATGAATTTTTATAAGATAAAACCTAGTTTTGTTTGGATGTGTAACAAAATCACATTTTTTTTCAATGGATAAAATCTAAAGGTGATTTCCAAATGATTTTGTGAAATAAAATCTGTTTTGATAAAATCTAATTTTGCTAAAATCCGTTGAGGATCTTAGATCTTGTCAAAACTAATGGGTGCTTTGGCAAAAAAAATAAATAAATAAAAAGTGGTTTTTTTGTTTTGTTTTGTCTTTATTCAATTTTTTTTTTTTGCATTTTTTAGTTTTGCGTCAAGTTTTCAGGTTTGTGAAGAGTATAAAATTATGGTCAAAAGTAATATTTTTTCGAATAAAACCGGAAATAAACCAAAATTCTCTAGTTTATTGGTTTAATTTTGGCTTCATTAAAAAAAATAGTTTTGATCATAATTTTATACTTATTGGATAATCAGAAATGTGCTACGATGCTAAAGTCAATTTCCTCTTGGGCAAATTGTGGTACTCTCTAGTCTAGTGTATGAAATCCCAGATATTTTGTCAATAGCTTTCTTCTAGTAGTATTTATAGGTGAATTTGGCCACTTACAATGGTTATGCCATCATTACAATCATTGCCCAAAAATTTGTGTGTTTGACATGCCTGATTCCTAACACCACTAATGAGACATTTGGCGGTCACTTGAGATGCGCATAGATAGATGTACTTAACCTTTCTCAGTCATTATTCATTATTTATATTTGTTATATAAATAATAAATAAGTCTTACAATAGCATTCCCCCGGGGGAATTACATAAATCTCCTTTCAAATTCATTTATTCACTACAGGCTGGACTGTGGCCCAGAGGACAGAAATAGTGCCCAAACTTTGTTATATTTGAAAAAGAAGTCTGACACTAAAAGATAATACGAAACACAGAACTATACGTGTGGTACACCTGTTTTCCATTGACACGAGAATCCCGTCATGTTTTACTGTTAAATTTTAAACTGTTATTATTCAATTTTGTCCAAATCTTTTATAACTGTTAGTATAAGTATTTGGGGTAGTGGTTTCTGCTGATCGTTTTCGGGTGTTGCACTTGTGTTACTCTGGCATAATACTACGATGATGTTCTGCGACTCTTATGTATTATGCGAGGATATAGAGACTTGTAAGGGTTTTGCTGTGTACTTAACAACACGCCAAAATAGAGATCCAACGGCTCATAACCCCCTTCCTTGTCTCTAAATAAAAAATTCATCGTTTCATTAGGGATAAAATATAACAACGTTTTTCTTCTTCCGTTTCTTGTTTTTTTCCGTGCTCAAATGCAAACAATCTGACGTTGAAAATGATTATCGGGTTTATCTGTCTCCTCTGGATTTGGCTATGAATGGGTAATCCTGAAATAACTGAATTCTTTTCGTTTTGCATTATCTATTGACAGTCAAATCTTGCTATTGAATATCAGAAAAATCAACTTAGCTTGTAGGCTTGCTTGAATTTTGTGAACTTTTTAATTTTATTTTATATCTGAATCCAAATGATCAGATTAGACATTTGGTTCTCTCTCTCTCTCTCTCTCTCTCTCTCTCTCTCTTATCATCTTGTTTATTAGCTTTTGCAAACAAATTCAACTTTTGGGATTTCCCACATCAAAGACATATCTTATACACCAAATAAAAAGTACGAATATAAACCTAAGAGCATAATTTTTCACTGATTTAGTACTGTACATGTTTTGTGTTGGAAAAACTTGGTTTTATCCGGTTTTAATTAATTATTAAATTGGGTCCCACACGTCCACGTGGCCGGACCCACATACCGTTGTGTTCACCTTAGTTAGGAGATTAAGATTGAACCCTTGATTGGATAAAAACAAGTTAAGGTGAATGGAAAATTGACCTTGAAACTACCTACATGAACATTGGTAGAAGGGGGAAAATGAGTTGTCCCACATTGGTGAGGCAGAACTATTTCATTGGGTATATATATCCCAAGTTGGACACTAAGGGTTGGCCCTTTGGGTCATTACAACTTTTGTTGGGGGAGAAGGCATGGACTTGTGGCCTTTGATCCATATAACATGCGCGCCGCCGTCCGTTCGGGTTGGGTCATTAGATAAGATGGGCTTAGGCCCAAACCGGTTCTTATCTTCTTACTGAAATTTTATATGGGTCGAACCGGTCAGTTTCAATTAAATTATTTCCTTCTCGAAACGATTGTGTTCGGCGAATTTCGCCGGACATATTTATTTCATTTCCGGTGAAATTTTATATGGGTTGAACGGTGGTTTCAATTAAATTATTTCCTTCTCAGAAGCGATTGTGTTCGGTAGAATTTCGCCGGACATATTTATTTCATTTCCGGCGGGTTCGTCTGTTCGAGCGGCCACACCTTATTGCTTCGTACCCTCTCGTTCGGGTGCCTATTTCTCTATAAATAGGACCCTCCTCTTCCTCATTCATTTACGTTTTTCACTCTGCATCGTACCGCACTACTGCATTAAATATTTCCGATAGTTCTGCGTAGTTTCACGAAGTTCGCCCCTACCCGTTGATTGCAGTCTTTGCTTCCGACCGGTGATAGTCGGGTATTCTGGGGAGCAAGCGCGTAAGTTACTCCATCGACACACGTAGTGGAGGCGGGTACCTTGGGGGCGAGGTATTCTATTACTCGCCTCGACTCAAAACGTCTCTCGCCAATTTCCGGTGTACTGAAATTGGCCCGGTACGATTTCTAATATTCTTAATTTCTGTTTTTATTGTGTATTTCCAGATTATTTGAAACCTAGTTTCCTACATTTTGCACATTTCTTATTTAATCTTGGTGTATTTTCCATATTCATAGTACTACTATTATAAATATGAGTACAGGCCTAAGGACATGTTTTTTTCTCTCATTTAGTACTGAGCATGTTTTTTGCAGATTTCTTATTTAGTCTCGGTATATTTGCTATATTCATAGTACTCCTACTTGCATAAATACAAGCCTAAGAGCATGTTTTTTCTCTTATTTAGTACTGCGCATGTTTTGCACATTTATTATTTAGTCTTGGTGTATTTGTCATATTCATAGTACTCCTACTAGTATAAATACGAATATAAGCCTCTAAGCGCATGATCATTCAATTTTTCAATAAATTCCTAAAGTTCTCTCTCTTTTTGTTGTGGATTAAGTGTTACGCTATCTAGCCCGTGTAAGTTCCGCGGAGATTCTCTCTTCGACATTTCCTTCTTCTTTTTTCTTTATAATTTTTCAAATTCCTAATTTTCTCACGAAAAAACATTCAGCAATTCCCTTGAAGCAACTAGCAAGGAGATGGAGAATGAGAAAATACCGCCAATCATAGCAGAGGTGAGCATATAGATTGATCATCTTGTTGATTTCCTTTTTGCCAAGTTTTTATTTCTTTTGTGATTGATTAATTTCGATACAAGTAAATGCCGTAATTTGATGGTTTCACGGGTGTTTTGGGCATGCAGGCGGCTAGACAAATTAAGTCGATGTATGCTACTCATGAGGAACACATGAAAAAGTTCGCCACCGAGTCAAGCGAAAGCCACAAGAGCCCATAAGTCCTGTTAGAGTATCCTCCGAAGGAACCAATTGCCAAAAAAATGGATCCCAAGACGTCTATGATGATTCGGAGGCAGTTATGGCAACGAGGATTTATTTTCTGCTTAGTATCTAATGGTCGTGAATGAGACCGGCGGATATATAGAATCAATCTTTTTTGGTTGTTAAAATAGATAGACTCTGTTTTTGTCAATTAATATCCATGTAAGAAAAATTTAAATGAGGTATTATTTTTATTATTGTTGTTGTTATTATTATTATTGTTGTTGTTGTTGTTGTTATATTGAGGATGAGATTTTTTTATGCTGGTGCAATGAGATTGTACGAGTTCTTTGAATACTTTATTGCATACAGTCGTTGGTCATTTGAGGACGTCGTATGTGTTTTTGAGAAACAATTGCGAAAACAAGAATAAAGCTGATGAATAGCAGATTTAAACAATGCCATAATTTAATTATTGGAATGAGTTATTACTACGTTCAATATAAATTCTTAAAATACTTTTGTAGTTCACTAGTTTGTTAAAAATAGCGAGATTTCTCTCCTCTTGTATATCAAACACAGAGTGCATTGGCAGTGTTCGGTTGAGAGTTTTGGGTCGGTTTTAGCCTTGTTTTAGTTTTGCTTACATCATCATTTTTCTCATTTCTTTCTTTATCTCTCTCGACTTATTAAACACCTGCTTACATTATCAAAATTAAATTAAACCTAATAACCGAACAAGGCATTATAATTTTGTTCAAAACATGCGTGAAACGTCAGAGATTCTTAGGACGTATATATTTTTACCTCGAACTCCCATCTCCAGGACTGATAAATAAAAAATTAAACTTGGTGTGTCTAAGTCCATAATCAAATCAGAAAGGGACCATTTGAAATCAAAATCTGGAAACAAAAGGAACTCACAGTATCAGTTACTTTATTGATATCTATATGCCAAATAAATAAATAAATAAATACTCCTATTAGGATAGGAAATCCTTATGTTTGGAAGTACGAAATGCCTACAAGACACACTCATTAAAAGTGTGTACCATATGCATTTATTGTATGGTTCAGATTGTGTCACCTCATTAGTAATCATAATATTTTTTAGTGTTTTTGTAACTTTTCAACAATATGATTCATAATATTTTTCATGATTACTAACATTTAAGAAGGTAAAATATGATGAAAATTACCCAATTTTTTTTGGAGAAATATTCAATATATAAACAGTAAGAAAAGACAGTCTTTCTTAGATATTTTCCAAAAAATTGGATAGTTCTCTTAATCTATTACTTTTCTGGTTGTTCTCATCGAAATGAATCAATAATTTACAAAACTTTGGCGAAAAACTAAACGCAAAAAAAAAAAATTTGAACAAATATAGCCTTTTCAAAAATACAGTTGCACAGCAACAAAAAGCATTTACGTATTTTTGCCATATTGGTATATATCCTACACATTACCTTTTAGTACATGGAATCAATTTGATTATTAAAGTTAGAGACCTAATCAGGGGGAATGGCTACAATACACATCCATTATAGTTATGTACCATATGCACCTATTTTATGATTCATATTATGCTACCTCATTCACAATTGTAACTGTAACACACAAATTCAAGTCTTGTAATAAAGACAAGAAAAAGATGCACAAAATACAATTTTATTGATTTTTTTGGAATTAAATGTGAGTACAATTCTCTAATAAATGTTCTTTCAACAAAGCGAAAGAACAAAAATCCTCTGATTCGATCTCCGGAATTGATGGCTTTCCAACGGCTTGAATGCTTGTTGTTGAATCGCGCAAACGGTGACTTTCTTTGAATCTTCAAGTTGAATGAACTGAAGAACAAAGTTTGAACAGTGGTTTGAACTTTGAAAGAACTCCAAAGAAATCCTTCGAAAAGAGATTGATCTTTGAAAATTTTCAAGAGTTTTGGTTTGTTGAATGATTTTAGGTGAAAACTTGCAAAGAAATCGGCACGTTGTTTGAGTGCTTGATGATTCTTTGCAAGTTGTTGAATGTGGAATTTTTGGGAAGAACTTTGAGAGAGAATGACTTGTGAATTGCTTAGATTCGTGAGAGTGTTTGAGAGCTCTTGTAGAATGCCAGCAAAAAGGTCCTTTTCTCCTTGTATGAACCTCTATTTATAGGCAAAGGAGAGGGGTGACAAGTTTGGTAGGATTTTTTTCTTGATTGATTTTCTTTCCAATTAACATAGGTCAATATTAAATAAATTATAATATATGAACATATATTATAATTATTCTTTTGACTCAAGGAAAATTGGACTGGGCCCGTAACTTTGGGTTGGCCCAAATCTATGACCCATTTCATAGGCTAAGTCGGGCCATTTTCTTTCGGCCCTACCCATAATTGAGCCCATATTTTTTTGTGAACCCATTTGGCTAAATAAATTAGTCCACCTTGTTTTGGTCTTTACCGTATCTCAAATGGATTGAGCCCATTATTTTGGCGGGTCCAAATTTATTTGAAGATTTTGACCAGCTTTGACTTTAATTAATCCAGACAATTTTATTTGCCTCAATTAATTTGGATGGCGATTAAATCGCGTCAAAATTTTAGTGTCTACAAATTGCCCCCACTTCGAGGCTCAAGTAGATGCTTGCTTGCTAGTATTGAATGTGAGGCTTGAAGTACTTCGTTTGCTGATTCGATGGACTTTATGATGACTTAGGGGCTTGTTGTGGACACGCTTATGGGTGGTCAGCCGTGGGCCCTATGAGTTTCCTTTGGAAAAAAGAAAATTATATTCATTCTCTGAGTCAGACCAGATGAAATTGCTAGACAAACATGATATATTTAAATATAGGTAAATGATTATGGGACAAAATTGCTGTTGAACATCCTGTAGGGCTATTTCATAAAATAAATCAAAGAGAATAAACAACCTTATACAGTATATAGCTATGTTAAAAAAGAAATGATTAGCAGAAAAAGAATAAAGAGCAGAAAAAGAATAAAGAACCACCAGTAAATATAAATCAAATCGACAAAAGCCCAACAACGGGCATTCCTTCGGACATACACTTCAAGGAAGACGAACACTTAGCTAACCGAAAATCAGAAGTCAGAGTGAACTGGCATTTTGGAGTCTTGATCGGCCAACTTGCGAGATTCTTCCCACAACTGGATTTCAATGCCTAGCTTCCAGATCTCCATAAGGCCGCGCTCAACTGTGAAATCCAACGTAAGCATCACTAATAAGCCAAAACTTATACTCAAATCTGTACCAAAGGCCATACCTCCTAACACCTTTGAAATGGAATAGTTCCATGTATCTATGAGACATCACATTTACACCATTTGCCATTGATTATTTCTAGTTACAATCTCAATTAAATAATTGAAGATAAAGTAAATCTGGATTTTAAGAAAAATATTTAATCTGAAATAGCTGATAATTTGACCAAGTTGTAGAAGTATTAGAAATTGGATAAACTAAAAAGAGGGAAAAGGGGGAAACTACCAAGGAAGAGCTAGTAGCCAGCTAAATAAATGAACTACTGACAAGAAACACTTCTAAGAAAGTAAAAGGTCAAAAGGAAGAAAGATTGAAAGTTTGAAACAGGTTCAGCACTAGAAAAATAAATATGCACTAGCAATTTCGTATATTAATAGCCACAATGATGATTGATAAGTTGGGGAAACCAATGGGTTGGGGGTAAAGTGGGGGTACCATCAAATTTGCATCACTTGAGGTAGGCGACTGAGTGGCATGGTTGATCAAGATTTGAAGTCGTTCCCCTGCAATGTCTGGTTCTAGTCCATGGTTTTTTGCCCTTCTCCAAAAATATGTCAGCCAAGCCTGCAGAAGTAAACCAAACAAACATTCGAGGAATGACTAAAATTTAGTATTACATTTGACAGATGCATTACTGAAGGAAACAAATGGGTATGGCAAGTCATTTGGTGTTCCAAATGAATAGTTTTACAAAGGGAGGTCAAATAAATTTCCAATGTCAAAATGAACTTTCATCAACTTGTTCACCACAACAATCAGCCATTGTCCATTCTCTAGAAGAGTTTTTTTGATGAGTAACAAACTTATTAACAAAGGCATCAAGGAGATGCCACCCATGTACAACTACAACACAGAACAAAATGCCAAAAAGACAAGAATTCCAAAAAGAGACCAAACAACAACAAAAAAAAAAAAACATGTACACTTCTCTAAATGCCCAAAGTATCTAACATATCAAAGAATTGATCCAGGGTAATTGCAGAAAACATTTGCTCAAATATATAATTTAGTTTCTAGAAAAGAGTAAGTATTAACAAAGAGAAATTATCACCAAAACTCCTAAGAAATTCATGAGTTATTCCCCTCCCAAAAATAGGTTGGAAGACCAGTAACAATCAACTTAGTGATGTCACTCAACATGTTCTGCAATACCCATAATCTTGGAGATCATGTCATATTAGAAACCAACAGGAGAATAAAGAAAAAGATATCTTAGGGATACCAGAGGATACTGATGGAATAATATTGTTGCTCTCATATCATAATTAACTTGTTTTCCAGACAAAAAGAAGAAAATTATGTTCCTTCATCACTCCCAACATATTTATGCTCGAATTGGAATAAACTCTATCCACAAATAGCAAGAAAAAAAATTCAAGCGTGCAACATACCTGCTTAAAAAGCACATCTTCAGACTCATCTTGGCTCAGTTCTGAAACAAATACATTATCTTTCAAAATCTATCTAAGCATAAACTAGTATATGGAAGAGCTATTCAAATGAAATCATTTTCATAAAAAGCCAATAAATTTGATATGTAATTGCACATTTGCAAGTGAGAAAGTAAACCTATGTACTTAGCTTTGAACTTAGGGATGTAGCGATAAACGGTCTGCCTGAACATTGCTTACGCGGAGCTAAACTTAACATATTATTGCCGCATGCATAACATAGAAACAGGTTATGTGAAAGGTATATAAATACAAGATAGTTGAAGGAATAAAGGTAACAATAAGCGGCATGACAATAAAGTGGAGGCAAGTTGTGGTAAAGAAAAGGGAGAACATACGACAGATGTTTGGATGAAAAGTCAGTCTTCCTTGTCATAGAGGAATGAATACAAATCGTCTTTGCAAGACACATACCCCTACCCCATATATATATTTAAAAAAAAATAGGAAAAGACATGAAGAAAACAATGTTGCAGTGGGGGGAGACCCAAAATGTCAGGTCAAAGTACCAGCTATCTCTATTCCAATTTATTATACCATTACAGAAATAACCATCAATAAAGCTCACCCAATCAATTTTTTTCCTCAGCACAAAAAGTTGCCCAAACTGCAAAGTATTGTGCTGTTAAGTTGCAGAATCATTCAACCTTTGACATCAACTATTTATAATGCTCATGAAGGAAAAGAAACAGAAAAATATTTAAAGAAACTGTACATCCTCCATGTGTTTGCATTTGATGTTAATGCCCTCCAGGTTCACTTGACAAAGAAATCAAATTCGTATATCTAGAAAATGGATTTTTTTGTCAAGAGAACTTGGAGGACCGTTAAATTTGTTCGTCTACTTGAAGAATTCAAACAGTAGCATCTGTTATACATACAAAGCACAGGGATCCAAGTTTTCATCTTTTCCAAATGTCTAGAAACTGGAACATGCTTCGTGTACAAGTGCACAATCTTGTCATCTGTTTCAACGTTTTAAAAACAGGACCGGTCCGGGCTGTTGAACCGGTTGACCTGCCCTTAATCCGGTTCGGATTTACCCCAAAACTGTTTTAGATATAAAACAGTCTTTAAAGTGAAAGCCATTCAAAATTGACGGTTGAACCACTAACCTAATGGACTGGGCCTGGGCCAATTGACCCGGAACAAACTGCAAACTAAAAAGAAGCCACCATGGGGCCATCACTTTACTGCCACATCTATGCGTGGGATAGCCCAAGCATAGGACCACTACTCACAAAACAAACTGCTAGTTGATACTTTGACTTTGTGAAGGATTTATAGCTCAAGGAGGTGCCAAGATTTCCAAATCCCACTGATGTGAGACTCAAACAAAATATCCAGACTCCAGAATAAATATCTTAGCCCAACTCCTCTTCTCACTCCGAATAATAAAACACACATTTTTTAAACTTTCTATGCATGTATATTTTATATGCTCATTTTAGTTATTAATTTTTAATATATTTTGACATATTCATGACATCATCATTTGATTCTGGTTTGACCACAGTTGAAACAGTGACCCATCCACACAGTCACTTTCCGGTTCTCTCACGTGTCTGGTTTTTTCAAAACATTGATCTGTTTTATTCAGAGTAGTGAATAACTAATCTGGTAGCAGGTATGTCATGGTGGACTGAAAGCCTATTTGAAACAATTTCTACGTGCACTCCCATATTGAATGTTTGCCTCAAATGTCATAAAAATGCCTGCAAGGAAAAGAAATCTTCAACATTTTTAAGCAGCATAGACTATACTGGTTGATCAACTCACCAAATGCTTCTGCGAAATTTTGTCCCTCAAATGGTAGCTTCAGGTCATCTGTGTCCAGTAGTAAATACAAAAAGCAACTATCAGCAAACAAAGTGCCATAGTGATATAGCGAATAATGATAAAATATTCCACACCTGTTAAACCAGATTTCGTTGAACTTGTCCGACGTTGTTGAGCCATTGCAATTGCTACGGCATCCCCTACCTTTTGAGGAAAACAAGAAATATCAGAATCCCTATTTATAGATAAATGAGTGCTAAAATAGTCTTAAAAAAAAGTGCGCTAAAATGACCATTTTAATATTTGATGCAACACAAAAGTCTTTCTATTCCTCACAGAAAAAGGCTGACCTAATTTTAGATGTTTCTAAGAAATGTATTCATCCTTCAAAGACTTGTGCAATGAGGTAGTATATGTAGATATACTCACGCGTGTACACAGATCACGGTTGAATGTGCACAAAATTGAGCAGCAATAAGAAATAAATGACACATGGCATACAAAAGTTGGAAAGAAAAAATGTGAGTTAAATGAAAAAAATGTGTTAGAGAACTATTGGTTGAATGGAACAATGCGTGAGAGAACTATTGTTTAAATAGACCCTATTTGACAATGTAATCATATATCAAAAACTGTGGTGCCAGAATAACATCAGCCTGCCAATGAAAGAGCTGCATGCTACAAGCTGTTAGTATTACAACGATTTGATTTAACATGATAAGTCAAAGATAGAAGTTCTCTGGATATTAGATGACCATTTATCAAAACATAGATATCAGTTTCATATGTTTTTGATGCATAAGAAGTTAGAAACTCTTCAAGATTCTTTTCTATTTGATGCTCCAGAGACAGGATGGGTTTTGCTATTATTGTTGTTGTTGTTGTAGAGACAGGATTGTGTTGCTTACATATCAAACTGCCAGACTAACTTGTACCTAAGCAAAAGTCCAACTTTGAGTTCATTACATTTAATACTCCAGTAGACAACCTATCTTTCAATTGTGATGAAGTTAAATGATGCCGAAAATAAATAAAAATGTAGAAGATAGAGAATTTAATACTGCACTAAAATTGAAAGGAAACTACAGCTAAAGAGCACAAAGCTAGATCTGTGTTCTATGAAGCACAAATACTTTATTTTGGCCTCCACATCACGTATCGTACGTGTATTGGATACGGATACGCTCCAGATACGTATCCGATACGTTTTTTTTAAAGTACCCAGAATTTAAATTTATTTTTTGGTATTCGGATACGTTTTGGACACGCTCGGATACGTTTTAGATACGCTAGGATACGTCTCGGATACGCGCAGGGATAAATATGTTATTTCTTGAAATATATGGGGTAAAATTGCAATTAGATCTGGTTTTGTGTTGTTTTATACCTCTAATAAGCTAAATTACACTGGAAGCCCCCCAATTTAAGTTCCTGTCATTTTATATGCTCTAGTATTGGTTATTATATCAATTTAAGACCCCAATTTTTGTATATTTTATTTTCTATATATAATGAAGCATGATCAAACTGTAATATCCATATATCTATAAATAAAAAAATATTTACTTTTGTATAACGTATATTTCATTTTTTAGGAATTAAAAGTTATATATATATATATATATATATATATATATATATATATATATATATATATATATATAATATATTTTATTTACTTTTATATTCAACGTATCATATCCTACTTTTTGGAAAAATCACGTATCTGCATATCTGTATTGTATCGTATCCATATCCGTATCCGTATCCGTATTCATGCTTCATAGTCTGTGTTCATAGTAGTTCACAGATACATATAGAAATTCCCAGGAGATGTAGCTTGCTAAGTTATGACAGAAATTAGTCATTCAAGTCAATTTTAAGAGCATAAATATGTAGACCATATCGAATAGAAATATTTGGCTGAACCTTTAGTGAAGACAGTTCCCGAAGACCTTTCTCCACTAAAAGCATGCTTTCAACGTTTCCCTCTCCAGATAGTTGATTCAAATCTTGAAGAACGTTTTCTCTTTCTGCTACATCATTGTTCACTGCTCAGCAAATGAATAAAAACTGGAAAAAATGAGTAAAACTAAAAGAACTAAAAAGTTCAAGCAGCTTAGCTTCATTCACAAGAAATTCCATTCCAAGACAGAATGAAAGGGAAAACCGGACCGAATGAGTTTTCATCCTTTGCTTTCTGTCCAGTAGCCAAAACAACTTCAACAGGAAGAGGGGCAAAGGATGACCAGTATTCATATCGAGCTGTAGCTATCTCTGCATGAATACCTGCAAACGTATGGAATAGTAGTCAGTGGTGAAACAATACATCACAATAACAAAAATACAAAAACATTAAATGATCAGTAAGAAAATTACAACATATGCTTTCCATTTGAATTTAATCATTATCTACAATAGAAACAAGGGAAATAATAAAGGCTGGCTACCAAGCAACACAGATATGTGCATGTTTTCGTGCAGCCACATCTAACAGCCTAGGTTGATGCATGAAGTGAATGCAACTGCATCCACAAGAAAATTGGAAATTTAATGCAAGACGATCAAGAAGAAGAAACCCTAGGCATCCCTGAACCCAAGGACCACCCCAAGCCTAAGAAAGTAATGACATCTCCGTAATCACAACCATATTCAAGTTTAAGTTTAACATTAACTAATTCACAATATATCAGTAGTCCTTTATGTAGGATCTGTAAGTGGTAACAAACATGTATCAATAAAGGAAAGCCTGATATAAATCCTAAATAACAATCACTATGACTTCAAACTAACAATAAATCTACAAAATTCAATTTTCCAATCCTTCTTTTTCTTCATTAAAGTTGTCTTGCAAAAAGCAACATAAGAACGTTGAATAACTTGATATCCATTATTGGTAGAGGCAACTCCTGGAGTTTTTGTCATGGGGTCAATCATAGACTCGTGATCTTAAACTCTAATTTCTGTATAAGTAGATAGCTTTGCAACGCTAAATTTTTTGTTGCAGCATCAAACTCAAAACCAATTGGCAATGAGTGGAGAGGCCTAGGTTCATATACTAGCTTTGGAGGTTATAATTAACCAATGTGGGACAAGCTCTCTAACACTTTCCTACATGTGCGACCTCTGACCCACGCGCAGAGATAGAAATAATGGATCCATAACATAGCAATCTCAACAAACAGCAAAAAAATGTGCACTTAAGGCACAAACAAATGGGCAACTAATTAACAAAATCTTGTCCAAAGCCTTCAAAAGCCTAACTTTGATACCATGTTAAAGCATCCAACACAAAACCAATTGGCAATGAGTGGAGAGGCCACCCAGGCTCGTATACTAACTTTGGAGCTTATAATTAAACAATTATTTACCTTCCTTATTTGCTTTTGCACTTCGTTTATAAATTGTTCCTCATTGTGAGAAATAAACATATCGTTCGTATATTTCAACATGTTATCAGAGCTAGAATTTCATAGGATTTTGGAAAAACTCTCTTGGTTTTTGCCCCGTTGTTTGTGCCATAAGTGCACCATGTTTCGTTATGATCCCAATGTTGTGGATCCGTTGTTTATCTCTCCACGTGCAGGTCAGGGATCGCATGTGCAAAGGAGTGTTAGGGTTTGTCCCACATTGGTTAATTTTAACCTTCAAATCTAGTATATGAGCCTAGGCGGCCTCTCCACTCATTGCCAATTGGTTTTGAGTTGGACGCTTTAACATTATATATGACAAATTAATAAAACTTCAGAACTAATATGACTAGGAAGATGCCCGACGAATGGAGAAGGAGCACCTTAGTAGTTATATATAAGAATAAAGGGGATATTCAAAAGTTGCAACAACTATAGTCATTAAGTTGATGAGCCATACAATGAAGTTGTGGAAAGAGTTATTGAGCATCACTTGAAGATTATGACTATGGTGTAGGAGAAACAATTTGGATTTATGCCTGGGAGACCAACCATCGAAGCAATCTACATATTACAGAGATTTCTGGAAAAGTATAAAGAAAAGACAGGGGATCTCCATATGGTTTTCATAGATTTGGAAAAAGGTTTATGATAGGGTGCCTAGGGATATTATATGGCGGGTTTTGGAGGGAAGGAATGCCAAATGGATATATCGATGTGATTAGGGACATGTATGAAGGTGCCATCACAACCATTGTATCACCAGCGGGGAAAACGAGTGAATTTCCGATCACAGTAGGTTTGCACCAAGGGTTAGCCTTGAGTTTGTACCTCTTTGCCTTAGTTATGGATGAATTGACCAAGCATATTGAGGAGGAAATCCCACAATTTATGTTTTTTGCGGATGCTATTGTCCTAGTAGATGAAATGAAACTGCTAGAGGAGTTAGTGCCAAGTTAGAAATATGGAGAGAAGCATTAGAGTCAAAAGGCTTTAGGATAAGCAAAAGCAAGACTAAGTATATGGAATGTAAGTTTAGCAGTGGTAGTGCTTTTGTAGAAATAGCAAGGATTCAAGATTAAGAGATACCACAAAGTGATCAATTTAGGTATTTAGCTCCTACTTTTAGGAAAGATGGTGAGATTGTAGAAGATGTGACTCATAGGATCCAAGTGGGGTGGCTGCTACTGCTGTACTATTTGACAAGATGATGCCCACTAAACAACAACAACAACAATAACATAACCCATTTAGTCCCCAATAATTGGGGGTATGGGCGGGGGATGGATAGGAGACACACCTAACCTTTGCCAATAACTGCACAAAGTGGCTGCTCCCAGAATACCACTGAAACAGATGGATTGGATACAGACCTAACCTTTGGCAATAAATGCACAAAGTGGCTGCTCACAGAATACCATTGAAACAGTGGTCCCCCTAAACCGTCGCGTTTGCTGCGGAATCATGCCCTCAAATCAAAGCCAAAAGACATCAGAGAGGGCAGACCCAAGAATCATTTTGATTTATGTGCACATTACCATGCTTCTTTCATTCAACATCCAGAGCATTGGCGTTGCACAATATGATGCCCACTAAACAAAAAGGGAAATTCTATAGAACTGCTATAAGACCAGCTTTGTGCTCATTAGTGAGATGCTCTGGACCATGAATGAAGGAAGCATGGTAATGAGTGTAGAAATTGATTTAGGTCTTTAGGCCTACTCTCCCTGATACTTTTCGGCTTTGATTTGGAGGCATATTTCTGCAGCAAAATGTCCCTGTAGCTCCTCGGTTTTTGGAGGTTTAGGGGGGCCACTATTTCAGTGGTATTCTAAGCGCAACCAATTGGTGCATATTGTCAAAGGTTAAGTCTGTCCTTAATCATCCCCCGCCCATACCCCCAATAATTGGGGACTAGATGGGTTATGTTGTTGTTGTTGCTATAAGACTAACAATGCTTTACGAGGCAGAATGCTAGCCTATTAAGAAACAACAAGTGAGTAAGATGTGATTGAGATGAGAATGCTAAGATAGATGTGTGGTAAGACTAGAAAAGATATGAATAGAGATGAAACCATTCGTAAAATGGTGGTTGTAGCACCTATAGAGGAGAAGTTGCAGGAAAATAGACTAAGGTGGTTTGGACATATCTACCGTAGACCTGTAGATGCAGTAGTTAGGAGAGTTGATAGAATACATTTAGGTAGTAACACTACGAGGAGAGGAAGACTCAGGTTGACATTAGATGCTCTAGTCCACAGTGATATGAGTACTCTAAATCATATTGAACATGTAGCCCTTGGTAGAGCTCAATGGAAAAATAGGATTCATGTAGCCGACCCCAATTAGTTGGGACTTAAGGCTTGGTTTGGTTTGGTTTCTAAAATAATATCCAGAAGAACAATATTTATCAACACGGTGTTATTTGCCCAAATTTTTTTTGTAAATACATGGATGTTTATTGTGGACTTTGACTGACTCAAGAATTACTACAATAATATTCGACAAGATATCACGCGCCCAAATACTGCCCAAATACTGCCCAAATACTGGTTTTAATCGATGGAATGTACAATAGTGATTTCATATGATGGATGAAGCAAAGAAATAAAGATTTGTAATTCGAGAGCTTTCCATTTCTGAGGGTGAAACAAATTAATGATAGAATAAAATCATATTGTCTGAGAGGTGGAGTTTGGTTTGTGGGAGGAAATTATCCATGGCTTTACAACATTACATTTGATTGGGGTCTGTGACTTTTTCTAATTGGGTCCAACTCTTGGCAAATAAAAAACCAGCGCAATAGATATAGAAAGAACAAAAATTCACATGGTCAGGCGACCCCACAACTCCATGAGTAGCACCGCCGCTGATTGTTGGGCCCAATTCTTAAAGGCTTAAGCTTTTTGATAATTGGTAACTTAACAAGGAAAGAGAACTCAAGTTCATAAAGGACTTCCAATTTCCATTTGTTCTCGTTTGCATTATGCTTCTCCCCTTCATATTCTATTTTACTCTATTAATGGATATTTGCGTCCACGTCACAATACAGGGTCATAAGTGAAGGAGGGTATTGAATAGCTTGATATACATTGTTGGGCCCCTTTCTTAATAGCTATGAGCTTTGGGAACAATTGTAACTCCACAAAGAGAAGGTCTAGTGTCAAAGGATATCCCCACCTAAGAATCTAAAAAGAAATAACAGAAAAGTCCAAGACAACCAAAAAGCAAAAATAAAGAAAAGGATGAGAAAATTGACAAATATAGTTTGGATAAATTGGAATGGAACTGTGTAATTCAAGTTAGAAAGGTCCAACTTGTGGGAAAGGGCATTGATCTTTTATAACAGGATTAGGTAGTAAGCCCAAGTACTTGCAGGTCAGCCTTTCGTAGAACATGGCACAAGCACATATTTCAAGTCATTTTCCCCTAGCACAACATTCCAAAAAAAAAAAAACAGCAAACCGAAACAGTGAATGGCACACCACTAAGTTAAATGTGAAGCCAAGGATATAAGTTGGACATACTATAAATGGGAAAGGAAGTCTTCTAACTTTGTAGGGAATCAGCAAGTATAGCGAATGCCATCCCTCGTTCCGGCATATAGAATTACCAATTCTTAGTAAGTAACTTCACAAGCTTGCAACAAATATCCAACTTTGGTAATAGCTATTCCTTCTAATGTGTAAATTCTTTCCACTTGATTTATACTTTTATGATAGTGTTGTGAAGCGAAGTCCCACATTGCCTGGTTACCAAATTAATATGAAGAATATAAGCGTGAGGGCATTCTCACTTCTTGAGCTACCTTTTGGAGTTGAGTCCTACCCAAGACTGTGTAACTTGGTATTAGAGCTGGGTACCAGAGACAGGTAGGGTGCGTGTCCCTAGCCTGCACATGGCAAGTGTTGCCGAGTGAGCATGCTGCGCATGAGGAACAAGGGCGGAGCCAAGGGGGGTCAAGCAGGGTCACTTGACCCCACTGAGGTGTCAAATTTTAATAGGATAGGTATAATATTTTTTAGATTTTGTCTTTTTCCCCATGAATATGGTATTTTTTGCCCAACTAATTGCCCTCCTCCTTACCACTAACCACACCAAATAATTTTCCTTATAACTCTCTAATTCTCTTCACCACTACTTGCCCTCCTTACCACACCCAATTGCGTCGAATTGTTGTATACTGTCATAGATATGCAACTCCAAGAGCTAAATAACCGTTTTAATGAGGTAAACACCGAGTTGCTTCTTTGTGTTGCATGTCTATGTCCATCCAACTCATTTGTAAGTTTTGACAACCAAAAGTTGAACCTCTTGGCTGAATTTTATCCTAAAGACTTCTCCGGTACTGAGCTTTTGGCACTTTTAGATCAACTTGAGAATTTCATCATTGATGTGTGGTCTAGTGTCGAGTTTTCAAACTTGAAAGGAATTGGAGATGTTTCTCGCAAGATGGTTGAGACCCAAAAAGATATAGGGTATCCATTGGTTTTTAGGATTTTCACTTTAGCTCTAGTTTTACCTGTTGTGACCACTACAGTGGAAAGAGTATTTTCTGCTATGAAGATTGTGGTTGGATTGTGTATATTCAGAGGGAGTTTTTAATAGTATCACAAATGAGGGTATTATCCTACGATTTCAAAATATGAAAAATCGTCGGGGTCACTTGTAAACGTTGTTATAGGCTTTGAATCGATACCTACTTAGCTACTTTTTGTTGGCATTCAAGTGTATCTTTTTGTGGTCAGTTATAGACGCGGTTATAGGTTGTATATCTAAGCTAATTTTTGTTTGGCATTTCAGTGCATCTTTTGGGAGATCAATTGTTAATGAAATTATAGGTCATTAATAGATATCTACTTTAACTCCTTTCCATTTAGCATTTTGGTGTATTTTTCGTTCCATTATTCTGCTTTAAGAATTTGACTCCATTGACATTTAGTTCTAGCTCCGCCCCTGGTGAGGAAGGGTGTGAAGCGAAGTCCCACATCGCTTGGGTACCAAATTAATATGAAGAATATAAGCGTGAGGGCACCCTCACTTCTTGAGCTAGCTTTTGGGGTTGAGTTCTACCTAAGATCGTGTAACAAGTGCTTACATTCCTCTAAACACTCATTTGAAGCTTATGGAACCACAAGTATAGGATTCTGTTAGGAGAAACATGCAATTTCCTCAAATTTTATTGATCAAAGCGCAGTATACAAATGTAAACTACCCCAGCACTCAATATAAGTTCACCCCCTAGAAGATGATATGCCGAAAGATGAGCAAACCAGATCACTTTACCATAGCGAACGCATAGACCCCAGTATCGAGCTAGCCAACACCTCTTAAGAACAACTTCTTCCTACAATAGAAATTGTGAACCACATAAGTATTGACTTTAAAGAACAACAAGATGATAATGACATAGGTTAGCAATCATCGAATACAAACCATTTCTTCCTGATTCAGAAGCAGTCTCTGAGTCGCAATTCGAAGTGATTTAGTTTCACTCTCAGCCTCGTGGAGCTGCTCCAGAGCATATGTAGCTTCATCCCTAGCAGACTAACTCAAAATTTTCAAATATAGAGCCATTAACACTGGTCATGAAGGATGAGACCATGGAAAGCTGCATTGGATAAGGACAAACATACAAGTTCTGAGTACCTCAGCTTCCATCCGAAGGGCCTGAATCTCTTCACCCCTACCACCATTAGTTTGGGCCGCAACTTTCAAAGCAGCCTGAAAAGGAAATATGTGCAATAATTACAGTCCCTTCCTCACCACTATAGATCAATGTGATTTGTCTTCCAAAACATACATATTGTTTTCCAAAGATTGGGACGTAACAAGGAAATCAAAAAGAAACAAAGGGAAGAAAAGAAAGATGTTCCCATGTAACAAAGGCAACCAAAACCTTTTCACAACAGAAAAGTTTCCGTGCCCTTGTAAACTGTGTTGGGTTTGAGAATTTTCAATAAAGATGGATGTTTGTGAACATATAATGCCACAGCTGTCAATCAGACGAAGTTGAAGTAAATTCTGCAGTACAAACCTCTCTTTGCTGCAAGGCTGCCTCCTTTCTGCAATGTAGAAGGAAATAAGATAACAGCATCGGGAACATGGCGCACATATAACACACAAGTTTCTAGAAGTTCTTGCCTGCTCAAAAGACGGGCTTCTAAAGATACACCATCTCCAAGATTGGCAACCTACAATGAGTACAATATAAGCATACTGAGAAAGAAAACTTGTATTTTCAAATGGAACTTGTGAGTGATCTCGTCGAGGAACATTAATAACATGTCTTCGCAAAATGCTATATTGCATCCTATGTTACAAGGACTACTCTAATTGTATAAAGTAACTGCATGTGACCAAGGGCTGAGCCTTACTGGCAGTCAATCACCTACAGCATATGAAATTTCTTTTTCTACTGGATAAATCGAAAAAACTTAATCAAATACTGCACAAAAAGTAGTTAAATGCATTACATATTCATAGCATCTACTTCATTTACAATTGACCCTACTGTTTTTTTTTTTTTTTTTTTTGGGAATACCTTGAAATAGACCCTTGACTGGTGGTATGAAGTTCCTTCCCTTTTCAATGGCAAACACAACATTTTCGTAAAATTGTTTCTTACTTTTCTTTTGGGCTCTTATTGAATCTTCATCTTTTATTGTTTATAGAACCTTCATCTTTTATTGTTTATAGAACTAGAGAGAAAAGGAGTTTCGTTGAGGCTCCGAGAGAGAGTGTGAGGGAGAGAGAACTAGACCGAGAGAAACAATCTTGAATTTGAAAGGACAAGGGCTGTAGTTTTGCTAACTATTTGGGGCAAGAGTATGTAATGCATGGCGCAGATTTATATAATTCTCAAGAAGATTATCCTTATCCTATAGAAAATTAACACCTTAGGTAAGGGTATGAGATCCATGTCTTACGTGTGTAGTTGGAAATCATCTAGCAATAAGTATTATGTATCTCACATTCAACATGACTTATGCATGGAAATCAGATTGTGGATGAAATAGCATAATATACAAAAGAAAATACCATTTTGGCATGTCCCTAATTATTGAGATGGGAATTAGAGGAACCTCACACTTAGACATATAATCACCCAAACACCCGTACTTGAGTCCATGTCACATAGATCACAATAAAAGCTCAAAGGAATGATAATTCAATCAGCAAAAGCACAATCAATCACTGCAGCTTGAAACTAGTATGTTTATGTATCAAGACAATGCCCTATCTACTTAGTATATGCTCAGTGCTATGTACTCTGTTGTTTCTCCATAGAAAATATCGTTGCCATTGTGAGGCAATACTCAACCGATCCACCTTCTAACTAGTTCCCTTATTTAAACTTAAAAACACATATATCTTCAGCTCTGTAACCAAAACAACTGTCATGGAATCATTCATCTCCACAATCATATAAAAGAACTTAACTTTGTATGTAACTATCAAAGCCCCGTGCTGAACTTGCTATTGTGCAACAACATTCATTTTGAGAATGAACACCATTGTAACTCTAGCAGTCAGGGACAAAGCAGACCAATGAATTCTTTAGATGCACAACAAAGACAAACAAGTCAACATATTATCTTTTTTAATCACATCAAGTCAATGACAACGTTGTACATATATAATCACGACACTTGAGTATATACTATCTAACAGAGATGAGGAAACCAACCAAATCCAGTCATATTGGCAACTGCAAATGTTACCTGGTTCTCAAGCTGCCTAGCTCTTGCCTCTGCTTCTTCACACCTTTCTTCTGCAAGTCGAATCTGGAAGCCGAAAATCATTGTCAAAAAGTATATGAAGACCACATCAATATTTATTTGATGGACCTTTATTCTTTCATGTGCAAGGTAAGTAAACGCCATATAATGTATGATAACAGTTCTTAGTTTGGTTTGGGTTTGATGCATTACCCACCACTTTTATTTTGCGCCTTGATTATTGTATTAGGTTATCATATTACTGTTGAGATCCCTTGGTGTTTGTTGGTTCACTTGTTCCAATTAAAGCCTTGCAAGGCTTTGTTTAAGCAATTTGTTTTTCGGATTTCTTTATGGTTTGCAATGGCCGAGACTAAACCACCACATGGGTAGTCTAAGAATATGATGACATTCCTAGATCTATTACATTAAGGAAACATAGTAGTCTAGATTATTTGTCTCAGGCTCGCGCCATTAAGGTTACTAAAGTGTATTGGAGGATATCACATGTGTCCTTAAAGACGTGCTTGGTCTAATGTTGTAATAATGAAAGCATGTAAAATGTATTATTATGTATCACACGCCTTTGGATGTCTTACGGTCCCTTGCCCATAAAAAGGAACCTTTCTATGTTGTTGAAGGCAAGTGAAACCTAATTGTTTTCTTGTATAATAAACTTTTCTTTTAGTTTGTTCTATACTTGTTCTATCAATGCTTCTTTCATTTTGATTGTATCTACTATTCTACGTAGTGGTTAATCTTATCTATGTGGGAAGCGAAAACTAAAGTCTTGTACAGCTCCTCTGCCTCCCAAAAACGATGAAAATTTGTTGAGTGGGAGGAAGAGTACTCTACTATTATGGGACAATTATCAAACAGTTTGGAATCTCATGCTACTACCTTTGCGTTATGTATGCATCTAAACAAATTTAGAATGCTCTTGTCGAACTTTTTTTCACAGCATTTTAGAGTATTTGAGCTTTATGAAAAGAAAAAAAAATTCATGACTACTATTGCAACACTCTTAAGAGTATTACAACACTCTTAAGAGTTTGTTGGATCATTTACTGTAGCATCACCCCATTACTACTATTTTGGAGCAACGAAAGGATCATTCAAAGGTTTTTATAGTTGCTTCTTTGCTCTATGATTTGAATCCTGATCACTGCGGGTTGAAAGATCAAGTTGCAGGTAAGACTTACCCACAACTCCTATTGCAATTTCTTGCTTATCATTCCCCTTTGGGACAGTCATTTATTGTGCCTAGCTCCAATGTTCCAGTCATAGAGTCTTCTGCTTTACTTTCAAGCAGTGGTGGTCGTAACAATTTTGGTGATAATGGCCGCAGTTGCAGTAGAGGCCTTGGTTTTTGTGGTAGTATTCAGGGTGGTAGCCATATGTTGTTGTTGTGATGGGAAATGTGTCATTGTAGTGCTACTAATTACACACAACCTTGCTGTTGGAAAAGCATGGTAAACCACATTCTGGGTACACAAGGTCAGTGACAGCACTCCACAACCCCACCCCAACCATTCTAGTCCTTCTAGGTCTCCTACTTCTTTTTTTTCTCATTACTCTGATTAGCGAGATTGTTCAAACATTTATTCGAGTTTGTAAAGACACAGAATTTTACGAAAAACATTTTCAATTTAAGTTGGGAAATTTTATGAAATTACTTTTAAAGTTGGAAAGTGGGTAATGTGTTATTTAATTGGCAATTGGGCAAATTTGTTACACATTTATAACTTGAAGGGGTGTAGGTGTATGTGCACTATATAAGGGGTTTGGGAGAGAGAAAATCATATCTCCCTCCCCATTTCTAGAGCCGGCCCACCCTACTCCCACTCTCTCTATAAAAAAATCTCAGCCAAAGACACACAAATCCACCTCCCTCTCTCAACCAATTCATAGATCCTTCCTCCTACATGCTTTCTCACACCATTTGAAGTCCGGGTTGCGATTGAATCTGCTAAGAAGCTTGCATTTCAGGTTTGGTTCAAGTTTGGAGCTAGGGTTTCAAATTGGGTTTAGATCTACATCATTTGGAGCTCAATCTTTGAGATAGGGGTGTCTCTCTACTTATTCTAAGTGTTTATGTTGTGTTTCGTTTTGCATTTTTTAGCCAATTTCATGTTTTCAATGTTTGGGTTGAAATCTTCCACAAAAGTAAAATCTATCAAACTGTTTAGTACCCAAAAACTGCCTCGTTCGTCCAGACGGGATTCCTAGCCGTTCGGACAGGATTTCCAAATCTGGGTTGTAAATCTGTTTTGTTGTTTTGGACACGTTTGACCCTCCATTGGCCTCCAATTGAGTTATTTGATTGTGTACTTGAAATTCCTATCATTTATACTTCGTTACTTGATGGAAAATATGTGTTGTTAGCCATCGTATCCATAACTTGTTGAATTCTCTTATTTGATGATCATAACACCTATCCCCGTGAACGCAACACGTGATAACGCAACATAGTGAGTAACAAACATGTTTTCAAAGGAAATGGATTAGATTTTGAAATGGAAATGTGACGGATACTTGAGGGACACATGGTAATTTAAAAGGAAACTTTTGACTTAAAGATGGTTTGTGGTTACTAGGACCCTATTTGGGTGATCCTAGGCATGGGTTACGAGACCTGTAAATTTTGACAAGGGTTACGAGGCCTATGAATCTCGGTAGAGAGCTACGAGGTCCTAGGGAGATGTCGCGAATGTTCGGCAGGGGTTACAAGGCCCAAAATACTCAGTAGAGGCTACAGGACACAAAAATCTCATATTTTCGAAAGATTGAGTAACAATGGAGTGAAATGAATGATTGGATTAGTTGATAAGTATTTATGGACACTTGGGGTTGAACTAAGAGATTTTATGAACCAAATGGCAATTTTTGAAATGACGACACTTGAATCCTCACTTGATTCATATCCTGATTTTGTTCATCACTTGGTCGCATAGATTAACTTGTCTATCTCATGCTCATCTCATTGTATATTCCTTTAAAGTTTGTAGATGAACCTCTACGGCCTAGTGCCGCTCACCCTAATAATTTCAGGTACCCAGCAAGGAGCATGAGTTGATTGGAGTGCGGTGCATGTGCATAGATGGATAATACCTCATGAAAGTTATTTGATCATCTTTGTTTCATATTTTTGAAAGATGAAAATGGAACTTATTATTTCTATCTCTTTTGACTTTGGATCAATGTAATAACTTTAAGTACTTTGAACTTACGTTTATTCATGTGGAATCGGTACTCGAACAAGACTAGTTATGTGTAATGAACTTCGTACAATGTGAGGTGACTTTGGGGAATGATTATGTGAAGTTATGGAGTTCTATTATTGAGAAGTGTTTCTTTATTTAAGATAAAAATTGAGGGTGTGACAGAGTTTGGGTTTGCTTCATCTTATACTGCTACTTTAGCAAACTCAAAGACTATTGCTTGTGTGACTTGCACCATCTTGGATCCTAGATTCCCATGCTAGCTCATATATGTTTGGTAATTTGTCCCTATTCACTGGTTTGACTCGTTCTTGGGAATGTATTCTCCATGCTACTCTTTCCTTATACTTGCTCTCTTGTCTTCACGCCCTTAATTTTCTTTTTTGTTTTCTTTTCGCTAGTCAATTGACTAAAGCTACAAATTGATAAATAAAATTTCCACCTACCTCTTGTGTCTTTCAAATCCTCAAACCAAGACAATGATAGGTTAACAGCTCATCATATCTCTCCTTCATTTCCACAGCCACAATATCTCTTCTTCAATGGCTTTTCGATTAGGCCACCCCTCTTTAGCCAATCTTAAGTTAGCGATTCCTGCTTTGAGTCGTGTGTCTGGCTTAGAATGTGGTTCTTGTCAGTTAGGGAAATGACATCATAGTTCCTTTCCAACTAGTACTCAAGGTTGTCAAACCGAGTCCTTTGATATAGTTAACACGAACATCTTTGGTCCTTCTTGGACTCCATGTGCTATTGCATAAGTATGTTGTTATATTTGTTGACGACTATTCTCATGTCTTGGTTTCAGTGAAACAAAGACTTGAGTTGCCATTTGTTCTTTGCAAATTTAAAATGAAAGATATATACCCAACTTCATAGACGAATTCAGTTATTTGTTTTGAGAATGATTTGAACTATATGCAATCTGTCGATGCCTTGGAGTAGATGCAATCTGTTGTCAATTATTTAGTTTTGTCTTTTGACCATGATGTTATCTGTACTTTGCTATTTCAAATGCAGGTATCCAAAAAATTTACTGTAGTGATTTCGTTCTAACAGTCTGCTAACCTTCTTAATCCCAATACCTCACCCTTTTCTCTTGCTCCAATGTTGCCTTTGACATGTTCTTGATCTTGATCAATTTAAGCTATCTCCTCATGCTTGTAAGTGTGTTTTCCTTAGGTACTTTCGAAGCCACAAAGGATACTTCATTACAATCTCGAGTCTTGTCATAACTCTATCGGTGCCGATGTCACATTCTTTGAGTCTGCCTCCTTCCTTACTTCGTCCGTGAAGTGTGGTTTGGCAATCTTATCACTTACCATGAGGAGGCGTCCTCTTCTTCCTCTCCTACTCTTTTGATGCCACTTTCTCTTCCTTCCTTGACTAAGCATCCACAATCAATGGCTGCTCCATCTTTAGAAAAGGGTGGTCACTTCAACACCCCCCGAAAAAAATTTAGAATACATGTAATATATTTAGTTTTGTATTAGTTTAGCCCTTAATGAACACCAAACCATAAAATATTTGAACACCCAACCTAAACATATTTGAACACCTAGCCCAAAAAATTCCACAAATCAATCCAGTGCAAACTTTAACAACCTAATTAAAGCCCATAGGCAACTCCATAGCTTCTCCATCGATGTTCAATTGAACATTCTTTATTTTGTGTATTACATGTGGTTATTTTATCTCCAGTTTTGTTTGAAGACTTAATCATATACTATGAACACCCACCAATCGAGGTAATTCACAATTAAACACCTAATACATTAGCTCAAAACAAAATACACACAATTAATGACAAAATTTAGTAAAATAGAGAGAGAAGTATTTATTCGTATCAATATCTTGCTATGGCTTCATTCTGAACAGACAATCAACTTTATATATCATAAAACAAGAACATGTGTAAGAACTTCATCCTCTTCGCCGAAGGTTCCTAATTTTCCATCTGCTCCAAATTCTGGCGGCTTACCTATTGCCTCTCATTGAGGGTAGATGTACTTGTACTCAACATCCGAGTGCTATTTTTTGTTTTTTAATCGTCTTTTTTGTCGCCTTCATTCTTTTGCTTCCACCTTGTCCTATGTTCTATTCCTACCTCTTACAGCAAGCTATGTCTCTGTTTGATGTTGAAATATGCTATTGATTGTCCAAGATGGGGGATCTTCATAAGAATTAGACTTAGCAACTCACTACCATTCCTTATGGAAAACAAGTTGGGGTGGTTGTATACAGTGAAGTATCTTCCCAATGGTTCTATTGAACTTATTAAGCATGCTTGGTCGCAAAAGGGTTATACTTAGACATAGAACTATGGTGTTGATTTTTTGGACATTTGTTCTCCCATGCCTTGGCTTAATTCTATTCGGATTTTTCTTTTAATTTCCATTACTTGCTCGACCCTCATATCAGCTTGATATGAAAAAGGCCTTCATCCTTCAAGACAGAATGTATATAAACCAGCCACTTCGTTGCATTGTTTTTTGTCTTGAACATCTTTTTTGTTGTTTGCGTAAAGCACTGTATAGTCTCAAACACTCTCCTCGTGCCTTGCTTGATGGTTCAGTTTGGTTGTGCGTGCGTTCAGGTTTGGACATCTTACTTCTGATGATTCTGTGTCTGTTGACACTCCTCTATTGGGGCTATTGTATTGATTATCTATGTTGATGATGTCATCACCCCAGATCACGACACTGACTGTTTTACTGACCTAAAGTGTCACTTAGGAAAACAATTTCATAATAAGACTTGGGTGCTCTTTGCTTTTTTCTTGGGATCAAAGTTGCTCATTGCTCTCGTGGTATTTCTCACTCTCAAGGAAAGTATGTGCTTGACCTTGCTACTGGGACTGACCCATTGATACCCCTATGAAACTCCAACGTTAAGCTTGATGTTGACCAAGGAGGACCCTTTCATGATGTTTGTCATTATCACTGTTTTGTTGGGAAGTTGATTCATCTCACTGTTAGTCATCCCAGTACTTGTGTCGCAGGTGTTGTCAATAATTGCATGCTCCTTGTCTCCCACATTGTGAGGCTGATTATCGTCGTTTGTGCTATTTTAAAGAGTACACCTGGCAGCGGATTTCCATGTCGGTCTTCTGATTCCTTAAAAATGACTAGCTTTAGTGATGTTGGTTGGGCTAGTAGTCAAACTGATAGGCAAGCTTGTTACTTGGTGCACTAAAAAATAGAATGCCCATGCCCACTTTAATGCGGAAGCGGAATATCATACTATGGCTCATACGGCCTCTGAAATAGTGAAATGTTATGGGTTTGTTCTCTTCTTTGGGTATTTGACATTGTTTTTCCTGCTCCTATGCCAACGTTTTGTGACAATCAAGTTGTCATCTTTACTGCTAGCAACTTAGTTTCATAGGAGAGCGCTCGGGATATTTGATGATGCGAAAGCACATAAATACTCTTTCAGTTTGCTCAGCAGATCAGTTGGGTGATATGTTCTCAAAACCCTAAGCTTGTTCTCTTTGTCGGAAGTTGCCCTTCAAGCTGGCCATGTTTGATCTTTATGCTCCAGCTTGATTGGTAGTGTTAGTTATCTCTCTCCTAGTGTTAGCCAGGGCATTACGGTAATTCTATTGATCTAGGTATGGTGAAATAAATGCATGTGTTCAAGCTAATTAGCGCTTCTCAATTTGGATTGATCTAACAAAACAGAATTGATGTGCTCAAGTGTTGAGAGAGTCCTCTTAAACTCATGCATGAAAATTGAAGTTGGGCAAATATCTGTACAAAATGAAAAATAAATAAAATTCGTGTCATCACCTTATCAAGTAAGCTTTCATTTTCTTCTTGTAGCATATCAAGCTGCAAAGCAGATTCGCACCTCAGTAAAGGCATTTCAGACAGGGGCAAAGAGAAAAAAAAAATAAACATGGGTTGTATGTCATGGCGAGAAACAGGGTATTGAAGCATGTTGAAGCATGCAAGATGAATCTTTACACCAATGAGCAGATAACATCTAGGAAGACATGAAGGGAACAGTCATATAACAAGGGCTGCAAAAGCACATGAAGTAACAGCTTCAGGAATTGCCTCACCTCATCTTGTAGGGCAGAAGTAGAACGCTGAGTGCCAGATTCCCTTAGGTTCATACTACCCATATCTATAGATAACCTGATTCTCAACCACATGAAGGCGCAGTTAATAAATATTGAAGAGGCATTACTTGAAGTATTTGAGAACAGAAATAATAAAATAAGAAGAAGAAGAAGAAGAAGAAGAAGAAGAAGATACCAATAAACTTCAGACCTACATACTCTTCGGAAGTGTTTAGAAGCTACTGAAGGATCGATAGGAAATACATGATCACTAACAGATATGGTGAAACCAGAAGACACATGCCTGTTTAAAACCTTTCTAATCTCACCCATATGACATTTTAACTTGGATGGGAAAGAAAAGAACAAGGTATGTCAACCAATTCTTTGGTTCAGTAATGCAGTATATAGTTACGGAGTAAAACATAAACAATGAAGGGGGAAACATAAACTATTTATCCTTTTAGTGGCCTGCTATAGTTACAAAGAAAGCACGAGAAAGCCATAACAGAAAAATAAAAAACAACTTAAAGTCAAACATCTGAGTACCATACTGACCCTGAGATTTATTCATAATAAAAAATTTATAAAAAAAAAAAACTAGTAGAAAAAATAAAAACATTATATTATTGATAAACTCAAAATGCTCTTCCACACTCCAAGTTTAAGAAGTTTCAGTTCATTAATGTACCTTTTATCCCTTCGACTATCAAGGGGAATCTCTGCTGAAATACTAGAAGCTTGTGGCCTCAACTTAATTGGTACACTCGGAGGTACCATGGGAACTGTCTTAATTGCTAAATTTGGACGGCCAGAAGTGGTATACCGAGCAGAGAGAGGCTGCTCCAAGGTGGTGTTGAGTTGAGATGATCGGGCAGCTGATGTGGAACGAGCAGATGGAGGCTGCACTTGTTCCACCAAGTTTGTGGGTTGAGATGATCGGGCTGCCGATGTGGAACGAGCAGATGGAGGTTGCACTTGTTCCACCAAGTTTGTGGGTTGAGATGATCGCGCAGCCGATGTGGAGCGAGCAGATGGAGGTTGCACTTGTTCCACCAAGTTTGTGAGTTGAGATGATCGCACAGCCGATGTGGAATGAGCAGATGGAGGTTGCATTTGTTCCACCAAATTTGTGGGCTGAGATGATCGGCCAGGTAATGCCAAGCGAGCAGATGATGGTGGTTCTGAAAAATTGAGTTGAGATGGTCGTGCAGCTGAGGTAGGATGGGCAGAGGGAGGTTGTTGGTCAACAGAGCTAATAAATCGGCCACCCGATGCAGAACTGGCAGATGGAGGCTGGTCGAAGGAGGTGCGAACTGACTAACAAACGTGAAAATTGGAAGTTATTTTCATAGAAACTCAAAACTTATGTTCAATGATGACGACTATCGATCAAAGTCCAACCAAATTCCTCATATCAGTTTCTAACTTCCTAACATACCATGTACACCAAACTGAAAAAATATGCGTCCGCATCTTTAAATAATATACACTTCTCAAAGCTATAAGCTTCATAATAAAAGGCATATGAGTTCATAACAAAATCGAAGTCTTTATGCAGTCAAAGTACATAGGCAGGACTATTTGATAGTATTCCTCTTCCATGCAATTATGCAATTCTGTTATCTCAGTTTGGAGGAATATTTTCTGTTAGGAGCCTATATTAGAGGAAGTGCTGAGATAGATAGTTCTGCTTAGTGAATTGCGATATTTCCCTTCTGTTTGGATTTGTTCCTTTCTTCTACAATAATAAAACCAGAGAATCCATTGTTGAGCTCTGTTATCTTCTGCACTTCTACAATAAATAGAAAACACAAAACTTGATTTGGCTTTCAGAAAAGTTAAAGCATCCAACTCAAAACCAATCGGCAATGAGTGGAAAGAACATCCTAGCTCATATACTAGTTTCAGAGTTAACCAATGTGGGAAAACCTCTTACCCTCCTCGCACGTGGAGGGGTAAAGAAAGATCCATAGCATTGGGATCACAACCAAAGAAGGGACACTCATGGAATAAACAACGGGACAATCATGCAAGGAAGGCCAAAAGAGGCCGAAAGCCTAGCTCTAATACTAGGTGCATTTTACTCAAAATCGATTAACAATGAGTAAGGCTGATAAACTAGTTTTATGGACATTGTAATTAACCAATGTAGAACAAGCTCTAACAAGAGACCATCGGAGACGATTACATGCTGCATGTATAGAAAATAGAAGCATGTTTATTGAAGGATTAGAACAAGGGGTAGACCAAGTGTTACCGCAGGACGAGGCCTGGCAGCCCTTCCTCCCCCAGCAAGACCGAGACTGGGCGCGGCGGTGGCCGGGGCGTAGTCATACAATAGGTCGTCATCTTCGTCATCATCATCATCATTGGCAGATTGGGTTGACATCACCTGAGCTAGTCTCTGCGCGGCGGCTTTGGCAGCTATGTTTTGGGGTTTCTTGAGGTTGCCGGTGGATCCCGACCGTGCGTGGCGGTTCAGCGGCGACTGCACCGCCATCGGTGATGTCGGGACTCCGCCGGCGGTGCTCTTCTGCCGCTCGTACCCGGTTCTCATTCTATCCATTTCCGGATTTCCTGCCATTGCAAAAAATATTAACACAATAATGCACTCTGATTTGTTATTAGTCCCGTATTCATTGATTTTATCCATTTCTAAACGCCCAGGTTTCTACGTAACAAAAACTCCCCATGATCACCAAAAAGAAGAAAATTTCCTCAATATTTTCAGGAATTTTTTGCATGCTCGTAATGAATCGTGAATTTTTTGGTATTATTGCATGCTGTTTTGGGGGGTTGAGAAATCGAAATTTTAAGGAACGAACCTGCGACGGAACAAAGAGGACAGAAGTTTCTGCAATTGAAATTCTACATTACAAACTCCGAGGTTGGAAGAGGAGAGAGAATCACGATTTTTTTTTTTATTGAATGTTGGAGGAGGAGGAGATCAGGCACACAAAATGCAGCACTAGTTGTTCACGTTGAGGTGTGCGTACGCATTTTTTATTTTTAATACAGTAACTCATATGGTTACCTTTTGAGCCCTTGGACGACTCGATTTCACCCTTCAATTGCGGCCCAAGTAAAATCAGAATAAAGTTCTACACGGACCGGTTTTAAAAGAATTCATACTTCAACTCATAATCTTGGACTCAATTTCACCGTTCATTTGCGGCCCAATTAAAATCAGAACAAAATTCTGCATAAACCGCCTCCAAAATAATTAACAATACTTAGGAGGTTTTGAACGCATTGTAGATCATGAGTGATTTTTCTTTTGTGACAGTTAAATAGAGTCATAATTCCAAGTACACTTTGTATAATCATTCTAGTCAAATTGATGGATTATGTTCTCATCCCCAGATTAAAAAACTCCGGAACAACAAGACTATGAGTACACTATATACACGTCGCGTTGTGTGGAGCCTATCTCAAGGTTCCACGTGAATGATTGAAGCCGCTTAATTTGTTTAAAATGTTTTTTTAAGGATTCCTATTAAAAATTAGTTTGATCAGATATCATTAGAGAAACTCCGTCTGTGACGTTCTTAAAGCTTTATTTTTGGATCTCAGCCGGTCCCAAGCCCGGATAAAGGAGAAGGGTTATATGCGTTAGATAGCTGATAACTAGCACATAAAAAGACTCATCAGAACCTAATGACATAAACCTTAATCATACAACGAGACATGCTAGGGTGTTCCCTTTAAGCGACGCGTTGTGCCTTCCTTCGGGTGCCTCGAAAAATAGACAAGGGGCGTCACATCGGTGCCAAGGTGTGGTGATAAGTGAGTAAGGGGTTTCCTCGCGTGCCTGAACAAGCGCGGGTAAAGAAGCTAGCCTAGGATTATAGGATCCACTTAACAACTTGAAATATAGGGACTTTAATGCTTAAGACTAAGGAGTTAGTTGATACCATGATTAGGAGGAGAATTAGTATAGCTTGCCTTCAGGAGACTAAGTGGGTAGGGGAGAAGGCTAGAGAGATAGAAGACACTAGGTGTAAACTTTATTATACGGGTAAGGATAGGCATAAAAATGGTGTAGGCATCATAGTAGATAAGCACCTTAAGGATTCGGTAGTTACAGTCATGAGGAAAGGAGATCGGATTATTTTAGATAAGCTTGTGATTGGAGAGAGCATAGTGAATATTATTAGTGCTTACGCGCCCCAAGTAGGCTTAGATGATCTCACTAAAGAGCAATTTTGGGATCAGATGGATGATGTGGTTCAAAAGATATCTTGTGGAGAGAAGCTTTTTATAGGAGGAAATTTCAATGGTCATGTGGGAATGCAGAGGCAAGGGTATGAGAAGGTACATGGTGGATTTGGATTTGGTGACCTAAATGAAGGTGGTAGAAAGATTTTAGATTTTGCTGTAGCTGGCGACCTGATAGTTGGGAATACTCTCTATACGAAGCGTGAGGAACATTTAATTACCTTTAAGAATAGAGCCAATAAAAGCTAGATTGACTACTTCCTTGCATGTTATGTAAGGATTGTAAAGTCATTCCCGGAGAGTGTCTAGTGGCACAACAAAGAATTTTGGTGTTAGATATTGGTCTCAAGGAGAATAATAGAGCGAGAAAAGAAACTAGAAGCCCACAAAATAGAGATGGTTCTTACGAGGAGAGAAACTAGAGGTGTTTAAGGAGCGTATGGGCCAAGAGATGGAGTGGAGAGAAGAAGGTGATAGTGATAGTGATAGTATGTGGAATACAATGGCTGATGGGATTAGAAGAATATCAAAAGAAATTATGGGGGAGTCAAAGGGGAAAGGTTCAAGCTCTAAAGAGATATGGTGGTGGAACAACGAGGTTCAAACCATGGTAAAAGCCAAGAAGGATTGTTTTAAAAAGTGGTAAAAGGACCGAAATGTGAAAAAATTTCAGAGGTACCAGCAGGCTAATAGGGAAGCTAAGAAGGCCGTTAGTGAGACTAAGTTGAAAGTCTACGATGATTTTTATGCTAGGCTTGATAGTAAGGATGGAGAAAAGAATATATATAAACTCGCCAAACTAAGAGAAAGGAAAGTTAAATACTTCTCTCAAGTTAAGTGTATAAAAGGTAGTGATTCAGAGGTGTTGGTGAAAGATGAGGAGATCAAGGATAGATGAAAGATGTATTTCGAGAAGTTGTTAAATGAGAAACATGAAGGAAGCTTTGGTGAGTAAGAAGTTGATGTCCCTAGCGAGAAAATAGAATACGAGTTCTATCAGAGGATACAAAAGTTTGAAGTGGCCAAGGCTTTGAAGAGAATGAAACCAAGTAAGGCCTTAGGACCCGATGGTATCCCCCAATTGAAGTGTGGAGAAGCCTAGGTGACTTGGCGGTGACTTGGTTGACAAAATTATTCAACAAGATTATTTTATCTAGGAGGATGCCCGAAGAATGGAGTAGGAGTACCTTAGTACCTATCTACAAGGATAAAGGGGATATTCAAAATTGCAACAACTATAGAGGTATTAAGTTGATGAATCATACGATGAAATTGTGGGAAAGAGTTATTGAGCATCGATTGAGGATTGTGACTACGGTGTCGGAGAAATACTTTGGGTTCATGCTTGGGAGATCAACTATGGAAGCTATTTACCTACTAGAGACATTATATGGTGGGTTTTGGAAAGAAAGGGAGTGACCAAAGGCTATATTGACGTGGTCAAAAACATGTATGAAGGTGCAGTCACTGCCATTAGATCTCTAGCAGGAGAAACGAGTGAATTTCTCATCGTAGTAGGATTGCACCAAGGATCAGCATTGAGCCCGTACCTTTTCACGTTAGTTATGGATGAATTGACTAGGCAGATTTAGGAGGATATCCCATGGTGTATATTGTTTGCAGATGATATTGAAACGGCTAGTGGTGTTAATACTAAATTAGAAATTTAGCGGGAAGCATTAGAGTCTAAGGGCTTTCAAACAAGTAGGAGTATAACTAAGTATATGGTCTGCAAGTTTAGTGATACCAGAAGTGCGTATGAGGAACGAGTGATGATCCAAGATCAGGAGATACCAAAGAAGGAACATTTTAGGTATTTAGGCTCTATTATTAGTCAAGATAGAGAGATTACAGATGATGTGACTCATAGGATCCAAGTGGGGTGGCTCAAGTGGAGAAGCATTACTGGTGTACTGTGTGATAAGAAGGTACCAACAAAATTCAAAAGAAAATTTTATAGAACTGCCATTAGACCAGCGATGCTTTACGGGACAGAATGTTGGCCTATTAAGAAGCAGCAAGTGAACAAGATAAGTGGAAATGAGAATGTTGAGGTGGATGTGTGGTAAAACTAGACGAGATAGGATTAGAAATGAAACAATTCGCGAGGTGGTAAGTGTAGCACCTATAAGGAGAAGTTAAGGGAAAATAAACTAAGGTGGTTTGGGCATGTCTATCGTAGGCCAGCGGATGCAGTAGTTAAGAGAGTGAATATGATAGCTTTAGGTAGAAACGCACAAGGGGAGGGAAGACCCAAATTGACATTAGATGCGGTAGTACGTAAAGATCTGAGTATACTAGGTTTAAGCTATGAAACAACACTTGACAGAGCTCAATGGAGAAAAATGATTCATATAGCCGACCCCAATTGATTGAGACATAAGGCTTGGTTTGGTTAGATATTAGTAGAGACTTGATAAGTTCTTTGCTCAATTTTCTAACAGGAAAATGAGCGAAAAATAGCACAAGCTCTTACCCACATCTACAGAGCTAATTCTTTTTATAGGGATCATTAAAAACTTATTTTGAATAAATTGAACGGCTCCGATCATTTATATGAAATTTCGAAATGGATCCATAATATAACAATTAAGAAACTGCAATGTACGAAATGGTGAATTCGGTGGAATTGGTATAAAAGTAGAACAATTTTAGAGCCTTGCTATATATGGGTACTAAGGCCAGGGCGACGTGCATTGCACATCTTGCGTGCCCGTTGTTGGATGGCCGTCTGTTGTTTGTCCGTGTGTTCTATGCTCATTAATTTGCTCTTGTACTTTGCCTCAATTACAAATCTGGACTATTTTGAAAGCTAGGTTCTGGGCCTTGTTACCAGCACAAGTTTTATGTATGTGTCGTTGAATTTGTGATGAGAGAAAAAGCGATAAAGATAGCAGCATCTCAGCCTTTTATATATCTAACTTTGTTTCCTCCATATCACACATTAAAAATTGTTTTGATGTTTGTATCATATCCTAGATTGCTATGCACAAGCGTCATGCCCATGGATTTTGATCTCGGTGAAGTTTTCCCAGAGAAGTGCTACTTTTGATGTTGTTTGACTGAAATTACTCAAAATCTTAGAAGCAAATGAACCTACTTAACCAATTTGATTCTCTTGAATAGCTAATAAAAGCAGCTCACTCTCATGTTGGGCTTGACACAAGCATGACATGGAATTACCATAAACATGTTTCTCCTGATATGCAAGTTTTGTCTAAATAGGTTGCCACTGGTTCAAAGAAAGATATGAAACATGAAAAAACAATTTGTTAAGCTAAAGTTATGCTTTGGTAATCCACTGCATGAGAAATACCTTGATTGCAGTAAATCCATCATGTATAGGGGGACCTCTCCATGCAGTTGCAAAGGATTGGCAGTATGAGTTTGAACTTAGGCATTTACCAACATAATCAATTCAATGTTTTTAGCCCAGAAACAAGAACCTTCAAGTATCATTATCAACCCTTTGGGAGGAAAGCAGGTATCACTTCCATATCAATGCTCAATAGATGGCTGCAAATTTTCTACACTAATTTGTACTTGACAAAATCTCCAAATTAGGCTACAAAATAATTAAGAATATCCATTATTCATGTTTGATTACAAAAACAAGATGAAAGCATGTGAAATTTGTAGGCTAATAACATATGTGTATACCTATTGGGAACGAAAAGATAATCTTCATATGTTGCTCTTAAAATTAAATCGAATTATCTACAATTTTTTTAATTAGTATCGAAAATATCGACGACGAAGGGCCCTCATGAGTTCCTTACAAAAAGCATCATGAAAAGAACTACATCAAGTTTGTACTGTCTTTTACAACAATTAAACAAAACAATCAAATTTGATGACAATAATATCAAGTTGAATGATTTTCATGTGGTTTTTGGTTCCATAAAGGTAATAGCTATGAAGTAGCAAAATAGAAAATTTCACAATGGCAGCCAGCTTATGTAGGAAAATGATGTTCCAATAAGAATTTCTTATACCCCAAGTTTCATCTATGTTTTCCAAGTAATAGCTATGTCACAAGACCTTGATTTGTCAGGACAATTTGAAGTACAAGTGGGTACAGAAAAATAGCTATGGCAAACTGGGTTTGGGTTTTTTCCCCAGAAAAATAAAATGAAACCCCAAAGTCAAATACCCCAAATTTGAAACCCTAAAATTGACTCAGATCTGTGAAATGAGTCACTGCCTTCCACCATGGCAGCAACCACGGTTGCCTGTAGGCGAAGGTTGCCCTGCCATGGGTTGGCTCCTCCATACCCGATCATCACAGCAAATATCCAAACCGTAGCCCTAAATTCATGCAAACCATACACAAACATGTGCAACACAAAAAAAAAAACTTCAATAGTCAGAGAAAATCAACCTCTGCAACTCGAGAACTTGCTGAAACAAACAGGGCCGAAAGCACTTACCAGAGGCTCGAAGATCTTGAAACACAAAGCAAATTGAAACTTACTCGAAATTGACCCTTGAAGTAGCATACCAAAGAGAGTACAGATCTAAAGCTTTCCTTGATGTCTTTCCAACATAGGCATAATAAAGGTATAATATCTAAATATTTGAGCAGATGTAGAGAGCTTCCATGGTCATGATGTTTTCGTTGTTCACTTTTTAGCTGCATGCATCGTACCCTCAAATTATAGCAATAGAAGGAAACCCACACCACAGGCTCCACTCTTCCTCGATTTCTTTTAGGTTTTTCCAGTAAAGAGTAAAGATAAACATGAACCCCTGCCTCAAAAGTCTCCTCTGCCAGTACTCCATCACTTCAGCCAAACTATTAAAATCTCCTTTGCGCACTATATATGGCACGAAAACCAAGCCAAAGAACAGATGACTTTACTTCCCTTGCACAACACATGTGCAACAACACGACAGTTCTCCTGCGCATGGAAAAGTAGGCACCAATGGCACATAAATTACAGGAAAAACCACAAAGCTTGTAAAAGGCAAAATCGCCCTTCCAGTGGCGTATAAATAACGGAAAACCCAACAGGCAAAATCTGCAATCGAGGGGTAAAATCGGCCAAATTGGCCAATTAACCAAACAAATTCAATTTGAAGCCTCTCTTATATAAGCCCTTCGATTTGTGGATACCACCAATGCAGGTCTAAAATATGATAAATTTATCGTATACAATAATAAATCTACCATAATAGATTTATCCTTTAAACATAGTAAATGTCCCTTAGTGATATCACTAAATTTCCTGTATATAACAAACTTATCATGAGTGCAAATAATATATAACAAATTTTATCACATAAATGTAACAAAAATGTCCCTTATGATAATCTTATCACTGGCAAGACAAATAAATATGACAAATTTATCCCTTACATAAAAAAAATTATGTAAGCTCCAAAAAGCTGCATCCTTTTTGTGTTGGCAATTCCATCCGACAAATCACATTTTTACATGTATTTCTTTGATTATCTAGTTGTAATTTTTTTTTAGTAGGAGTCTGTATAGGATTAGAGTGGAAGGAATCTCTTTGTAATATAATTTGAGTGTTAGTGGTTTTAGTCGGTGGACGGCATTCGGAACGGGAAGATCAATCATGTGATCAATCGGCTTCTCCATCGTGTAACTCTGATTTTAAGCACAGGCACAGCCATGGACCGTGGTCTGGAAAAAAGTTCAGAGCATAGCGATTAACAAGAGGATCAATCGGGTTGTTGATCGGCATTGGCAAAAATTTCGGATCTATATTGATTTGATCAATCGGCTTGCAATGCGATTGATCGGATTAACATTTTTATAAATATATGCCTCCGTTTAACATCTAGGGTTAGCAGAGTCGGCTAAAAGAAAGAAAAATCATTTCTTTGTTTGTTCTTCAATACAAAAAACACCAAGAGGGTTGATTGTGGATCTTGAATCACTTTGTTCATGGATTGTTAATCAAAGCTTCAAGAGGTTTCTACATCTTCGTTCTAGTTCAATTTTTCGGTGGATTTCCGGAATAACATTTGGAAGGCTCGTGGATTTGAGGCAGCGGCAATCAAATACTTGGTGTGGTGACAAAGAGTCAGCAACCGATCTTAGGTCAATTGCGAGGAGTCTCAATTGTGAGTAAGGTCGTTTTGTAACCGCACAATAATTTTATAGTATTTGATTCCTTCCCGTGGTTTTTGCCCATATAGGGTTTTTCTCCGTATATTCTCTGTGTTCTTCGTTTCTCTCTAATTCTTATTTATTTGTTTTAATCGACTGTTAACAAATTAAGAATTTCAAATTCCAAAAATTCCAGCGTACTTATCATAGGTTTATCATTTCACATTTCAAAAAATGTAATACATCTGACAATGTCTTACAATAAGTGGTGACTGGGTTTTAGGATCATAATTTAATCAAGTCCCTTTTCTCTTTTTTTTCTCTTTTCCTTTTTCCGTTCTTTTTTTTTTTTTTTTTTTTGTGTAGAGTGATGATGTTGATCAGATCGTTTACGTTGTGATTTGTTAGGAGTTTATACAAAAATTTACTTGCATATGGTGTAAGTACTTAATAAAAAGAAATCCAAATATGGTCTATCCAATTCTAGAACTTAAAATTAAAATTTGTGATCAGGTACTTACCACTATCTAGTTGACTTCTCCGTTGTCCATCTGCGACGTCTGTCTCGGGATATGACGATGGTTGAGCTTCGGTGGTTTGGCGCTCTCCAATGCAATAAAGCTCTAGATCCGCAAGCGGCTGGCTTTGGAGCTTGGTTCTTATTTCAGAGATGCGACTAGTCTACTACTCGATGCAACTCGATCCAACTCGGTGGGTGTATCGGTTGAATCGATTGGGTTCAAATTAGTTTTTTTTTCTCTTTTTTTTTATTGCTTTGTTTGATAGTTAGTTCTTGGTTGCATCTGCGCTGCAATGTTTTATGGTTTGTGCTAGGTATCCTCTACTGCTAACCTTTGATAGGATTCATCATTCTGTCTTGAAGGTGTCGGGTCTGCTCAGACAGGTGAGTCTATGAGTTTGGAGTCCTTGAAAGCTTTACCATGCTATGCTCATTTCAATTATTAGTAGTTTGACTCATTTCTTTCTTTTGATATAATCGTTGCTGGAAGACGTTTTATTATGAAATGACTTGACATGTTAAAAAAATATATACTTATGTGGTATCCTGACAAACTAATGCATAATATACATTTCTAATCGTCGGAGTAGGATATGAAGTAATGAAACTAAAGTTCTCTGACGCATGCGTAGAGGACAAGAGAAATTCTGTTCCTTTTTCCGAGTTCGAGTGTGAAAGTAAAATTGGGCTCATTTCCGTCTCGAAAAAAATTGGAATCATGTAGCTTTAGAGCTCGACAAATGCAACAACGCCCCGATTTTTCAGAAGCATTATTTAAAATATTTATGAAAAAAATTCATTTATTAAAACAAGTTTATCTTAATCAAATAACAGAAATACATAAT
The DNA here is from genome assembly GCA_022606695.1 of Vaccinium macrocarpon. Lineage (NCBI taxonomy): Eukaryota > Viridiplantae > Streptophyta > Magnoliopsida > Ericales > Ericaceae > Vaccinium > Vaccinium macrocarpon. Next base: position 11,776,650 of record CM040181.1, read on the forward strand.
AGTCGAGTGATCTTAATTTTATAACAATGAGACAACGTACTTTATTGAAAATTCAAATCACATTTATTCAACATAAAATAAGAGGACAGAGCTCTAATAGTAAGAGGGATTCTAAGCTTCTTTTGTTTCTCCTCCTTCAGCAATGAGGTTCACCTCTAAGAGATTCTACTCATCTCCTCCTGCCTCATTATGGTATTGCTCACCCAGTTGATTCTCTGCAAAATCTGGCACGGAAGCCAGGGCACACCGTACCATGAGTGATGAAGTTCACTCAATAGATAATTCTTACCCACTGACCCTTACAATACACAATAGAGCAATACACAATAGAGCATTTATAGCATAATATAACAAACAAAAAAACAATGCATTTATTCATCACTAAAATTTAATCTAACTGAAAACTACAATTCTCCTCCTAAAGAATCGATCCTCCCAAGTGAACATCTTAGAAAATAGTCATTTGTGATTTCCACTCCCTCATTGCTTATCCTGACTGCGAGCATAGATGACAAGGACTAAATTATGTATTTAGTCAAAATCATCAACCGCCTCACAAGGATGAATCCCCCAGGGACTGACTATGCCGCTGGGCCCACAATGTGTTGACTGCAACCCTTGGAGTATATAGCACTTATCTTGGGTCTATAATACATTATAAATTTGGTTGATTGCCAATCATTCAGTAACCATATTCGTGTCAACACTATTTCTAAGGTTCTAAATCTTAATCAAATTGTGGCTGACTGTAAATCATTATAAATTCACCAACTGGCTACCTACCAACCATAAGAACAATTTTTTCAGGATAGCCTCCTCCCCAATCCTTTCATAACAACATTCTACCAAAATTTCCAATAAATTAACGTCAAGGTCATCATCTATATTCGTGCATAAATTCAAGGAACCTAATTATCCAATTTAACAAACACCTTGTTCAATATAATTTTGCAATGACATAATAAAAAAAAAAATTAAACGATACTACAAATAATAGTGCACAAACAATACACATAAAATAATGAGAAATGACTTCATAAAACATACTACTTGGCAATGAAATTTTGTCCTATTCTATCCTCTATCAGATTCACTTTTTAATCTATTTATAACTAATCCATCTGAACACCAAAGTCACTAGTTAACAATAGAATGCTGAACAAAACAAAAAAATATAAAAAGAAAATAAGTTTAACAATAGCATGCAAGGTCACCTAGCTACAAGTACCACTAGTTTTCCAAAAGATTTTAGCACCCAGGTGCTAAAATTATGATATTTCAAATAAAAAAATAAAGTGATTCCGTGTATCGTTTTTCAATTTTTTTCACACCAAATTTAAGTACTCCTCATGTACTTTAATTTGGTGCAAAAAATTCAAAAAATGATACACGGAACCACTTTATTTTTTGCTTTGAAATACCATGATTTTAGCACATGAGTGCTAAATTTTTTTGGAAAACTAGGCCTACGTGTAATGCAATCCTAGGAACAAATTTGTCATTTGACAAATGTTCATCAACAATTAATACGTGCACATTTGATGGGAACAGACAATGAAGTTCTTGGAATTGACAAACAAACAACTAGCTGCACATTTGTATGAAGTTCTTGGCAGAACCCTTGTCGGTTCACAGGCCCTACTCGATGGGTTTTCCTGACTGAATTTCTAAGTTTGGTTTGGTTCGGGTTTAGTTTAAGCCCTGATTTCAACTCAAAATATTCTAAATATACTTAGCATTAGAGAGTAAAACGTATCTACCTTTTTCGGAGTACTAGGAGTGAAATTAGCTGAAGTTGGTGCAACTCGATTGTTGGAAAAGATAGGCTTGAAATGAGTTGTTTGGAAGAAAATGAACTACTTTGGAACCTCACTCTCTCTCTTTTTGTTTTTGTAAGCCGGCAAGTGTAGGGTGAAAGGGGTGTATTGGTGTATGCATATATGTAGTCTAGTTATATCATTGGAAGGTAATTGGGATGGGCACCCTCTGAGGAAAAATGGTGCATATGGCAGAGGAAGGGAAGGAGTGGGTTTGCAATGAATTAATTTGGGGTGGTGGATGCTCAATCAATTCTGAAGGGACAAGGGTGAGGAATTGATTTGGGTAATGAAGGGAGCAGAGATGTAAATGAAATGGGATAAAAAAAATATGTATAAACATATAAGTGCATGTATATGTATAATTTATATACGTTGAAAGTATATATATACACACACACACATATACATTATATGCTTAATATTTAGTCATTAAAAGTAATCTACGAAATTATAAATTTAAAAATCTACTAGAGTCTAGAGTCAGTTAAACATGTTTAGAAATTAAATAATTCAAAATTTTATTTAAAAGAAAATTTGGATTATTAAAACATTTCTACAACAAAATCAAGTTGATTTCACATCGATATATACCTTAGTGAGCAAACTACATTATTTTTAAAAAATGAGAGGTAGATATAATGTTATGAATATACTTCAAATAAATTACATTCAATCAAGTAGTTACCCATATCTAATTGACTTGATTTTTTTAAGAAATATTCCGCTCGTCAAGCTCTACAACGTGACCATTCGGATCAAATTATTGGGCTTGGGATGAACCTTCTTTTCTAAGTATCCATAGCCATTCCTCCTTCCCTCAGTATAGCTGTCACCCCATTCTCCCTCCTCCAACTGCACCTCTCCCGGCACTTGATGTGGGGGGGTTTGTTGTGGTAGTGGTGGTTGTAGAGAGGGCAACATGGAATGTAGAAGTGGAGAAAAATAATTTTCCTAGCGGCATTCGAACAATTTTAATTTGTTTGGCACTCAACATATGAACAATTCGAAGATGTTCAAAACTCAACATGCATGCGAACAATCTAATGATGTTTGGAGCCATAAGACTCAGCTGGACGGTGAAAGTGTGGTGAATAGAGCCAGATTTTAATATCATTGATACAAAGTAGATTTTGAGATGGGATGAGAAAAACTTATAAAGGGGTTCCTCTGGGTATGAGGGCGGGGACGCAAAGATGAGAGTACTGGAGAAAAATGAGTCGATTATCTACGTTCAAACCATTCTCAATTTGTACCACATTCAATATCCGAGCCATCTAAAAATATTCGGAACTCAACATTCGAACAATCTAAAGATGTTTGGATTGGAAAGGTCGCGTGAACTGGTGAGGAGAGCCTAATTTTGATATGTTTACCGCTTCTGAAATGAAACATATCGCCGTTTATCAATGCCACGATCGACAAACTACAGTTCGATAGTGCATAAGAAGAATTAAGATTGAGCGGTGCTTCATGCGTTGACGGTGATGGTAGTAGGAGGAGGAAAAGATGGCTGTAGTGGTGGAGTACGGTGGAGGAGGATGACAGTAATGGTGGTGGAGGATGATGAATTGTTTTCGATTAATCACAACAGTTAGGTCTTATTGTTGCACTTAAACATCTCATCATCAACAAGTGACGTGCAAAACATATGTTTTCAACACGACATGAAATTGTACGTTCAACCGTTCTATACGTACAGACGTGGTGTACTGACCGGCGCTGGGACCCCTTTGTGGGTCCCACACGCTCGATCTGATTGAGTTGATTTCCGCGTGGGCTCCCTCGGAATTTTTATTTTGAAAGGCAAAAAGAATGAATGGCAAGAATTTGATTTTGGGATGAATGAATGACTTGGATCGAGCGTGCGGGACCCACAAAGGGATCCCCAGCTCTGATCGGTAAATAGTATGTACATGGAGATCGGTATCCTTGGATTTACGTTGTATGTACGGAGTACAAACTGTACAATTGTTCAAAAAATTACTCCTAAAGTATATAAGTTCGAATACTTTGAGAAGACACTCGGAGATGTCATGTTCTATAGCTTACTAAGAGCATCTCCACTCCTATACCAAATTTTTACTCAAATTTGAGTAAAAATTTGGTCAAAAACTTGATTTGATATTACCCCTTCCAATGGAAAAACCACTTTTTAACCAAATTCTAGTTAAAATTTTGTCAATTTTTTTTTTCCATTTTGGCTCCAAAATTCTCTCACCATTTTGTCAAAAACAGTTTTTTTCGGTTTTTTTTTCACTTTGTCAACTCCTTTTCATCCTCTTCTTCCTCTTCGGCAGATACAAGGAAACAAGTCTTCAATTGAACAAATAGAGCCGTTGCCTATTTGGTGAAGGATTTGGTGTTGATCAAATTTGGTGAAAAATTTGAGTAAATTTTGGTGTTGAGCAAATTTGGTGAAGGAGTGAAGTGGGTTTTTTGGGTGATTTTTACTCAAATTTGAATTTGGTGAAACATTTGGTGTAGGAGTGGAGATGCTCTAAAAGCATCGAAGTTCTTGCACTCTCCCTCCAAAGTTGACCCGAAAATTTGAGAAAATTTTGTGTCAAACGAATATCCTCACTGGGTTACCCGTCGGCTCATAATGGCTCAAATTTAAGGGTAACATTTTTGTAAATTTTGGAGACAAATTTACTCCAACAAATTTAGACTATCCAAAATATATTTGAATGGCTCGGGCGCTGACAGGTTCAAACACACAAGATTTTCTCTGAAAATTCAAATGTATTTTGTTGGGCACATTCCAATCACATCGTAACTGATATTCTTTCCTTTTCTTTTCTCTTTTTTTTTTCATTCAAATAGAACTGATATTCGATTAGCACAAATTTAAACCACAATATCGCGTTTCGACAAGATTTTTACTCGTAAAATATAAGCAAAACCGACCATTATTAAATTAAAATGGCCGGAAGAAAACATCGACCAACATGGAGCGCAGTTTATTGCAGAAACTACCGACAAACCATTTCCACACGATAACTTCCCTTTGAGCTGAGCCAAAAAGATATTGGTCCGAGCCGAGTTAGCCGCTGGTCCAACCGCCTTCAGACCTTAGTCGTATAATGCGCCGGCGAGTGCAAATGTGGGAGCACGAGCATGAGCGTGAAAGTGTTTCTACAATACCTCTCAAGTAACTTAAAGTCGGATCAAGGGTCTCTGCTATGCTCATGGTACACAACACCGTTTGGTGCAGGATCCAGTCGTTCATTGCGAAAATGCACGGCTCGAATTTAATCAAAGCAATGGATGGTTCGGATTTGCATGAGGCTTAGATTGAATCCAATCTATGCATTTTCACAATGGATGATGGGATGCCTCTCACCACATAGTGTTGTGTATTTCCGGTTTTTTGAATTATTTTTCGTCTTTATTCACAAAACTTTAAATTTAGCTAATAATTTTATATTTTTTAGATTATTCTCGTCGAGACAAGCCAAAAAATCGACCGAAAACTAACGAATACAAAACAAATTTGAATAAGGACAAAACCAAAAAAAACTAATTTTTATCAAATTACCCAAACCAACTATTTCAAAAATGATAGGTACACACCCTCTCAATCACGCTCCACCACACCCTCTCTCACATATGTGTGGGGCTCACCCGGTGAGTCCTAATAGGCCATCACAAATGTGAATGAGAGTGTGATAGGGAGCGATTAAGATGGTGTATAATTATCATTGTTCAAACTTTTTTGCCAAGGAATCAATCTCTCTCTCTCTCTCTCTCTCTCTCTCTCACATATGATTTTTCCACGTGAGTTCCAGTAGGCAAACTGAGAACAGCACGCTGCTCCCCAGTCCCCACCAAAGTCCGTTGATTCCTTCGCTTTCACTTCCCTCCTCCCTGCTTCCAGTTTTCCAGATTAACAAACAAAATCCTCCCTCTCTCTCTCTCTCTCTCTCTCTCTCTCTCTCTCTCTCCAAGTAAATATATATACTAGGTTTTCACTCTTCATATGCACACACCCAATTAATTCTGTATATATCCATCCATATATAATACACCTAATCAAATCAACAACCGAAACGGCAGAATCACGCAATTCAATTCACTTCACTGCTCAATCGTTTACTACTGCTTTAAATTCCATCGCCCATGCTATGCGCTGAACTTCCGCATCTCACTTCACAGGCTGCTTCGTGATCGATCGAGAGACTGTCGAGTAAGCGTTTCCATCTCCTCCTCATGATCGTTTCATACTTTCATACAGTTGTTTGATTGGTTGACTCTTGAACTGACTGGGTCTTAGTCAAGTCTAACCCCTCATGTGATCTGAACTACTACTCTCTGTTGTGAAAAAATTGAATTTTAGGGGAGTTTTGTGAGGTTTTGATTCAACCAAGAAGATGATCAGGTGTTGCTCTCGGGCTTGTGAAGCGTGATTTGATGTGATTGGATTGTGGTCGCGCTTTGCTGACTAGACGGGGGTGTTATTAGGGTAATTGGTGATGTAAACCTAGGTTATAAATACTTTCTGGAACAGCTTTATTCGAATTATGTAGTGGAGCTGGCGTGAGCCGTGGATGTAGTCAACTACGCAGTTGAGGAACCGCTTAAAAATCTCTGCACTTTGCAGTTTGCATTCTTGTTTTCTGTCCTGATTATTCTTCATGTTGTGTGTTTGTTGGTTTGGTGTTTTTCTCAATAAGTTGCTAGGGTTTTGTGATTTTAGTTAAATTTGGTCAATATTACTCTCTCTCTCTCTCTCTCTCTCTCTCTCTCTCTCTTGTGTGTGTGTGTACATGTATGTAGATATTTTGAGGTAAAGAGGATTGGTTCCAAAACGGATGTCGTTATGTTATGAATTTGCAGGTTGAGAGGTTTGGTCTCACCCACCTGATAGTGTGTTAGTTTTGGATGCTAGAAGGGTTTATCCGTGATTCTGTGGACGAGAAGGATGAGTGCAGAGCTTTTGGAAATTCATCCTCGAGAACTTGAGTTCATATGTGAGTCAGTGAATCCTTGATCATCTGGTTAATCATTAGGTATCAGGCGTTTAGCCTTTTGGTGCTCTATAGTCTATATGTGTAAGATGTATGTAGATGATTTTTATTTTCTGCAGAAAAGAAATACTGATTATGTAAAGCCAGATTTGTAACGAACCTGATTGCTTATCTTTACTGAAAGAATGCGTTCAGGCGTCACCAGCCTTGTAAAACAGAAATTCATATTGTGTTCCTGTCCAAATACTGTTGATATTTGGTACTCTTGCTCATTTGTTCTTGCTCTTTTAGAACGTCAAACTTTGTCCTTATTAACTGTTTGTTTTTATGTACCATACGAAGGATGTAGATGATGATAGTATTCAGAAATACTAAAACTGAAAGAGGGCATTGGTTTAAATTCTTGCAAATAGCAGTTCTATCTTCTACTAATAGACTAATTCAATGTTTTGTTTACAGTCGAGTTGAAAAAGCAGTCCACTTGCTCTGTTCAACTAGTGAATAAGTCCAACAGCCATGTTGCTTTCAAGGTGCACACATTTTGCTCTCTTCACAAAAACATTACTGGCGAAACATCCCATTTCTGAATATGGGCAACAATATAGTGAATGCATTTATTTGGCAGGTTAAAACTACATCTCCCAAGAAATATTGTGTGCGGCCGAACACAGGTGTTGTTAAGCCAAAATCAACTTATGATTTCACTGGTACGTCCTATTATTTATGTTGCAGCTGAAGTTTACGTATTGCAATGCTTTAGGAAAAAGAGGAAATTATCTGGAAACTAGTATATTTACTTGACTGATAGTACAAAACTTATTAGAAATTCATAAAATGCGACTGAATATGGGTGGAATTTATCTCCACAATTGAGTAAGTAGTGCTCATTTTTTGAGTATTTGAATTGACAACACTTATGGAATGGTAAGTTACTTGAGTGGTTTAGTGGACGACATTGAGTATATCAGGATCTAGAGAAACATCATTAGGCATTAGCCATAATTGAATGTGACAACAAATTGGTGGCAGTGGAAAACCAAAGATGAGGAGATCTTTTACAGGCTGCTGTTACATCCTGGGAACCATCAAGATGTAAATAGAAACTCATGCTGCCATGCCGTGTGATTGTCTTTGTGGCAATGGATGATATTGTATTGAATGACCACAACCACCCTTTTGGAGTTTGTGGAATGTGGATGAAATTGTTCTGTTGACACCAACCATTTGGTGAATCTTTGAATGATTTTACTTCAGAATTTTTTCTCATGGTGTTGATCACACTAAAACTCAAACCAGCAAAGTTGATTTGCCTCTGCTTTTTGGAATCATTTGCTCCATTGCATATGGGACTAGTTTATGAATGTCGAGTTGTCCTTTTGGCTGGTTAATGTGTTTTAAGTGGATGAGTATGTATATAGTTGTAGATGTACACGAGTGCATTTTATTCTTCCCTTTGCTGCGTATATATTCTTTGATGGGATAATAGAGCACAATTACAAAAAGATAGGTCTTGGGAGTAATTCTTCATGCCTTATTTAACTTGTACTATATTTCTTAACCAGAATCTGAAATAAACTTGGTGATTTTCAGAAATATTTTGATGCATCCAGTTTTTTTTTATCACTTTTTGTTGTCTCATCTATTTATCATGCGCTAATCTGTTGTAATGTAGTTACAATGCAAGCACAAAAGTTAGCTCCTCCTGACATGGTATGCAAAGACAAGTTTTTGGTTCAGAGCACAGTTGTTCCTGAAGGGACAACAGATGAGGATTTTAATGCTAACATGGTAAGTATTCCTTTAGTTAGATACAAAATTATTGGTCCTCAGTCTGTTGATTCTCAGAACTGATTTCTCATGTTGAAGTGCTGCAGTTTGCCAAAGATGATGGTAGATACATTCAAGAGAACAAGCTGACAGTGATCCTAGTCAGTCCCCCCAATTCTCCAGTACTATCACCAATCAATGGAACATTGAAACAGGTTTCAGCTAATGAAACTTCAACACGGAAAGATCAATTCCTGAGGAAAATTGAAAGCTTTACCCCACCTCACACAGTAAGATATTTTCCTTTTACTTGACATACAGCTCATATTATTCTTAGAAACCAGTTTTAGCAACTTTAAAACTAGACCTAATCGTAGATTAGAGCTTCAGCATGTTCTAAATCATCTATACAGTTACTTTTTGTTCTGTCTTAAGTATTTGAGTTAGCCATTCACCATTCAATTTATGCTATCACCAATGTGTCACAGTATGATCAAGTGATCTGTCTTTCATTGTGGATTATACTGGCACATCCATCTGAAAATAAACTTCTTGTGTGATTCTTTTCCCTCTTACATCAGGTTATTGATGATGTGAAGTGGTCCAAAAAGGAAAACAGTGAAGAGTTAAAGCCAGCGAAGGATGTAGGGTATAGACCGATGAAGGTAGTGGAGCCACCTGTAACGGATGCAGAGTATACAACAATGAAGGATGTAGAGTGTAAAACAATGAAGGATGTGGAGGAGGAGCCAACAAATGATGTAGTGTACAAGACAATGAAGGACATGGAAGCGCCAACAAAGGATGCCGGGTATATAAAAAGGAAGGACGTGGAGGCGCCAACAAAGGATGCCGGGTATATAAAAAGGAAGGACGTGGAGGAGCCAACAAAGGATGCAGGGTATATAAAAAGGAAGGACGTGGAGGCGCCAACAAAGGATGCTGGGTATATAAAAAGAAAGGACGTGGAGGAGCCAACAAAGGAAGCAGGGTATATAAAAAGGAAGGATGTGGAAGAGCCAACCAAGGATGCAGGATATATAAAAATGAAGGATGTGGAGGAGCTGAAGTTAGTCAAAGACATCGAAGACATGAAATCAAAATTAAATGAACTTGACTCAAAGCTAAGCGAGGTGAGTTTTCTTCAGTGTTTCTGGCTGCTGACACAGTGTCTTGTATTATGCGACTTCCGTCTTTGCTGGTTAGTTGCTTGGTTACAATCGGTTTTATGAGATTTCTCTCACAGGCCCTAGCTATAATGGATTTTATGCATTTTGTCTCTATCTCTTGCTTTTTTGAACATAAATGGTTGTTTGATAACTTGGATATTTTCTATTTCATATTTTTGCTAGTGGTGGTATACATTGTTGGACAAAATTTCTCGTATACATCTGGTGATCTAACTGTTATATCATCTAACTCGAACTAGTTGGCAGTGGGGGGTGAGGCGTACAAGGTTCATATACTTGTTTAAGAGGTTATTTTACCAATGTGGTACCAGCTACTACACTTCCTGTGAGGATATATTTTTTCACTCTGGGATAAGCTCCAACATTGCCGCTTCTATTATATATATTATCCAGTCAAGGATCCCGGATTGAATGGAAAATGTGTTTTTAAGGGTTTAAAATGTGTTTTTGCATAATCTGAATCATCCAATGTGTTTAAAACGTGTTTTTAATGGTCCCCCCTAGAAATCATCAAAAAAAAAAAAACCGAGAAGGGCTTAATCCGAGCAGTTTTCTACAAAAACTGTACATATATAGTTTTATGAAAAACTACTTAGATCAAGCCTTTTCCGGTATTTTTTTTTGGATGGTTTCTCACGGGGACCCTTACAAAACACATTGGACGGTTCAGATCATGAAAATTTGATCTGGAACTATGAGTCTCGGACTTAGGAATCTAGACTAGATAACTCCTCTCTCTCTCTCTCTCTCTCTCTCTCTCTCTCTCTCTCTCTCTCTCTCTCTCTCTATATATATATATATATATATATATATATATATATATATATATATATATATATATATATATATATATATATATATATAGGAAGATGTTCTATTAAGGACTCCCTCAAAGATCTCCTCCGTGAGGACCACACCTTTTTTGATTTTTTGGACCAAATTTCGATGATCCGAACCGCTAAATGTGTTTAAAACATGTTTTTTATGGCTAACTCGAAGAACACAAAAAAAATACCCAAAAGGGCTTTCATCTGAGCAATTTTTCATAATAACCGAACATATATAGTTTAGCAAAAAAAGCTCGATTGAAGCCCTTCCGGGTATTTTTTTTGGACGAATCCTCGCGGTGACCCTTAAAAACACGTTTTAAATACATTGAGCGGTTCAGATCGTCGAGATTCGACCCCAATCCATGAGGTCCGCAAATTGGGAGTTTGTGGGAGTCCTTAGTAGAACAAGATATATATATATATATATACGAAAAATTTCTAGTCCACACCTCCTGAAAATAAGAAAAAATTGATTTTTTTGTGTTGCAAATTATTTTTGGAAAATCTGAGCCGTCCAATGTGTTCAAAAGGTGTTTTCAAGGGTCCACGCGAGATATCTTCCAAAAAAATACCGGGAAGGGTTTGATCCATGTAGTTTTCGCAAAAAATATATATTTACATTTTTTGCAAAAACTGCTTGGATCAAGCCCTTCCCGGTATTTTTTTTTAAAGATTTCCCGCGTGGACCCTTGAAAATACCTTCTACACACATTGGACGGCTCAGATCATCAAAAAAAAATTGGATCATGGAGGTCCGGAAACGGGAATCCCGTTTTAGAAGCCTGCCCTATATATATATATATATATATATATATATATATATATATATATATATATATATATATATATATATATATATATATATATAGGGCATGGTGTTGGTTTTCCAAGTTTCTTGCTCCCTTTATTGTAAGTAAGCATACTGGAGCATGGTTTAGTTGCACGTTATGTTGGAAAATTTGGTGTTACCCGAAAATATCTGTCCATTGGGGAAATTAAAATTATTCCTAAAGAGAGGGTGAAGGTATAAAATTATGGTATGAATCAAGACTGTTGAGACACTTGGGCCTGACATCTGAAGCGATTAGATTGGCATGTTGTTATGAGATGACATCGTACATATAAGCCTAAAAAGGGAATAGAAAAGGCCATGGTAATTTTTAAAACTGAAGAATAACTAAAACCTGGAATATATGGATCACTTAGGCTCGATGAAAAGATGCAGACACTAATAAGAGGGTAATTCTTCAAACTTCTGAAGACAGTGGGCATCGTGTTAATTGTCCTAGTTTTACTTACTTTGCGGATGTAGAGAATGGTTTACGCTATTTCTCCTACTGCTCCATGTTCAAAGAAGAGTACTCAAATCTAGTTATTGTTTGACTTTATTTTATATCTGCTGCAGGCTGAAGTTACCATTTCAAAGCTAACAGAGGATAGGAGATGGACAGCTCAACAGACCGAAGGTTTACGACAAGAACTGGTACTACATCATTGCACTCCTTTTCATTGTATGTTTCCCATTTGGATCTAATATCACAAGTTCAGTTCAGAACCCTGGTCATTTATCATCATCGCGAATTTTAGTAATGGTGTAGGACGAGCCGGATCCTGGATTAGTAGAAATCATAGAAAGTCCTTGATCTATCTGGACACCCCCGCTGTCTGCCTGCCTTCTGCCTCCACTATCATCCCTCTGCTTTAGTGGTGACTCTAGGAATTATGATTGATGGGGTCGTTCACAATTTTATTTTAGTAAGTAATAACCTTACAATAATTTTAAAAAAAACCACCTATTTTGGAAAAGAAAAAGTTTGAAACATATATATATATATATATATATATATATATATATATACACCGGTGATCCAGTCCGGGATCCCGGATTTCCCGGACTGGAGCATTTTTCGGTGTTTTGATGCTTTTTAAACATTGTTTTTGGGAAATCGAGCCGTCCAATGTGTTCAAAAGATGTTTTCCAAGGCCCCCGTGAGAAATCTTCAAAAAAAAATACCGGGAAGGGCTTGATCCAAGTAGTTTTTCGCAAAAACTGTAAATATAAAGTTTTTGCGAAAACTACTTGGATCAAGCCCTTCCCGGTATTTTTTTTTGAAGATTTCTCGCGGGGGCCTTGGAAAACACCTTTTGAACACATTGCACGGCTCGGATCGTCAAAAAAACATCGGGAACATGGAGTCCCGGATCCGGGACTCCCGGACTAGAACACTACTCTATATATATATATATATATATATGTATGTATGTATGTATATTTGTGAGTGTGTGTGTACCCACACCTACGTATCTTCCTCTAAGTTATAGCAGCCTCCCATATCCAAATCTGCAATCCCCAACTCTTAATGAATCATTATTTGATCCCTCCAGGTTGAAAATTCTGTTAATATAAATCATAACACATAATTTATTAAATCTTGTTTGCCATGAAATAAAAATCATATACCTTTCTTTTAATAAAATAGAACCCAAACTGAAGTTCCCAGTCACAGAGAGCCCTCCAGGTTGACAATTCTGTTAATATAAATCACAACACGTAATTTATTAAATCTTGTTTGCCATGAAATAAAAATCATATACCTTTCTTTTAATAAAATGAAACCCAAACTGAAGTTCCCAGTCGAGAGAGAGAGAGAGAGAGAGAGAGAGAGAGAGACTCATGGTTGGAATTTGGAAACCTTGGGGTCATGTCTCATGTTAATGGTGTCAAACACTAACCAACTAGAAAATTATAGCACCATTATAGCTGTGATTTTTTCTCCCACGGGTTCAGCTGTGAAGTTAACAACTCTCCCAAAAGCTTAACCCATTAGGAAATAGGCCCAACAATTTATATCAAGCTATTAGAGAAAAAAAGAGAGAGAGAGAGAGAGAGAGAGAGAGAGAGAGAAGAACAGAATATGAAGGGAAGAAACACAATGCAAATAGAGAGACTTGAACCCAAGGCGTCTCGCAACCAGAGCTCTAATACCATGTTAAGTTACCATCTCCCCCAAAAGCTTAAGTTGTTAGTAAATGGGCCCAACAATATATATCAAGCTATCTAACATAGCTGACGCCACCTTTTACACGTTGGCATCGCCCTTGCTTTTCTTTATCATTTGCAAGGACTCTCGTTTTGCTTTTTCTTGTTAGGCATGTTTATATTGCTCTGGGAGAAATTTTGAATTCTTAAATCAAGGATAAGTGCAATTCCATCCTATTGGGTTCTAAAACCAATCATTTGAGGTACCTAATAATGATCGTTGAAGTCTTTGCTACCCAAGAAATGTGAGCTCCATCCCGAGGCGGCTGTACAACCAAGGTCGTTGACCACATGGGCAGATATTAAAATGCAACTATTATTATGATGTAAAATTTATAGTGGCCATTATCAATCCATTAGAAGTTGATAATGATCCCACCCTAGAGTGCAAACTGGCAAAGTACTTAGCAATAAAGTTTGATCGCCTTAAGACTATTAGGGTTAGATGACAAGGCATTTGAGACTAAATTAAGTTTTTCAAGTGGGTATGAGAAAAAATGAGATTATAGAGACTTTTGAGGGATACAAAATAATAAGAGCATGTAACTCTATCGAGATCTCGCCTTTCTGTTTACTTGTTTGAGATCAATTTAATCAAATGGTGTATTTTTTGATAGCTAATTTAGAGTGCGATTTTTGAAAAGTTGTAAAGATTGTATTGACTTTTAGACATTGGTTAAATGTAATCCAAACTTGAGAAAATTTTCGACCGCGTAAGATAAAATTGCTAGAGTCGCCACTAGCTCCATCGGCTCAATTTTTAAATATCCGTAGGGGAAAGAGGCATGTGGTCTTTGTAGGCAATTAGTAGTGAAAGGTGTGTATAATTTGTCCCACATCGGTTTATTATCACCTCGAAACTAGTATATGAGCTCGGGCGCCTCTCCACTCATTGCCAATTGGTTTTGAGTTGGATGCTTTAACATGGTATCGGAGCTAGGTTTTGCGAAGGTTTTTCCCCTTTCTTTGTGCCATAGTTGCACTTTGTTACTTGTGATTCATATGTTCCGGATCCTTTGTTGATCTCTCCACGTGCGAGTCAGGGGTCGCACATGTTGGGCAGTGTTGGAATTTGTCCAGGGGTCGCACGTGTTGGGCAGTGTTGGAATTTTTCCTTCATCGGTTAATTATCACCTTGAAAACTGGTATATGAGCCTAGGCACATCTCCACTCTTTGTCAATTGGTTTCGAGTTGGATGATTTAACAAGGTGAATAAGTAATCAATCTGTAATGCCTACTTTTTGAATTTCTTGGATGGACCTACAACCGTGAACGGTTCTGAAGTTGTGTGGTAATTGGTTAATCTATCTTCCATTATTTCCAAAGAAATTAGTAGTGAAATGTAAAAAAGCGATCAATCTCTAATGCTACTTAATTTTGAACTTCTTGAATGGACATACAACCGTGATAGGTTCTGAATTTGCATGGTAGTTGGTTATTCTATCTTCCAGGATTTCCAAAAGGTGCATTTAGAACTCTTAATCCACAGACTCGAAATTTAAGTGGGTTGAAAGTCCTGGTCACTCTATAACCTTAGGCGGGCACTCGTCGATTCTCACTTCAACTTCGTTCCATATTTCTTGTCAGAAACTGAAAGAGACTTTGATTGTTAACATTGGCTGGCTTCCTTGCTTTGCAGGTTTTGTTGAGAAATAATAAAGATGCAAGGAAAGTTCATGTGGGATTTCCTTTTCTATTTGTTTGTATGGTGGCAATCATCAGTGTCTTGGTTGGATACCTTCTACACATATGAGATGGAATCATTTGGAGTCCAATTTTTGGTTCACCGCCAGTGATCGAACGTTGCCCTTGTTTGAATAAAAATGTTTCCGCCTCATTTGTAGGACCACAACATGTTAGATTCATGTGCCCGAAAGCTATAAAAAGATTAGTAGGAACAGAGTGTCAGTTTCATGTGCCTGAAACCTATTAACTTTTTTGGTGTTAATGACTGTTCTCGGTTCTCCCCAAATTGGCCAGCAAAGAAATATGAAGGGGAAAAATGATGCTGTCAAATGTGTGGCGAAGTCGCACAGGAATTGTGGATATAGTTTGTGCGTGTCTGATAAAAATGTGTGGAATTTTGGAGCTGGTTTTGATTAGTAGGACAGATTCTAAAGATTGTGAAAGTGTGAAATTTCTTCTTTTTGTCTTGCCCTCTTCTGCCTTGTCCACTGTTGAGCTTCTTTCTACAATTATTTGGTGGTTCTCACTCAATGTTCCGGTAGAATCTAATAGGAAATGGACCCTCTCCGGTCCATGGGAACAGACCAGACTGAGAGGTGAGCATTGCTGTTGGTGGGCTCTTTTTGGACCAATTTGATCTCCTTTCACTTTTAAAGCATGCCAAAATTCAACTTGATTGGTTACTGGTTGAAATGATTTCAAAAAGCATTTATCTCGCCATAAAGGGATTAAATGGGTTTAATCTCCTGATTTTTTATTTTATTTTTAGCTTTTCGTTAATCCTAATCTACTCTATCCTAGGGGACCCTAGGATAAGGGGATATGTGCTTACGGGAATCAAACTCTGTCAACATGCAGGGAGTATAAGGGAGGCATCTACTGTACTCCACTTCACATGCTAATCTTTCAATTTCATGTGATAAATTTTTAGTAGTATTTATTTAAGATAAATGAATTCTGAAGTTGTAATGGATTGGAGAGGATCCATGTTAAATCTAATAAAAGGTAGTTTTTGCTAAAAATGTATTGAGTTCAGCTTTCAATTGCTAGTTCTTTTTCTTCTGGTCGACAAAAACTTTGGGTATGGTCACGTGGTATACGATTGCATATCTCGGCCGTCCAAAAGTGTTTTGGACGGCCCAGATTGGAGAGAGAGAGAGAGAGAGGAAGGAATCTAGGCTGTCCAAAACACTTTTGGACGGCTTAGATGAGCGGTCGGGTGCCAATGAGGCCATACTGAACGAGCACCCAAGTTTTCTCTCCTTCTGGTCAGAGATCAACACGTGATAAATCTAGTCTGCAAATTTGTATAAAATTGTTGCAAGGGTAATATAGAAGGAAAAGAAGAAGCTCGACATTTTTTTCCTAATTATGAAAAGGGTAAAATTACGAGAGAACTGCAGGTGGGGTGCTAGCTCGATACTTGCATGACTGTAGTTCAGACTTCACTAATCCAAATAACAAAGACTTTTTTGCCGTACAACAGAAAACTTAAACAAGACAAAGATTCTTGTACCTCTGAAGCTTTCACAGGGAATTTCGTCATTGATTTTTAAAATTGTCCATTCTTTCTAACGTCATGAATTCAATCACATAAGCAGATGCCGTGGATGATAAAAAAAAAAAAACCACAAAAAAGGTACCTTTAAAATAATTAATTTAATGCAAACCCCTCAGCTACAAGACTCCAAGCTTGCTATGACTTGCGGCACAACAGGCTATGTGCCTATGTCCTCTAAGTTCAGGCCTTCTCCCGAGCTTAAAAATATAATTCATGTGTTCATTGTTTTGATGTCGGTAACAATTCTGAAGAAAAAAAAAAGGGTCAGATCAAACATTGGTAGCTTATTATTATTTTTTAATTAGGAAAAAAATGTGATTTGATTAGTAGGTTAACGCTATCTCATTGGCATGATTTTATGCGGGACTGTTGTTTGTGTTTACCTCCAAATAATAAATGATGCGGAGAGCACTGCATAACATATTTGAAATTTGGGGCGACCGAGTCATGCATGTGTGCCGTGAGGTCATTTATAATTTGCATGAGTGGGTTTGCAAGCACGAGCATGAGCATGAATGTAAAAGCATTTTTTAAACATATCATAAACTACGATATATTAGGATATTTTGAAAGATATGTTGAGTGCGTGAGCAAAGTGTGGGATTGAGAACAGGAGCGTGTGACATTCTGAAGCAAGGTTCTGAATCCCATACTAGATAGGGTATCGGTTTTTCTACTAGTACGGTATTGTATCGGTACTAGGTACCTTTTGGGATTTAACAGTATTTTCTATATATATACATATATATATATATATATATATATATATATATATATATTGAATTTTTTTCTCATATCATTCAATTCTTCATAAAATAAACTATAATTAGATGAGAAATAGTATTTCTGAAATACTATAAAATGGGCTTTATACTAACCAACAAATGTTAAAACACACGCAATGTTCTCAAAAGGACACATAAAGTTCTCCAAAAGAGACGTAAGAGAAAATAGCTATAATACTAGTTTATAACTAGTCGAAATGACAGAAAATACTGTAGCTCTAACTGGGTAGATTTGTTAATTTTAAAAAGTATAGTGAGCTAAAGTGAAATTTCGTCCTCTTAGTGCATAGTAATATGGTCCTTTGAGAGCAATTATTTTTGTATAGGAGAATTGACCTTGACAAATAGCTGCGAGGTACGTCTCTGTCTCTCTCTCTCTCTCTCTCTCTCTCCGGGAACGCCCGGTATTATCGCCGGAACGGAATCTTAAGGTTTGGGTACCGGTTTTACCGATGATGTGACAAGTTCATGACTTCACCAATCACCATCCCAAACTCACCACATGACTCCCAAGGCCCTAGAGATGGAAAAACTTCTCCTTCTCTTTCAAGGAGAAGTAGGACTAGGCGGATTCATTTCCCTGAAGCGGCTCAAACATATCCATGCTCGGCTTATCCGCCTCAACCTTGACCAAGACAACTACCTTCTCAACATCCTCTTGAAATCTGCCTTCAACTCAGCTAACGCTCACTACACCAAACTCATCTTTCACCAAACCCAACAACCCAATATGTATATTTACAACACCATGATAAGGGGTCTTGTTTCCAACGACTCATTCGACCAAGCTATTGAATTCTATCATTTGATGCGAAAAGAGGGCTTTTTACCCAACAATTTTACTTTCCCTTTTGTTTTGAAATCGTGCGGTAGGCTTTTGGATTTAAACTTGGGTTTGAAACTGCAAGCCTTAGTTGTGAAAGCAGGTTTTGATTGCAATGTGTTTGTTAAGACCGGTTTGGTGTGTTTGTATGCCAAATGCGGGTACTTGGGCAATGCTCGCAAAGTGTTTGATGAAATACCTGAAAAGAATGTTGTTTCATGTACTGCGTTAATTAGTGGGTATATTGATGTTGGCCGGTTTGAGGAAGCTATTGGTGTGTTTCTGGAGTTGTTGGAGATGGGTTTGAGGCCTGATAGTTATACACTTGTTTGGGTTTTGTCCGCCAGTGCTCGGCTAGGAGATTTGAAAACTGGAGAGTTGGTACATAGGTATGTAGTAGATGCTGGTATGGGAAGGAATGTGTTTATAGGCACGGGTTTAGTAGATATGTACGCCAAGTTTGGGAACATGGATAGAGCTCGCAGTGTATTTGATGGGATGCCAGAGAAGGATATAGTTTCTTGGAGTGCCATGATTCAAGGCTATGCATCAAATGGACTCCCAAAAGAAGCACTAGACCTTTTTTACTGCATGCAAAGAGAAAATCTAAGACCCGATTGCTATACCATGGTTGGAGTTCTTTCCGCTTGCGCCAAGCTTGGAGCGCTAGAATTAGGGGAATGGGCGAGTAGCTTAATGGAGGAAAATGAGTTTTTGAATGACCCTGTGCTAGGCACGGCACTAATCGACATGTATGGGAAATGTGGGAAGATGGCTTCAGCTTGGGGAGTCTTCCAAGGGATGAAAGATAGAGACATTGTGGCTTGGAATGCTGTAATATCTAGCCTTGCCATGAATGGTCATGTGAAATATGCATTTTGTCTATTTGGCCGGCTAGAGAAACTGGGGATACGACCAAACGAGAACACCTTCGTTGGCCTGCTTTGTGGATGTACCCATGCAGGTCTTGTTAGTGATGGTCGTAAGTATTTTAATAGCATGAATCACACCTATTCTTTGACACCTGCGATTGAGCACTATGGATGTATGGTTGATCTTCTTGGCCGTGCCGGGCTGTTAGATGAAGCCCATAAATTGATAAAGAGCATGCCGATGGAGGCTAATGCCATTGTTTGGGGAGCCTTGTTAGGTGGATGTAGGGTACATAAGAATACACAGCTGGCTGAAAAGGTATTAGAACGGTTGATTGTGTTGGAACCTTGGAATGCGAGTAATTACGTGCTCTTGTCTAACATCTACTCTGTAAATTGTAGATGGGGTGATGCAGAAAGAATCAGGTCGGGTATAATTGAAAGAGGTATTAAGAAGACTCCTGGTTGCAGTTGGATTGAAGTCGATGGAGTTGTTAATGAGTTCCTTGTGGGAGACAAGTCTCATCCCCTATCAGACAAGATATATGCAAAACTTGATGAAATGAGTAAGGAATTGAAAGCAGCTGGTTTTGTTCCGACGACTGAATTTGTTCTCTTCGATATTGAAGATGAGGAGAAGGAACATTTCCTTGGTTGTCATAGTGAGAAGCTGGCTATTGCATTTGCCCTCATTTGTACTGCGCCAAATCATGTAATTCGAGTTGTGAAAAACCTTCGGGTCTGTGGTGATTGTCATGCTGCCATAAAACTCATCTCCAAGATTACAAGTAGAGAGATAATAGTTAGGGACAATAACCGTTTTCATTGTTTTATTGGTGGGTCATGCTCATGTAACGATTATTGGTGAACCACAAAATAGAATTTTATGCTGTTGTGAACAATTCTGGAACATGACCTTCTTACCATGTGCTCCGGTGAAAACAAGTGATACAAGTTCATGGGAACGGAAACACATCTGAACCAATTATTTTAAAGGAAGCCCTTTTGCCCTAGTCAATATGTTAAGATGGAAAAGAGTTAGCGTTGTTGTAATTAATTAAAAGGGAATGCTGATGACATGGAATCAAACAGAAATGAGTACAGCCTGGCTGATTGAGCAGTGTATTGGGATAGACAGATAGTCCTGAAGCTCTGCTTGAATTATGGGAATTATGGACATTGCTGGTATTCTAGGCTTCCTGCATCAGAGCAGAGTGTGTGAGTCTCTCTTGATCTATTATGAATTTGTTTTCAGGTGCCATACTTCGAATTGTGTTTAACTTCTGAATTGGATCTCTATAACTAGGGGCTAGGGGCTGAATTTGGAAGCTCTAAAAAGTGTACCTTGGAATTTTTTGTGTCCGATTTTCTGAAGTCAAAATTTTGGATAGGCTGTGGCCGAAAGATTTGTGAATTGTTGGATTTTTTGGTTCATGGTTAACCTTTTGGTTTGGGAAAATGGGAGTCTTACTATATTGTTTTGGTTTTCTTCGCCCCCCTTCCTTTTGGTGCTTAAACCATGGGATAATGTTTTTACCTTTTTCGTTGTTATTTGGGTAGTTGCTGTCTATCCAAATGGACTTGTTTAGAGGTAGAATTATGAAATTTTGGATCACCTTTGTTAAAAAATAATAATAATAAGAGAAATTCAATCAGCATATTCTAAAATTATGTGTACGGACCCTCATACAATTTCACTGGCCCTGACTGACTTTTTTATGAACAGGTAAATTGACCTGATGGTTCTATAGATGCACTTGGTGCAGTGATTGCAAGTTCATTCTCCCTACAAAGGGAGATTCATATTCTTTGTAATGAGGTGAGTTAGGGAGGATATTTTTTATTATTGAAATATTACAACAAGAAAAACAAAAGTGGGGAAAAAAACCCTGCCTTCTTATTCTGCTGCATGATTTAAAGAAAAAAAAATAGTCTGCTTCATTCATTAGTGTCTCTAGCATCTAGTCAACCTTTATTATTGCTTTTTTGTGCGTCTACTGTACAACTTTAAAAGCGCAAAGAAGGTAGAGTGCTTACCACTTTTTCAACTCCCGAAATACCCTCAAACCTGTTAGGCAGAAATTATACTCTATGTTACATGGACTTGAGTACGAGTATCGGGTGTGGGTGCATTTCCAAGTGTCGGACCTTCCGAGACTTAAATCTTAGTATACTGGGATATGTGTCCCACAAAGGGGTACAAGTACAGGGACACGTCCTGAACACCTGTTTGTAGTACAGTGCATGACTAGAGCAAGTTATCTATTGTAAATCATACATAGTAATGTATTTAAACAAGAAGAGTTGAGAAAAATGTGTTTTTTCTATTACATGTCCACGTGGAAGGCTAGATATATCGTTTTTCTAGCTAATTTGGTATTCTTTTTCTGTATATATCTTACAATTAGAGGATCGAGTGTCCAAATTGGATGTGTGTGTTGGACACAAGACACGGGTACTTCAGCCAACTGAAGGATCCCTGTAACATAGCTTATACTACATGTAAAATAGCCGGCGTTTGCACCTCTTACCAAGGGCTTCCATCATTTCTTAATACATTTTGAAACCTGCCGAAAGAATAATAGTTTCAATCTTCTGTCCTTCAATGTTCACTTGAACTCCAGGAGTTTACAACTGTGCAATTGGCACGCGAATATCTCGTTCTCAAGTGGGATAATCACTGCAGCATGCAGATAAAGACGTGATCGAATCCAGCTTTGTTTCTCCCTGAACGTACCCAGACTTCACTCGTTGCAAAGGTACAATGTTTTAATCGTTCACATTTATCAGAACGATACTTGTTCAATAAAGGAGTATTTTCATAGGTGCATTTGTACACAAAGGCAGGAGGACATGTTTCCTACTTTTCTACATGCCTGTTTTAGTTTTCATATGGGGTGGAACATACAAGGGCGATCTTAACCTTGAACATTCAACAATGGTATTGTTTGCCAACACATAACAGTTGCCAATTCACAAAGAATTGCGTTGAATCCAGTGTTGCATTGTCGTATTGATGAGGGTTTTAATGATGAGGGTTTCACATAGAATTGGGTTGAATCCAGAATTACCAATTCACTAATCACGTGATTTGTCCTTGTGTCCATTTACTCATTTAATTTTCAACAAGCGCCATTGGTGATCCTTTGGAGGACACAATTGTATCCCATGGACACACTTGAGATGAAACTCATAAAGGTCTTGGGCACCAGTTCGAAACAGTACCTTGGTTGTTCTTTTGTTTTTTGGATATGCTGTCACGCTGCTATGACGCAGTTCCATTGCAGAGATACAATTGAATGGATCAAACTTCTGAAGACAGTGGACATCTTGTTAATTGTCCTAGTTTGACTGACTGTGTAGATGTAGAGAATGGTTTATGCCTTTTCTCGCACTGCTGCATGTTCAAATTACAATACTCGAATCTAGTTATTGTTTGACTTCCTTTTATTTCTGCTGCAGGATGAAGTTGCCATTTCAAAGCTAACAGAGCAGAGGAGATGGAGTCGGACAGCCCAACAGATGGAAAGTTTACAACAAGAACTGGTACTACATCATTGCATTCTTTTTCATTTTATGTTTCCCTTTAGGATCTAATATCACAAGTTCAGTTGGGAACCCTGGTCATTTAACATCATCGCAAATTTTAGTAATGGTGAAGCCGCATCCTAGATTAATATGGATCTGTCTGGACACCCTCGCACTCTGCCTCCCCTATCGTCCCTTTTCTATAGTCGCGACTCCAGAATTATGATTGATGGGGTCGTTCAAAATTATATTTTAATAAATAATAACTCCACAATAATAAAAAAAAAATTCATCTATTTTAGAAAAGAGAAAGAAGTTCCAAACATATATATTTGTAAATTTGTGTGTGTGTGTGTGTGTGTACCCTCACCTACATATCTTCCTCTAAGTTACAGCAGCCTCCCATATCCAAATCTGCAATCCCCAACTCTTCGTGAATCATAATTCAAACTGGATAATTTGATCTCTCAAGGTTGAAAAATCTGTCAACATAAATCAGAACACATAATTTATTACATCTTGTTTGCCATGAAATAAAAGATCATAAACCATCCTTCTAATAAAATGGAACCCAAACTGTTCCTAGTCAGGGAGATGGACAGGGGAGATGAAAGAACCTTTGTTCGCCAAGAGAGAGACACAAAAATGCCGCAGAGAGACGAGAGAGGGAAGGGCAGAGGTTCTCGGTTGAAAATTATCCCATGCTATCTATTGCCTCATGGTTGGAAACCTTGGTGTCTGTTTCATGTTAATGGTGTCAAACACTAACCAATGGGAAAATTATAGCACCATTGTAGCTGTGATTTTTTCTCCCACGGGTTCAGCAGACACCACCTTTTATACATTTGGCATCGCTCCTGCTTTTCTTTATCATTTGCAAGGACTCTTGTTTTGTTTTCTCTTGTTAGGCATGTTTAGATTGCTCTGGGAGAAATTTTAAATTCTTAAATCAAGGACAAATGCAATTCCAGCCTAGTTGGGTTCTAAGACCAGTCTTTTGAGCTACCTAAATGATGATCGTTGAAGTCTTTGCTACCCAAGAAATGTGAACTGCATTCAGAGGCGGCACTAGAGCTGATGTACTGGAGTCGGCTGACCCCATGGGAAGATATTAAAATGCAACTAGGTTTGGCCATTTCATCGGCCCCGTCCGAATCCAATCCAATCCCCAATCCGAACGGATCGGCAATATGGAGATCTGTTTGGAGATTGGATAGGATATGAAGATTTTTTTTGAAAATGTTTGGGGATTGGATAGGGGATGGAGATAGACATGTCCCCACCCCGAATCCGCTCCGAATCCGTTCCCCTTCCCGTCCCCGAAATATTGGGGTCGATTCATGAATTATGAAACTTTGAGGTCTCACTGAATTTTCTCCAAATATATGGGGTTACACCAAAATTTTTCCAAACACATGGGTTCACTGTAATTATTGTTTTAGGGTTTAAATCTACGTTTTGTTTCTTCTTTCACTTTTCACTGTATTTCATTTGCAGCCGACACACTCTCAACAAACTGCAGAAAATCCTCCCACTCTCGATTTCAAGCACAGCAGTCATGCTCGATTTCTGACTCTCTCAATTCGCGACAAAGCCAAGGCCCACGGTAATCGCTCTTCTATGTTCTCGCTGGTTCATTAAATCAATTCATGGAATGCCTTTAAAGCTTGATTTTCATGTGACGTTTGGGTAGTCCCCCTTTTCTATGTTCTCGGTGGTATCTTCTTCTTTATCGTGTTGATTGACTTCTTTTTTGTGTCACAGATAAATAGAAATGCGAGTGCGTGGAGTTATTCTTAGGGTGAAGTGCAGGCGTCATTTAAGAATTTCCATTACGCCATTACCTAATGCTACCTTAGTTGTTGCTATCTTGTTGAAATTTAGTTCAATTTTAATTATGACACTTGTTTTGGGTGATTTGAGACTATTTTTGTTGGTTCAGAGACTACTTGAAAGTAGTCAGTCTTGTTCTTTTAATACTTATCATTTGCTGCTATCATATTCTGTTTCCTGGACATATCAACAGTGAGTTGTGGACTTGTAGTCTCTTTTCTTTTGAAACAATTATGTATGTTATCCACTAGACAACCTATGTTGCATTTAATCAATTTAATTAATGTCATGAATATACATAGGAACTCTTCATAATTTATACTTTTTTGTACTCTTTATGTTGTTCTACAAACACATGAAGTTTTACACGCCCAGGGGTTGCCCAATGATTGGATTTTAGGGAAAATGATTTGTAATTGGGCTTCTATAACTATTTACTTGTTAGTTGTTACTCTAGGAAAAATGATTGGATTCCTGAAATCCCCCGTGAGGATCCCCGTTGGAGATTGGATAGGGGATGGATATGAGTAAGGGGTTTGGGGATTGGGGGTGGAGATAGTAGTAGTCTCCGGCCCCGATCCATCCCCATGCCCATCCCTAAATGCAACTAATAGTATGATGTAAAATTATAGTGGCCATTATTAACCCATTAGAAGTTGATAATGATCCCAGCTTACAGTGCAAACTGTCAAATGTATGTAAGCAATATAATTTTAAAGCCTTAAGACTATTAGTGTTGACGACCAGGCATTTGAGACTAAATTAAGTTTTCCAATTGGGTATGAGAAAAAATGAAATTAGAGAGAATTTTCAGATGCAAAAATAAATAAATAAATAAATCTTACTGTAAGACCATGTAACTTTTTTGGGATCTCGCCTTTCTGTTTACTTGTTTGAGTTCATTTAATCAATTTGAGTATTTTTTGAGAGCTAATTTACAGTGCGCTTTTTTGAAAAGATATATAGATTGAATTGACTTTTAGACATTGGTTAAATGTGATTCAAACTTCACAAAATTTTCGACCACATAAGATATTGAATTTCCAAAAAGGTTGCATTTTGAACTCTCAAGTCTTAATCCACACTCAAAATTTCGGTGTGGCGAAGTTGCACCGGAATTCTGGATATAGTTTGTGCATGTCCGATGAAAATGTGTGTGGAACTGTGGAGCTGGTTTTGACTTTTAATTAGTTGGACAGATTCAAAAGAATGGTTGTGACTTGAACAGGCTATGTTACAAACCCCTTAGCTACCGGACTCTAGGCCTGTTGTGACTTGAACAGGCTATGTCCTCTCAGTTCGGGTGTTATCCCGAGTTCAAAAACATAATTCATACCGCCCATTGTTTAGATTCCAATAAACAATTTGGGGAAAAAATTAAGTTGATCGCGCATTGGTAGCTTTTTAAAAAAATTTATTGAAGAAAAATGTGATTTGATTTGTTGGTTAACGATGTCTCATTGGCTTGATTTTATGTGGGGCTGTTGTTCGTGTTTAGCTCCAAACCGTAACTATGTGGATTAACTTTATGCAACAGTCATGACCTAAGTCACATAATCTAGGTGTGCGTGAACAGGTACGCGAGCGTGAGTGTAAAAGTGTCTTTGAAACACATCCTGAAATCTTTGAGTGCAACGGTTGAGTGCAAAAATTGAGAGCGGATATTTTGAAGGATTACGGTCGTAACCATCTTCACCCTCCCAAACTCATCACATGACTCCCAAGGCCCTAGAGATCAAAAAACTTCTCCATTTCTAGGGCCCTTTATGGACATGTTTGAGTGCTAGAGTTATGGGAATGGGGTAGTAGCTTAATGGAGGAAAAAGAGTTTTTGAATCGACATGTATGGGAAATGTGAGAAGAGTGCAGTTTTCTTAGATTTTATCAAACTTCTTCCTCACTTGATAAAATGAATTGGCAAACTAGACCTTATTATAAAAAAAAACAACCATGCAGATGTGCATGTTCTTTAGAACCAAACTTTGGAAGAATGTAGGAGTAGCTTATAGAAGCCTTAAATTCTCAATCTGTTTGCATGCGTTTTTTCTGGTCACAAACCACCAAAGTCATTGTACGTCCTTTTTGAGATTTTTCGCTTTTCATTGTCATTTGTCGGTCTTCGTTGTATAGTATTCTCTCTCTCAAACTCAGCTTTGGTCCGCTTCCAACAAAACCCTGGCAATTCCAGCAGTCTAAGGAGCCTCCATTTCAGCGGAGTTCTGATTATATTTTTGTTTATTATGAGAGCTCTCTCAACTGTCGGTAGTTTGGATGATTTCGGCTTTTGGGGTTTTTGCTTCTTTGTTTGGGTTTTTGTTTCTGCTGGTCTTGCTTTTTTCTTAGCCGGCTTGTAGGTGGGAGCTTTTAGGTTGGTTTTTGTGTTTCTGGATCAGGAGTTTTGGTTGTCGGGGGTGGTTTCTGTGCTTTGCATGGCTGGTTTCTTTTACCATCCAGTAGCGTCTTGTTTCTAACACCCCCAATTTTGGGTCCTTGGCATTCTTAGTCTAGGGCCCGTTTAATCTCTGTAACTTGTTTGCAAAGATTAATAAAAAAATTTACCGATAAAAAGAAAAAAATTAAATTACGTAGAAAGTAAAACCGGAGACGGTGAGAATAATGTTTCTAAAAATAGCCTCAAATTTACAAATCCAGAAGGGTAAAATCTCTACTTTGATGCACACAAAATCCTGGATCAGAATTCAGACACCGGCTTTGAAATGCAAAACAAGGTAACCAAGATTTTCCACCACAAATCATACAAATTACAACCACAGAGCAAATTGAAATGCAATCCTCACTGTAAGAAACAAAATTTGTGCAATTCTTCGATAAACAGCAGCAGCAAACACCGCCAGTCAATGATATCTATTATACAATCGATATACGGGAAAAAAAAAAAACCCATATACACGGACAAAATATCACGGGAAAAATCCATTAATCTATATGGGTCCCATATGCACTAGGGTTATAGTGGGTGTGGGTCCCAATGTGAATGCGAGTTTGTGTGAAAGTATTCGTGCGAGTATACGTGGTTGTAGAATAATTGATTTTCTGTATCCGTGTCACAACTTTCTCCTACTAGAAATTTTGTTGTTCGCGTGGTGAACTGGGAACTTGGAGAACAAAACCACGGCCACCGAAAACAGGTCGCATGAAGGTATCATCAAACTTACGCCAAAGGCGATGCACGGTGTGAGTCGGGGTGGTCAAAAGTAATCGTAGGCTGCTTGGGCGGGCAATTCTATCGCCCTCCGTGTCAACTTCGTCAGGATGCCTATCGTGTCCACGTTCGAGAAGTGGCATGGTAAATGGCGACTTTGGAGAGCCGGGATCCGATGATACAGTGCTGCCTGACTGCTTTGGCAGCAACAGACTCACAAGTGGTTTCGTCAATAAACCAAAAACCTAAGCAAACCCCAAAAATGATGTGATGTTAATGTTAGCGGCCCGGTAAAACTCACGGCAAGCTAAGAGAGGGAATAGAAAGCCAGTTGGGGAGAAATTTTATAGAATGCAGTATTTTATTTTTTTTTTTGAACTGTAGAATGCAGTAGTTCACTACGGTTTATTTGTCTGTAAAAAACAACCAAAAAAAAAAAGAGAGAGAGAGAAGAGAAAAATAACAACGAACATATTATAGCAAAAGAAAATAGCAAAGGAAAGATAAAAGAAAATGCATGGAAAAATAAGAAGGAACAAAGCTCCACATTTTCTTATCCTCCCTAGCTAGGAATAGGAGTGGAAGGGAAATTAGTTACCTTTCTTAGAGCATCTTCACTCTTTACCCAAATTTTTACTCAAATTTGGGTAAAAACTGGATTTGGTATCACTCCTTCCAATGGCAAATCACTCTTTTTACCAAATTCTAGTTAAAACAGTTTTTTTTATTTTTTATTTTGGCTCCAAAATTTTCCCAACATTTTGTCAAAACAGTTCTTTTTCATTTTGGCTCCAAAATATTCTACTTTCTACTTTCCCAATTCCTTTTCCCTCTATTCCCCTTCTTTACTTTCCCAAATACATAGTACTAGTTGAATTGAATACGCAGCAGAAGCTTTTCTGCTGAAAAAATGTTTTCAATAGCATAATAGTAAAAATCAGTGAGCAAAGGAAGCTTTTCTGCAGAAAAATGTTTTCAATGGCAGAACTGTAAATACCTATGAACAAGAATAGAGTTGTTGGATATTTGATGTTGGATTTGGTGTTGAGAAAATTTGGTGAAGAATTTGAGTAAAAACCAAATTTGGTGAAGGAGTGGAGTGGAGTTTTTGGTGATTTTTACTCAAATTCAAATTTGGTGAAGCATTTGGTGTATGAGTGGAAATGCTCTTAAGCTTCCAAACACACTTCATGTCCCAATGAATAAAAAAGTATGAGAAGAAGCATGCCCTAGCATTTTACAAAAGAAAACTTACCACTGTGCTAAAAAGAACGACGGTAATTGTGCTGGTGATCATAACTGCATTTCCTTGCAAGTGAGTATGTCCTGAGGTAGTGAACTGCACATTATGAGAAAATTAATGTTGCTTAGGACCCATCAAAGAAGAAGTAATAAATTACAGTACGCGAGCCTTCTCCATGGTTGAATAATTTCAAATTTGGCCAAGAGTCTTGGTGAATCAGTTTCTATGGAACAACTCGGGCTTGTTTTGCCCTTTTCTTCGAAGCCCAGTTTCCCGTGGTCAGCCTCTGAGATATTGGCAGCTATGGTAGATAAGAAAGTATAGTCCTTGTACCTTATTATAAGCAAGTGCCATAGATACAGCCCCTCTCATAAGACCAGCCCACCATATCGTGACCTGAAAAATTGAGAATAACGATGGGACAGCTAACAATTAACCAGGACAGGGAACTTTAAAAAAAGAAACGCTTACTTGCTGCTTGAAGCTGATTTTTTCATTTGGAGTTTTCTTGGCTAAGTTAGATAAGAAGGATAAGGGGAAAACAAAAGCTGCCCTTCCAAACAAAATTAGGCCTAGCAGTATTGAACTCACTGCAACTGATGTTCCGGGCCTAATATGAACAGAATAATGTGAGAACAGTGAACAAAAAAGTATCTGAGACACTCCAAATTGGAAAAAATTGAGTAGAGAATAATAATAAATTCAGCATCAAATAATCTACCAAACCTACTTTTTCTTCTGCATGTATGTTTGACTTACCTATCACTCACGAATTTCCATTTTTCAATGTCTAGAGCATCCATACCAACGTAGAGAAATATAAAAATCTCAGCGACAAATGAAAAAGTTGCAAAAGCATGCCTGCAATGATTCATAATGAAAACTAAGCTGTAAGATTGTGAAATATTGGCATCGACATGGGAAACACTAGTCGGAACAAAATGGGTCCATTACAATGGTTCAGATGAAATTTTTAAAGAAACGTACTTTGTGGTGATCCTCGAACTCTCTGTTACATTGTGCCATGTGTAATGGGACATCACAATCCCACAGAAAAATACTGTTAGAATGCCACTTAAATAGAACAGCTGCATAGAAAATCAACAACTGTAAATAAGGCTGATACAGATTCCAAAACATGGTAATCTCAAGGTCAACGGAAAAAGGGGCCTCAAGGGAAAAGTTCATGAAATTAGTAAGAATCTTACTTCAGCCATCATATAGGACAAGTAAGCCATAAGCATCATAATAGCAACCTCGCGATCTGTCGAGTGCCTGGACATTGTCAGATCATATTAATTCCAGTATACATTCTCACTCTCCCCAATAAAGATTTTTTATTCAAACAACATAAAGAACTGACAAATGCAATTTGTGAAATCAAATAACCAATTTTTGAAAAAAATTCAAGGTTAACTAATATATAGCGTGATTGTAATAGTGTTGTTTGCTTCTTGCATGTCTGGTAAATAATCAAGGGAAGGAGATTTTCTGCATATGCAAGGAAGTTCTAGTTTCGTCATCTCCTGTCTGAAACTTTTGAAATCCATTGCACATAATCATTTAGGTTTATTATTTGTAACTTGAACAGCAAAAAGAATGGGAAGGTAAAAAAAAACTCGCAACTGAAGTCGATGGTATTGCAGACATGAGCTTCAATGTAAAACAAGTAACAATCTAAGTCTTGTGTCCCAATCAATTGGGGTTTTTCTATATGAATCTTTTTTGGCCATTCTACTGCGTAAAGGTCATATAATACATGAAAGGAGGCAGAGAGGATCCAATCTCTGCACGCTGGTCAAAAGGGTTGCTCCCTTTCGTAAGGAAATTGTTTGCGGAAGAAAATGCATTTATACCATATTTTATGACAATTGAACACCTCAGTACTTTACAATTAGTGATATAGTAGCTAAACAATAATTCATTAGGTGCTTTACAAGCACTTTAAAACATGATAGGTATTAATTGAAACATGGTAGGTGTAGCACCCATAGAGGAGAAATCGAGAGAAAATAGACTAAGGTGGTTTGAACATATCTACCACAGACTTGTAGATACAGTAGTTACGAGAGTTGCTAGGATGGTTTTGCATAGTAACGCTATAGAGAGGGGAAGACCCAAATTGACGTAAGATCTTGCAGTGTGCAAAGATATCAGTCTACTAAGGGTAAGCGAACAAGTAGCCCTTCATAGAGCTAAATGGGAAAAAAAATGATTATTGTAGCCGACCCCTATTGATTGTGACATAAGGCTCAATTTGGTTTGGTTATAGGTAAAACAGAGTTAACATGATACTTCTAGTGACACATCTGGTATGTAGTACTACCATTCTATGTTTTAGTTTAAGTGTGTAGTCCTATACTTAATTCACAATGTGGAACAATCATAAAGTGTAGTACCATTTTATGTTTACCTGCCAATATAAAGCTTTTTGATGATGTAGGCACTAAGCAGCCCAGTCTGCAAGAGAAAAGAAACGTTGTTTTACTGCCACTTGCTTGTTCAGGCACTTGCCTAAAAGACATTACTCACACAAACACACCCCACCACATGCACAAGCATGTACACGCAAAAGCGCGCGCACACACAGAGAGAGAGAGAGAGAGAGAGAGAGAGACATACAAGTACTCCCAGCATAGTGCTCGTAAAAAATAAATGAAAGAAGTTGCCCATAAAACTAAGGGCAATTGTGTGATCGAGATTTTTTATGTCGAAGCCTTCGAGCGCATTGAAAAGCACAACTGACGTAGCATCATTCACGACGCCTTCCCCAAAGACCAGACTGTAAAGAAGGGGTGTCTCATCCTGATTAAGCACCTGAACCAAACCCCACCAAATATGTTTAGTTTCATTAAGTCCAGCACCATCGGTATTAAAACACTTGCTTAACTGATAATTCCTTGCCTGTAACGTGCAAACTGAATCTGTGGCAGAAAATATTGCACCGATAGCTAAATTAATGCAAGAAAACATTTAGTCAGGGTCCAAACAGACAACTCCACAACAGTTAATCAAACGGAGTGAAAATTGGTACCGAAATAATCCCCAACATCCAGGAACCCAATGTCCATTTTTTTAAAGAACTGTTTAGCACCTGAGTGAAGCACAAGAGAGTCATGAGCACAGCCAACACCAATCTCTATCCAGTAGTAATCAATTCAATTGGATCTTAATCAAGACCAGTAGACATTTAACATCCAGACCATTGTCAGTTAGTAGGTTTTATTAACTTGCACTGCACAATCAATTTACAAATACAAATCCTAAATCAATTTATCAACTTGTGCTCAGATTCATTCCATGCAATCTTGAAACAGAAAATTTCGTGAACTGGTAAAGAAGCTCTATGGATGCAAAATCTACCTGTCTCCATCCTGAAAATAGGACTCCATGAGTGATTAATGTAGTCCGTTTATAATCCTAAGCACCACACACACACATTTTCTAAGTTACGAGAGAAAACAGAAGGAGAAGAGCGAGAGGCAGCCCTAAGAGAGAGCACTCACACAACCCCACTACATGCATCCCAAAAACTTCCTCAAAATTTTCACATATGGTAACATAAAGGGGAAGGGGCAAACGTATATGATGAGACATTGAATCAAAAACCTTTTGGAACGAATGCCCTCATACCAATTCTCCGAAAAGCTTAAGCTGTTAATAGATGAGCCCAGCAAGGAACGTCGAACTTTGTAACATACATGAAACTATGTTACCTAGATGTGATTAAATCATAAATGATTAAATCAAAGATAAGTGAGTCATAGCTGTGTTCTTAATAATGGACCTTATATCCTGGTTTACAAAGTCATCATGATAACATTAGCTACAAATTATTCTTTCTCCTTTTGTTAGTAGAAAATTAATACTAGCATATCTAACAATGTCTGGAGTATGGTTTTAATCAAAAGTGAAGTTCAGAACTTCAGATGGAGTGTCTCGCCTTAGTTGTTCAAGTGCAACTTTTATTATTATTGCATTTAAGCTTTCCTTTGGTCTTCTCTTGGTTATACGCCCTTAAGTAGCTGACATGATTGCTTACAACAAGCAATTTTCAAGTTCATATGCAGTTATCAAGAAGCCAAATGGATGAGGGAATATTTTGCATAGTTAAGCAACATATGCAAAATTTCAGGTATACCTAATGATATAATGACCCAGGAAATCAGTGTACCAACAGCACCAAACAGCACAATAGTGATGAAGTTACGGAAAAATTGCTTCTTTTTCACCTGAAACCTGGCACAAACAACTAAGATTATTATGCTCAAAGCAATGTTTGATATCTGAAGTCATTAACAGGGCATTGTCAGATAGGTTATACCAGAGACTAACAGCATATAGGTAAATATGCCACCAGTGGCGGGGTTAGGATATTGATGGAGAGCGGGCACACATAGTACAAAAAGGATTAATGTTGTTTCATAGGGGAGCTAGTGGAGAAGAGGGGCAGTTGACCCCCCGGCGTCTCTTTAAATCCGCCCCTCATTCTTATCAGAGACGAAATTTAAATCGTTTCCAAGAAGAAAGATTAGACTAGTAATACCATGAGAAGAAGCAGTAAAAGGCTGTTTAGAATTTATAGGTCAACATAATGAAGAAAATCAAAAGATTATCTACTTTTCATGGTAAGTACCACAGTCATTTTATCAGGAAATTTGATTTCAGAATTCTGCATAGGGGTCATATAAAGTCTTGGTCAAATCAGCCAACTGCAGCGACGACAGACCAAACGACATATCAGTGGAGCTTGACTGAAGATGCTAGCAAACAAAGTGACAATAAATCTTATATGTTCGGTGCACTCATGGAAAACCGAGTTGGGGGCAAAAAAACAGAGGTGTGGAAGAAAAAGGACGGACACTAATATCCAAAAGGAGCCAATGAAACCAAACCATTTTAGAGGTGGCCTGAAACATAGCATGATATTCTGGTCCCGCGGTAGAGCAAGCAACAACGGACGGCTTCTTGGTTTTCAAGGAAATAAGAGAATCACCAAAAAAACAAGTGGCAGATGTAGACTTGCAGACAGAGATATCCCTGACCCATTCAGTGCCAGCATATGTCCGAAGAGTCGAGCTCCAAGTAGCAGACATGAGTAAACTGAATAATAGTACCACAAACATATAACCAAAAATGTAACTAAGTAGCCGAACGCGTAGTACAAGGAATAGAGTCAAGTTCACTAACGATGTGAACACCATAGGCAATGTTGGGCCAAGTCCAATAAGATTCACTAAATAACCCGCTAGTTACCATTTCTATGGGATCAGACCAGAGGAACACCATCTAAAGCAAAGAATATAGCATTTAATCAACTAGGTATCACCAGCTAATTTGTCAAACGTAAGCCGACCATATCAGTATCCCACTTTTTACACTTTTGATGTATCGTCAAGTCCGTATGGGGTCATATCTCTATATTCAGAATCATTGTCCATCTTTCTTAGGCCAAGATTGGATGTAGACATTATGAAAACCATTAGTATCATTTATCTATCATTTAAAACTTAGGCCAAGACTGGATGTAGGCATTATGAAAACCATTAGTATCATTTATCTATCATTTAAAATCAGTCACATAAACTGCTTAGAAGATCTCAATAACACATCTGGAAAGGAATAGTTTACCCGGCATTAAAAATAATAGGTGGAAGAAGATATATAAAGAAAAGATCTTCACTGAAGACAAGGATTCGTGAGCTTTTCCCTCCACTTGTAAGCAAAATTACAAATCCGGTGCACAGACCCTGTCACAAAATCACGTAAAAACTTTACAATGTCAATAAGAATTCTCGTGATTCGACTTTCTGGGCAACATTAATGAAATAATGCCTCAGTTTAATTTCCAAGGGAGGGTAGAAGATAGACCGTAAAGAAACATTTGCATTACTTGTTTTGGAGGACAAAGTAATGGAGAGTAGTAGTTTTGTTTTATCGGCTAAAGAAATTTATTAATCTTTGAAAAAGAAAATAAAGATTAAGACGACCAAGGGCACACCAGCTAAACGCCACCCGAGATCAAGAAACAAGGAAGGCAAGATGCCAACCAGAACAACAAGAACCAAAGAAAAGAAAAACACCCCAACGCAAAACAACCAAACACCTCTGAACCATGAGCCCCAACAAAACACCAACAGCTGCCAAAAGAAAATAGGCCCAACCGAAGCAGGATACAAAAACACAAGCAACACCCACACTCGCAACATCTCAGACAGCAAGGATGGAGCCAGGAATTTCACTACCGAGAGCAAATTTTTTTTTCCAAAATACTTTGCAGGAGCGAACCTATATAATTCATATAATTCGTAAATTTTATTTTTCTATATAATACTAGAGGTTTTTTTTTCCTTGCAAGATGACCGGCCCTGCCCCGGCTCCGTCCCTGCAGACAGCTCCAGAAACACATGCAAAATGGAAAGAAAAAAACCCAGAAATTTAAAACTCGAGTTGTATTAGTGACTTACAATAAAAAGGGCAGTGATGGACTCATTCATCCACCGGCTCTCCTCGAGCAGATGACCGATCACAATACAAGCGCAAAGAAGCGCCACGAATAAAGTCATCGACACAACCGAAGCATGATCCGAAGTGGATACCATTTCCAACTTCCCCAACAAGGAATTCAATACGGAAGCAGCCATTGTTTGTCTTTGTATGGAGTTAGAGTTTCAACCAATTTACTATAACAACAATCAATGTCTCATTCGAAATTCACTACAAGATATCTGTAAAATCAAGTCCGCCCTCCCGAGGACGATCGGATTAATACCCGATGAGTTTGGTGCGCGTGAGCTGGCCCGGCCCTTACACCAGAGCAATGAAAAAACCTCATTTCATTGTAAGAAAATAACTGTGACAATGTCCGTTTGGCGAAGGCTTCTCAGAAAAATGATTGTCAAACTGAGTTTCAAATTTTCAATGTCCTAATGAATTAGCTGTAGTGAAAATTCTAGAAAGAGAGAGAAGGAAGATGAGGGGGAGAGAGAGAGAGAGAGAGAGAGAGAGAGAGAGAGAGAGAGAAACCAACGTTGGAGTTTTGACGAAAGCTACATTGGAGCGTAAATAACGGGGGCCGACTGGCTCATAACCAATGTACGGTAGTCTACTATTTAAATGTTTTATTGATAAAATAAATAAATTGCGATCAATTGCGTTTCATAAATTCACAATGATATTTTCTCTTACGACGTGACTCAGCGATTCCATTTCCAACTTCATTGAAATGGGAAGATGTTACTAAGAAACAAATAACTAGAGTAATCTAGTAATTTGTTTAGTAATTTTTTTTTTAGATAAACATAACATCTTGTTGATATGAACCAAAAATTGTTTTTATTTATTTATTTTTAGATAAACATAACCTCTTATTGATATGAACACATAATTTTTTTTTCCCGATAAACATAACCTCTTATTGAGCTAAAACTGTTGGAGGTTCTTTGGGGGAGTTTGGCTAAATTTGGTTTTTTGGTTTATTGGATTATTTGATTTTGTCCTTATTCAATTTTTTTTTGCATTTGTTAGTTTTCGGTTGATTTTTTGAGGTTTCTTGGCTTGTCTCGACGAGAGGAATCTAAAAAGTATAAAATTATTAGCCAAACTTAAAGTTTTGTGAATAAAGACAAAAATAAACCAAAAAACCAAAAACCAATAATCCAATTTGGTTTATTTTTGTCTTTATTCACAAAACTTTAAGTTTGGCTAATAATTTTATACTTTTTAGATTCCTCTCGTCGAGACAAGCCAAAAAACCTCAAAAAATCGACCGAAAACTAACAAATGCAAAAAAAATTTGAATAAGGACAAAACCAAATAATCCAATAAACCAAAAAACCAAATTTAGCCAAAGCAAAATATTTTTAATTTTTACCTGTGGAGTCTTTTGCTGCATGATCAAGTCTTGGTGGTCAAGGCATAGAATTTAAGGGTTTGTTTTCACTTGATCCATGTTTCTACGTGCTATCAATTTGTCAGGCTCACTAGAGATTAGTCGAGGTGCACGCAACGCAAACTGACGCAGCTAATTATAACAAATAAGTCACAATTTAATTCCTTAAAATGCCTATTATCCCTTTGACCAATGGCGACTCTAGAAATTTTGATCAGGGCGTTTAAAAATTACCTTAGCTCTACTAACTCTATAAACTTGCCATATGTCCACAATTTTTTATATTTTAGTTTGAATAATGAAACCACAAAATACATAAGATAGATATTACAATTATATGTTCTTGGCGAATTCTATTTTTAAGGTCGAGCTAAGCAAAATTAAATCGGCACAGGAAAAAGTCAAAGTAAGATATCGATACCAATAGATACTTTTTTGTTCTCTCTCCTCTTTTTTGTCAGTAAGAGTATGTACTTTGTTAGAACTATTATATTAGGTATTTAATTGAAATTTTTTTGAATTGATGAATATTTATAGTATAAGATTGAGTAGTCAAACAAACTCGAAATAAAATTATTATATGTAATATAAAATGCAAAAAGACTTTAGTTTATTGTCAGATGTCCCATCTTTCGCGACAACCAGAGAAGGAAATAGAGGACTCCTCCTTTGCTTGCCATGTGCAACGCAGAAGTATCCGTGGGACCCACGCTCCACTACGTCACATAAATATTTTTTTTATCAGGAAACGTCACGTAAATTCGATCGCGCCTATTATGTTCACTACTTTGACCTCTTATTTATTTTTAAATATAATTTTATAAACAGCGAAGAAGAAAGCAAAATATTTTATTAATACCATACAACGAAAAAAAAAAAGACAACAAAAAACAACCCCTCAAAATTTCTCCAATTAGCAAAGTACCAAACTATCGAAATTTTTCCCACAACATTTTTCATATGAAACTACCACTACGCCCCAAATACCAAATATCAAATTTTTATATGAATCCTGTCTTCTTTGCACTAAAAAAATTTCAAACGATTCAACAACCAAAATTTTCACTTCAACGTCTTACTAGCCCTTGACCTTGTTAGTTGTTTTGTGTGTGCAACTTGTGACTTATTAGTGTATAAATAGTACCTAAAACAAATGTGGTTATGCAAAATTCTACTCTACTTAGAAATTTTCCCTCCCCCATTTAAAACCCTAGATATTTACCATTAAACCTTAAGATTTTTACCTAGTTTTGTGTACCAAGCCTAGGATTTTATTCTTGGAAAATCCCATGAATCCATGGATTTTATTCTTGCATTTAAACTTAGAGATTTTGTGGCACATGGTAGAGAGAAGGGGCGGCCATAAGAGAGGGAGAGGAAGCCAAGGTGTTGCCTATAAATAGTGAGTCATTCCATCATTGTTTCTCACACCAAAAACCTACTCCTCACTTGCATTCTTGTAGTAGCTTTTAGTAGTAAGTTTCTTGAGTTTTTCTTTGAACTACTCATTTCTAAACTCAAGTAGCACCACCACTCTCCATCACCCAAAACCACTACTCAATCCAAAAGGTAAGGTAGCTTTTCTAACCATTTTAGCTTACGGTAGTTCGAGCTCGAAAAATCCACCTACTTTTTCGGCTTCTGATTAACACCCGAAAACTAAAGTAGATTTTCTAGCCATTACTAAGTACCTTTTTGTGTTGTTATAATGCTCGTATTAGTTTAAATTTTTCCTTAAAGTTATTTACTGTAGTCATTATCATTTTTTTGGAAAGTTACTTGTTCTAAAGCTTACAATAAAAGTTAGTTGTAATTAAAGAAACATTTTTCTAAATATCATGTAGTCATTATAATGCCCGGATAAAAATTGACTTTTCAAATTTACACCGTTAT
This sequence comes from Vaccinium macrocarpon, assembly GCA_022606695.1. Lineage (NCBI taxonomy): Eukaryota > Viridiplantae > Streptophyta > Magnoliopsida > Ericales > Ericaceae > Vaccinium > Vaccinium macrocarpon. The sequence continues at coordinate 11,815,543 of CM040181.1, forward strand.
AATGCCCAACAGATTTTTGGAAAAGAAAATGTGACCAACCAAACTTTTTTCTTAAAGTAATTTCATACATGCAAATGTTTTGACTGACTTTAGACTATGAAATAACCCAAGGTTAACACCCTTGAAAGTCTGTCAAAAAGACAAGCTTCGCGCTGTCTAAGGAAGGAATGGTGATTCTAATTGGACTCGTCTGACCATTCAACCTGGGGCTTTCTTGGATATTTCATTCGTCGAGAGAAGGTCGCAAAAGAAAACAATAGGTTTATAAGTGACAATGAAGTTGATTAGTACTATTTTCTTCTAACCCTAGACTGGTTTTGAAAAGAATTGCACATAGAAAAGTTGTTATTTTATGTAACACGTTTTTTGAGAAAAGATGCATTGACGTGAAATGAGTTTTGTAAATCATGTTGCATATTCACGTTATAATAGCTATTAACACGACACGATTTACGAGACACTGTTTGAACAACGTTGACAAGAAATAGAGATGAGAATGAAAATGATTGAAATGAATATAGTAGTGCAGCAAGAGCGCTGCTCGTGGAGAGAACTTGGCAGTTAGGGCTAAGCATGCACAACACATAGTGGATAGACCAAGACGGTTGGGATTATGTCGTGTGAGCCACGGGGTGGACAAACCTTGTAAATAGGTTGTTAAGTTCGATGATGCAAGACAACCGGGACCTCGAGTAGAAAGGTTAATGCTGTCAGTTGAAAGGAGACGAAAACGACCAATAACTTTCAGAGTGAATTGACTGTTGGCCCGGTGGTCGCAAGCAGTCCAAATTAATAAATTTGAAGAAGAATGTTAACACTGAAATGATAATACGAGACACTATTTACTTGCACATAACATACTCTGATCTGCATTGACACTGACATATTTGCATTCATGAGATACACTATTTTTGATAAACTCCTGTTTTACTTTTATATATATTCTAGAATTGCTAGTTAAGGTTTGGGTAGAACTATCTACTGGGCGTTGTCGATCACGGAGTTATACTTGTATGACCCTGACATAATACCACAATGTTGCTCCGCGATTCTAACGTATTATCTCAAATTATTGTGATGAACAGGAGGAGTTCTACGATCAAGAGTCCTACAGAGACGGAGGGATAAGAGAAGTCTTAGATCCCACCCGGTTGTAATAAATATAATTTGTAACGACCTAGATTTTTGCCCCATTTTTATTTTTGAATAAAATAAAAATTTTGATTTATTAAATCATTTTAGTCTAGATTAAGTAGACTTTATTTTTACATTAGTATATATATGAAGGTGTAGATATCCTATCTAAAGTATTTATGTTCCTTTACGATAACCAATTATCCTAACTATCTTAACCAATTCCCCTAACTAAACTATCACACACACCTATCACCTTTCATACCCATCCATCCTTGTTCGGCTACTTTTGGGCTGCCCCTTTTTCCTAGCCAATGGCCACCCAACACACCCCTAAAATCCTTTCCTCTATCCAACAAACAATACCCTCTCCCATGCACTCTATTACCTAAAGGGTTCAAGTCTATACCAATCTCTCCTAATACTCCATAACTTCATTTCTCCTTCCCACTTTTAGCAGATAAAAAGAGAGAGATTTTTTTGCAGTAACAGAAAGAAGAAAGAAAGGAGAACATAAATGATTTTTTGCACCCACACGACCACATTTTCCATTCACGTCCATACCACGTACCTCTTTAAACAACCGATTTCCTCATAGTTACATTCGTTTTTGGGCTTAGGTTTCTTAATAGAAGTTTTAGAGGACTTCTAGACCTTTGATTCCAACATAAGAATCACCCAAATTGGTTGAGTTTTGAGTGAGTTATTGTCACACCCTCATTTTCATAAAACAAGAATAAAAGAATTTCTTACAATCAATAATTCAAATGATAAAAGATTCCATAAATCCTTCCAAGAGGTTTCCATTCAAAAGGTAAATCTTTAACCCATTGGTGAATCAAGTACTTGGGCACCCTTGCCCCAAAGGTGAAATTAAATATTATCTCATAAGTTATTACAATCCAATGTCAAAATAATGAAAAGATTAGAGTTACATTCTCATCTCCCCAAAAAGGTAATGCATGGTAGATGAATAAAATAACTCCAAGTCATGTATGCTCATCATCCAAGTCATGCACTTCAAACCATGCACGATCAAAGCTGGGTACCTGAAAAATGATAGGGTGAGCACATGGCCCCGTAATAGAACTATTCTACTACCGCTAGGTGTATAAATATGATATATGCACGTGAGGTCAAGATATGTCAAATAAAGGTACATATGTGAGTACAAGTGACCAAATAATTAGGGAAAGAACTAGGCGAAGTACCCAAATTAATTGCCAAGTGTCCAATGTGATTCCCAAGTATCCACAAACAACCCAAGTGTTCTAAATCATTTCCAAGTATTCAAATACCACCCAAGTTCTCATTTTGTTTTCCCAAAACTACCCAAGTGTTTCACACAAGTCTGAATCCAAGTTCACACGTCGAGTTTCGACAAAACACAATAGATAGTCCAAAAGTCTCATTTCTTATTTCTTTTATTGAAGAAAAACCATCATGTTCATTAGTGTTAGGGATTTAATCCCTCTGCTGGATTCCATAGGCTTCGCGTGCTTTTGCCGGGTTTTGTGGGCCTCGCATGCCCCTGTCGGGTTCTTTGGGCCCTGCGTGCCCCTGTCAGATTCCATAGGCTCCGCGTGCCTTTATAAAAAAAAATTTGTCAAATGATGACATTAGTTTGAAACATTTCATTACCACAATATTTCATTCAATTTTTACAACAAGTCCATTTCCCCAATTTCATTTCACCAAAACATACCTTTCGATAGAAATGGGTTACGCTCATGATCACACACACTTTCTAAAATCCAACAACTTTCCACGTGACATTAGATGACTTATTTACTTATGAGTCTACAATCCTTGAGTCAAGACATAGGTGAAAATAATGTCAAGGGTCAAATGCGTGAAGGAATGAGCAATTGAGGATCAAATGCACGTCAAAGGGTGGCCGAAAACCACCTATAGAATAGGGCAACTGCTGGAAATTTTGGGATAGCAACATCTGTACAATAATAGTGCAGATTTTCACCTCTAAGGTATGGGATCTCAACCCAATCACAAAATGTGGTAGTTTAGGCTCAAACTAGAGATACTAGGCAACAATTAAACATGGTAGGAGATCAATTTAATCAATCAACAACCAATTTCATAGATCAAAGAATCTAAGTTAGGAAAACTCACATGAAGAGGGAGAACATGATTTTTAGTGAAATTGAAGCCAAGAAAGAGATATGTACAACACATCGCAAGTATACAATTAGATAGAGTAGACATTATTCACATACCAAGATGGGTTTTGAGCAAAATCCTAGAGTACCCAACTGATTTTGACCTCAATCTCCAAGAACAACCTCTACTAAAGCTCCACTACGTGTTCAGGAGACAAGATCAAGTCAAAAATAAGTTACAAGGGTGGGGTTTCACTCATAATAGAAGGGGAAGAGAGAAAAAATGGAGCAAGAGTAACTAAGCTCAAGAAGATCAGCCCTTACCTTAGAGAGAGAGAGAGAGAGAGAGAGAGAGAGAGAGAGAGAGAAATTCGTGATCCAAGTGACAATCGAGCTTAGAAATGCAAGAATCTTCAAGATTGGAAGTGGGTTTGTGTTGAAATCAAATGATTTTGCGTAATTTCTAGAGAGAAGTGAGAGGGAGGAGCTCTAGGGCTCAAAATCGGAGTGTGAGAATGAAAAATGGGTTAAGGGGTCTATTTATAAAACCCCCAAATTGCGCACAAAAATTCTGCAGAAAACACTTTTGCTACCGGTAGCAATATATCATACTGCTACTAGTAGCTAATACACAAACTGACCCATTGTTCGACGATTACCGGTAGCAATATGTAGCAATATACATATTGCTACCGGTAGCACCTGGGAAAATTTTTATACTTCACAGATTTCCACTACTAGTAGCAATATACGTATTGCTACCAGTAGCAACTGAAATTTTTTTAAATTTTCTTCCACTTCATTTGGTTGAACCTCCGATAATTCCTAGCATTATCTCAACAACCCAAAATCACGTCACAACAACAAAATACATATCTTAATCATCCACCGAACCCCAGTACACCAAGACATACACACCCATACCAACACTTTGACGGAAACACACATTAAAAATCCAAATTAACACATTGAAATGAATAAAAGAAATAATAGAATTTTCATAAAATTTCCGGGTCTTTACCGTTATAGCCATCCAAAGTTGAGTAAAAAATCTCGGCTATGTTTTTCCAGACAGTTCACTGACCTTTCCCAACTCACCGTTTTTCTCCTAGTTAGATAGGTTTTCAAGTTTAGAATCCTTCTTCAAGGTTGCAGAGCAATCAAAGAGCTTCGACTTAGACACAAGAATCATCCAAAACAGTCAAGCTTTGGTCACATTATTGATGTCTAAAGTTCAGTGCGAATTTGCAACTTTCACCACAAAACTTTTCTGAAATCAAGCTTATTCTTCTGGATCGAAGGTAGATTAACTTTTTTCCACCTTCTCTAAGTATATTTTGATGTTTGATAATGTTATTTGATGTTTAATAATGTAAGAAGTTAGACCCAATGTGGACGGCCCGCGGATCGTTCGGTTTTGCATTTGAAAAGATTGTGATTGTTAGAGTCGCCACCTGGATTTGAGGTTTGAACCCGAGAAACAGATTAAAAATATGTGACTCATTTGCCCCAAAGATTTCTCGGATTCGGGGGTTTGGTTACGAGAGGGGAAGGGTTTTACGGCACCCCTCTCGCCCGGTCCGTGAACCGGTCTCTACTCGACATTTTGTGGGATTTTAGAAATATTTGAAATTTAATTTATCCACATAAATAGAGAATCGGGGATGGGAATCACATAACAACAATATATACACAAAAGATATGAATCTACGGTGGATGTTCGTGCACGTGATTTACATGGGTGATGATGATAACAATAAAGGAAATTACAGCAAATACTCGCAGAAGTAAATTACAGCAGAAACTGTACAACAACTCAAGAAATTATGAACATGAGACTTAATAAACTGACTTGCAATCTGGATCCCCAGAATAGGGATTGAGCGCTCAAAGGTGATGACTTAAGCACTTAACCTTCCAAACCAGTTTTAGCGCTCAAGGCTCATGGATTGAGCGCTCAAACCAATTTCTGACTTCTGTGAGTTTGACCCTTTTTACAGCTTTTTTTCTCATTCGTTGCAAGATTAAATGTTTGTAAAAGGTAAACGGATTAAAACAAAAGGGTTTGATTTCTCAAACAATAATGAAAAAAAAAAAAAAGATCATCACAAAGTTAGCAAAGGAAACACTTGAAAATGGAAGAGAGAAAGGGATTCAGATCATAAGCACAGGAACAACAACTCACACACACCAGAAATAAACTAAACCATGATCCATCATCGAAATAACTATCAACATGCAAATGAACCAAGAACAGCTTGAGCGCTCAAAGATATGACTTTGAGGGCTCAAGCCATAATATGGCTTTCTGGTTTCTGTCTTGAAAATGAATTTTGATACTTTCTCAGGACCATAAATGCATAAAATAAAGATTTATGAAGTTGGAAAGTCACTGTTTTGCACTCAAATATAAGATTTTCAAAGGTTTTGATGTTTGATCGTCAAAGTAGTTAACTTACACTCATGCATGTGATTTTGAAGTAGAAATAAACTGTTTCAAGAGTGACATGAACATAATTAACTATTTAATAACGATCAAGACCAAGAAACAAAAGTTAGTAGAACAGAGATTTGTTCAAAACTGGGTTTGAGCGCTCAATGCCTAATACATGAGCGCTCAACCCCTGCTATAACTGCAGATTTTGAAAGTGTTTTCTTTGGTTGTTTTAGACCCTGTAAGCCCAATGCAAGTACAGAAAGTTTGTTTGAGCCTACTGGTCTTCCTTAGAATGACCAAAACAATGAGGTTTTCACATATTTAACTACCTTTTAACTTGATTGAAAGCTTGAACTTGATTTTGGGCTTGGGGATGGACGATTATGGATGTTTGATTAGTATTCTGGATGGGTAAAACAGTGTGTGAGGTTGATTGATCAATAGATGATGAGTAGAGGTGGTATTTAAAACTTGAAAAATGATTTTGTAGATGGTTTGGATGAAATGTAGGTGGTTTTCTAGAGAGAGAAAGTGGTCAACGATTTTTGTGGGTCGTGTAAAGAGGTTTGGAGTGTGTAAAATGGTCAACCCCCCCCCCAAAAAAAAAAACCAGGGGGCTATGGCTGGTTTTTATAGGGAGTGAGTGAGAAGGATGAAAGGAGAGAGAGGAAGTGGGTTTGTATTTGAAAGTGGGTTAGGAGTAGATTTAGGGGTAGATTTAGGGTAGTATAGGATGTATTTTACGTGTAGAAGACGTATACAATCGGTTAGACGCTCCTCCTGCATGAGATCTCATGATGAGATACTCTGCCGATTCCTAACTGGGATCAGAGTTGTAGGCTTGAGCGCTCAAGTTGAAATTTTGGGTTTTGAGCGCTCAAGGTCCATGGATTGAGCGCTCAAGGTTACTGGTGGTAGGTTGATGGTTTTGCTTGGTTTGATGATGTTTGGGTTGATTTGGGTTGTTCGGTGATGTTTGATTGTTTTTAATCAGGTTTAAGCCATTTTCACAAGTTTTGGGTAGTCATGACTGGTCCCTTTCATCATCGGAAATTGCCAAGGATTTTCGTGGGTTCAAATTGGGGTGTCTACACCCAAGCATCAACACCCTCCAAGCCGAAAGGCTCTGTTGCCACTCTACATGCATTCTCTGTTTTCATTTTTTTTCGTTTCGAACAGTAGCTTTTTGTAATGATTTTGATCTTATTACATTGGACCACCCTAGGCTTCATAATTTATTAAATTGAAACCATGCACATAATGCCATTTTTTTTTAAAGCTAACGTGTTTCACTTTCATGCTATATTATAGAATCATGTTCTTTTTTTATTTTTATTTTTCTTTACATCTTTTTTAAAACAAAGATATTGATTAGGTAGAGTTGTATTAAATGAGAATTTTTTTTTTTTACTTGTTGATTATATTTTTTTTTACTTGACATTACAATCTAGTTATTCTTTTGATTTTGATAGACATGTCTAATAACCTATTAAAGTAAGATGTATGATCAAGGTTTATACTAACTATTCTAAAATTTTGTTTTTATAAGCCAAGTGTTTATTATGATAACAAATTACTTTTCTTTTATAATTTTTGTCTACTAGAATGATAAGTGAAAATGTAATTATTATTATTATTTTTAAATAGCATTAATTACATATATATATGCGCTACTGTTGGTTAAGGAAGAAGAAGGGGTAAAGGTTAGAATCATTTTTTTTTACTCCTATAGAACTATGAGGAATTGTATTAAGTCTCTTTAGATAATAGAACTTATAAGGTCCAGTTGAAAACTTTGGGTTTTTATAAAAAGAAAATATCATCACCCTATGAACCTTAACTTTTTATTTTGAAAGTTACATACGGCTCACGAAATAAACTTTAATCCCAAACGAATCGTAGTTAGCAAAATCCAGTTAGTATGTGTTAAGTTATGATGAAACCGAAAGTCACAAGGACCAATCATGAATATTTCATGTGAGACATTTTTCCTTAAATGTATCATTATTGTTTTGCTTCGCATATTGTGTTCAATTACCATAAAATTGTTGGATTGATAGAATAAACAATTAGGTTCCCGGGTTTGGTTTTTGTGGAGAATTCACATAGACGTTAAGTTAACGGAAAAATTGAATAAGGATTTCGAATGACATTTGATTAGATGGATGACAGTCAGCCAGTGATTTCAGAAATGGAGATATTGTGATTATGGATTGACAGATTCGGAACCCTAAGTTATGGCATTTTGTGATTACTCTATATTGAATTATTTGGTGACATAAGAGTGGTTTGTATTATAGACTGAGTCACAGCTATATACTCTAGAGGTTACAGTCAGTTCCTCGTGGGCCCAGTGGTACAGTCAGTCCCTGAAAAATTCAACCTTGTGAGGCATTTGATGAATTCCGACTAAGTAGATAACTTAGGCTTTTCATCTGGACTCTTAGTCAGGGCAAGCAAGGAGGAGTTGAATTACAAAATGACCATATACTTGGTGTTTATTTAGGAGATTGTTCTCTAGGGTGAGAACATGGAAGAAAATGTAAGCTAATTAAAGGCTAGTTAATGAAGTCATTTGTTTGTTATTCAATTCCATACTGTCTTTTGAATATGCATGAATAGTAGTTAATTGTAATGTAAGGGTTGGTGGGTAGGAGTTATTTATTGGGTGATTTATCACTCATGGTGTTGTTATGGCCCTGGCATTTTACGCCGGGTATTGAAAGAGAAGGAGGAGCGTACTACCAGACGGAGGAGTTCCCTACTGAGCAGATAACAACTAAAGAGTGAGACCTAAACCTAAACCTCTAGGGATCCATCAACTTGTTTATTTTGTGGGAAAAATATAATTTAATTTTTCCAAAAAAAGTAGTATGTTTATTGTACTCATATTTCCGCTGCTTATTTTATAAGATCTTTTTTATTTATATTAATATTTTATTGAATGATTTAAATTAATGCTTCCAAAATTTTGGGCGTTACATAATTTATGATTGAGGAAAGATTTATTGTATTAAACTCTTTATTATGACTCTTTATTATTAAATTGTAATATTATTAATGTGCCCAATTTTAGGAGCGTTACAATTTCTTATAAGTATTTTTTGGTATAGGTGTGTACAGTACAGTGTACACTGAATTTTTGCGAACAGTTTTGGCAAGTTTTGAACATATTTTGTACCGAGAAATTATTTTAATTAATTATGGAAATATTGATCAAACTTTGTGCTATAGGGCTTCTGCATGTTGGTTTTTCTCCTTCAATATTGGTAAAAGAAAAAACTTCAAAAACTTAGATTTTCTTCCACTCATTAATTTCGTACTTCAGCTGCTGCGGTAGTCAATACATGGCTATTTCTTGGTTGGTTTATTTATATCTTTTATACAAAATGTCTGAATCATTTGATCAGTACCGAAAAAAGATACTACCTCTCTGTGGTCATTTTTTTTTCTTTTAGATCAAGATGAATTTTTAATTATGTCATCGGCTATCGATGTGAATGCTGTGTTAAAGCTATATTTGAGCGGGAAATTTTGTTGATTATGTAATGTAAAGGAGACAGTTACATTTACGAGCTACTACTAGAGCATAACAATAACAACAACAATAATAACATAACTCATTTAGTCCCTAATAATTGGGAGTATGGGCGGGGAATGAATATGAGACAGACCTAACATTTGTCAATAAATGCACAAAATGGCTGCTCCCAAAATACTACTGAAACAGATGGATTTGAGACAAACCTAACCTTTGGCAATAAATGCACAAAGTGGTTGCTCATAGAATACCACTGAAACAAAACAGTGGTCCCCCGATAACGTCAAGTTTGCTACGGAATCATGCCCTCAAATCAAAGCCAAAAGATAGTAAAGAGGATATACTCAAGAATTATTTTAATTTATGTGCACATTACTACATGAGCATCTATAAGAAAAATAGCAAATTTCTATATCACTAGGGATTGGGCACACACTCTAGCTGTTACTAGAGCATCGGTAAGCGCACTCGAAGGTCCGTTCTTTATGGGGTAGTATTACTCTTTTGATTTTAAGTGATTGACTTTTCTGCAAGAAGTTTATTAATTCAACAATTGTGAATAGTTTATTTTGATAATGTGTAATTCGAATAGGAATTTCTGAGTGTAATTTGTACAGTAAGTCCTGGTGCAATTTGTGTGGTAATTACTCTGAAAAGAAGAGTGAGAGAGCTAGACAAAACGGTGCTGCAACTTTTCTGGTTAATATTTTTTACTTTTCTGCTTTGTCTTGAGACAAATTAGGAAAACATTCTTGAAAATCTAAAAGCATTCGCCAACACAAAAAAGTAAAATAGTAATTAATCATTTATAAAAAAAATGAACCGGCCTTTTCATTCACATCCAATTAATAGAGAAAATTTTCAGTGTCGAGCGGACACTATCTTACGTGGTGTTCGAGTGCACATCTTGGCCATTGAAAAGCGTTTTGGACAGTCCAAATTTTGTCCAAAATGCTTTTGGACAGGCGAGATGCGCACTCGACACCACGCGGCAATGAACCGGCCTTTTCATTCATATCCAATTAATAGAGAAAATGTTCAGTGTCGAGCGAGCACCATCTTACGTGGTGTTCGAGTGCACATCTTGGCCGTTCAAAAGTGTTTTGGATAGTCCAAATTTTGTCCAAAATACTTTTGGACAAGCGAGATGCACACTTGACACCACGTGGCAATGTCCACTCGGCATGGAATTTGTTTTCCAATTAATAACACAAACTGAAAAAGGGTAGAATAAATCAAATTTGCTAACCAACGGGGGCTAGCTCAGTTGGCTAGGGCTCTTGCATCTCACTAGGAGGTCAGAAGTTTGAATCTCCTTGCCTGTGTGTAGAGCTTTTTCCTTTCTCTGTTTCTACCCTATAACAGGCTTCTTTCTTGTATGGGAAAATTATCAAAATGGTCCATGTAGTTTTACCTGAGTCTCGATTTAGTCTCTCTAGTTTTGATTGCACTCCAACGAATCCTATAGTTTCAATTTGGTCGATTTGAGTACAATTGATAATAGTCGTTAGGAAAATTGACGGAAATCTCAATTTGAGGGTTTTTGGAGGGACAAAAAAGACTTTTTGCCCACCCTAGCTCCCACACAAAACCAAAACCCTAACTCTTCTTGCCCCTTTTACTGTAATTTTTCATCTCAAAAGGGGAAAAAAAGTCTGTTCTTCTTCTTCTTCTTCTTCTTCTTCTCTCTCTCACACATCCAATATCCTCATTTGTACAGTGATTGCAAAGCAACATCAATCCTCCCAATTTCAGTGCAATCTTGTGCTATGTTGGCCTTGCAACAACTAACTTCTTGATCAACGATCATCCACCTGGTCTTGTACTTGAATCTGGCATAGAGAAGAACCAGAAGAAAGATTGAAGGACAGATATTGAAGCAGTACTAACGTCTCCCAAAACTCTAACCATGTGTGAGTCATTGTAGTTCGCATCACAGAGAGAACATGAATTAGACTGTTTTTGCATTTTTCTTTATTGCTTTGAAGCATTTCACGATCAAGGTGAGCTTTCCAGTCTCTTTTTTGCGTTCTTTGGTATTGTCAAAGAAGGATGAGAAGTCAAACAAAGGTTAAAGTTTCAATGGTGTATATCAATGTATTTATATGAACATGGCCTCCTACGGGAAGATTGGCAATTTTGTGTCAATTTTGATTTATTTTGTGATGGTAATGTCGTGATTCAGGCTAACAATCGGCAACCCCTAAAGACCCACATCTTCAATGTTCAATCTGGGTTAATCCTCAATGATCCATTGATCTTCATGTTTTCTTCTTTGTTGATCTTGGATGTTACGGTAAAATGGATAGGAAGAGCTAGGGTTTTGATTTTGTGTGAGAGGGTGGACGAAAAGTCTTTTTGTCCCTCTTTGTCCCTCCAAAAACCTCCCAAATTGAGATTTTTGTCAATTTTCCTAACTATTGTTATCAATTGTACTCAAATCGACCAAAATTGAAACTACATGGTTCGTTGGAGTGTAATTGAAATTAGAGAGACTTAATTGAGACTCAGGTGAAGCTACATGGACCATTTCGATAATTTTTCCTTCTAATATTGATTAAGTTGTTGGGTTTGGTTGTCTCATGGAATCTCACAATTCATGTAATGTCCGGGGTTGATACTTTACACTTCATATGTGATGTAATTGATCACTCTTCTATCGATTGACAAAAATAAATAAAAAATCAAATTTGCTACACATTAACATGAAATAACCCAGGAATTAAATATCATTGCTATCCCAACTTTTAAAATTAAATTTCTTGTCATTACACACATATTTTTTTTTGTCATTCGTTAATCCTAATCTTTTCTATCTTAGGAAACTTAGAGAGGGGATGAGTGCTTACAGAAATCGAACTCTACCCATGTACATAAGAGTATAAAAAAGACACCAATTACACTACACTCCACTTGTTTGTTACACACATATGCACTAATGCAGAAATGCTAGTAAAAGACACGCGACACGAGACGTTCATCCGGCAGCATCAGCATAGCACCCAACTAAAACGGAGGGGGCCCACCGGGAGGACCAGGAGGCCCACCAAAAATTGGTCCACAGCAGCTCTCAAAGATGCAGCAGCAGCACAGTAAGTAAAAACTGAACAGCATAAAACACCAAAATTAGCCGAATTATCTTCAAATTCTGGGGGAAAAAAGAAAAAATTCCCCCCATGAAAAATTTAAGACAAAGAGGGACACAAAAAAAAAAAAACCATATCGAGGCCAGCTCAGTTATCATTCTTATATGCAAAATGATTTTGACGGTTTTAGGTTTCATTTGGCCAGATTTTGGGACTTTTTGACATAATATTTTTTATTAATTCAGAAATGGATAAAAATGTAAAATAAAATTGAAAAAAAAAACTCCTAATTCAGATTTTGGGACTTTTTGTCATCTCATATGAATTTTTTTTCAACTTTAGTCTCCATTTTTTTTTTCCCATAGTTTTTCAATTTCGACCTGCGTAAAAATTTGACCCAATTCTACCAAAAATTAAGCAGGAAGACTGGAAGAGAGTATGAGAGAAAGAAGGGGAGATCATTACCATGAAGATATGGCCCGGCATATACCACGAAACAGAAAATCACAGCAGCCGCAAGGCGGTGGCCCTCCGGGCGGCGGTCCCCATCCTGGAGGCATCTGTGTGTGTGTGTTTTTAAGAGGTAGTATATATATGGGTTTAGATGTTTACAAATGCAATGAAGTGAATGAAGCTGAACAATTTGGTGGTGGTTTCAACAAATATGTATGTATATATATAGGAAGGAGGAGAGAGAAAAGGAAGAGCGAGAAAGTAGTGCTTAGTGAAGAAGCAATCTCGAAACTACTGGCACCATTTTTGACTGGTAGATAGGTACCAGTAGTACAAAAGCTGTCGGTCATCTTTCCAATCTAGGGTGGTTTGACTAAATTGAAAAAATTAATTTTTCGATTTTTTTAATTTTGTTTTTATTTAAATTTTTTTTGTATTCGTTAGTTTTTAGTTGATTTTTTTGTATTATTTTTCGTCTTTATTCACAAAATTTTAAGTTTAGCTAATAATTTTATACTTTTTAGATTCCTCTCGTTGAGAAAAGCCAATAAATCACAAAAAATCGACCGAAAATTAATAAATGCAAAAAAAAAATTGAATAAGAACAAAACCAAAAAACTAATTTTTTCAATTCACCCAAACCCACCCTTAAAAATTTTTATTTTAGCAAACGGAAAAGCCAATTATCTTGTTTAATAGTACCCCTAACTCATTCACAAGCGTGATACTCCTATGAATAATTATTCAATATTTTTGGGCTCTGGCCCGTGACAATACAATACCCTTCTCCATTACATATTTTTTTGGGGAATATTTGGAGAATGATATTGGGGACACGAAGTTGCCACGGTATCCTAAGATCATTGAATAATTTTTCGCTTGATGGTCGGGGTGGTTGGAGAATGACCTTTGGTGTTCTGGAATGTCTCCGCACGGCATAAGTATATATTTAAATTAAAAAAGAATAAGTTTCACGGACTGGATAAATGAGTATAGGACGCGTGTCGGAGAGTATTTTGACTCCGTCCGACACTCATACGTGATTCTCTTAAGGGTTAAGATGTATTTTGACCTAAAATGTTAGTTGGCTTTTTTTTTTTTCTTTATCTGATTTTTTTTTTTGCGTTTTTTAGTTTTGCATCAAATTTTTGTGTATTATTGGTTTGTCTCGGCTAGAGGAATCGAAAAAGTAAAAAGATTATGATCGAAACATAATTTTTTTTTGAATAAAGACAAAAATAAATCAAAATGTCAGCTTTTTACACTTTTTTCAATCTCATTCAAAAAATTGAGGGTTCTAATCATAATCTTTTACTTTTATGGATTCCTCTCGTTGAGACGAACCAATAATACCCAAAAAATTGATGCAAAAGTAACAAACGCAAAAAAAAAATCAAATAAACACGGAAAAATAAAAGTTAAGCCAACCTCTTAATTTAGGTGAGGTTTGGCCTAATAAGCCGACTTAACTTATTTTTTTGTCTTTATTTGATTTTTTTTTGCTTTTGTTAATTTTGTATCGATTTTTTGAGTATTATTGGTTCGTCTCGGCGAGAAAAAACCAAAAAGGTAAAATATTATGATTAGAACTCTCAATTTTTTAAATAAGATCGAAAAAAGTGTAAAAAACTGTATTTTTTTACTTATTTTTGTCTTTATTAAAAAAATTATGATTCGATCATAATTTTTTACTTCTTTGATTCATCTTGCTGAGACGGACCATTAATATACAAAAAGTTAATGCAAAACTAAAAAACATGAACAAAAATCAAATAAAAACGAAAAAATAAACCAACTAACTTTATAGGCCAAAACACCAATTAGCCAAAACACACCTAAGTAACCCTCCGTTTAGTGTCCGACACTCGGAGCACTTGCGTTTACTTCTTCCATATTTGTACAATACTTTAAGAGCATAGCTAAAACAAGCCAGGAAATTTGGTTCATCATTCAAAATACAAATGGTGTCTTCACATGGACGATTCCTTAAAGGGGCAGAAAGGATAAGAGCGGTGAAGAAGACAATGGGGCAGCACTTTTGAAGTTAATCATTCATGCAAGGACCGTAATTTCTATCATTTAACTTAATTGTTTAATTACATGTTTTTAAACATTTTTTACGTGATGCATAAATTTTTTGATTAATTTATATTCCTTGTATACAAATTTTCTGGAATAAAATTTCAGAATGCATATCCGTTTTCAACGGCCCAGTTGGAGTGTTTCCTCAAACCCTAAAAATAACCTAGAAATGTACGGAGAACGTACCACGTCAGCATACATGCCTCAAAGGGCGTCAACAGAACGTGAACATGATGAGTGGATGACAGCTCGCCAAGAATCATAACACAATGTTTGCCAAGCAAAAGGTAAACCCTAAGTCCAAGCTTCCTTGCGAAGATAAGCCAAAAGGAATATTCTAGGGACAAAGATAAATTTTATTAACCTTTGAAATGAGATACAAAAATTATAAAAGGACAGGGATAACAGGCATTGCAACAAAGAGTCACCCAACAAATGGAGTAAAACTCTAAGCAAAACAAATGCCAACCCGGATGGAGAGAAAGTTGGCAAGGTGCCAACCCACAAACAAAACAAATGAGAAATTAACAACCTTGCATACGAGAGATGCATGATCCTTGTGAATCAAGGATAAGATCAAGATCCCATAATTGGAATAGAGAATTCAGTATAGGAAGGATTCCAGACGTACAAGGAAGTTTATTATGGCAGGTATTCCTAATGCATAAGGAATCTAGTGCTACAGAAATACGATCACCCAATAGCGATGAACCCCTAACGGGAAGGAATTCCTTATGAGGAGGGGTCCTAGTAAGGAATGTAAATCGAAGGACAAGCAAACAATCATCTATAAGTACAAAGAAAACTCTAATGTAAAAGGTACGCTGTAATTCCTTAATTATGAGCACTGTCAGTTAGTTTCCTCCTAGTTCGTCATACTAACTTAAGTATCAGAAGGCATTTGCTAGCTAGGGCAAAGGTGCTCTAACCCTTTATTGGTGTTATAGGATTAGGGTTCTTCCTCAAAAAGCAGAGTCGATCTCATTAAGAGTCTAGAATTAATGTCGTTAGTTTTTCCCCGCTTACATTTTACATAACTTAAATCAAAAAACAAACCGTCTAAGAGGCTCGATATTTTGTCTTAGTGAACAGTCACTCACTTAATTTATTGAGTTATCATTCACATGCAAACGAAACTCTTTTTTTTTTTTTTTATTTGTTCAGGGCAATCTCTCTCTCTCTCTCTCTCAAAGATTTCTTCATCTTCATCAACGTCTTCTGGAGCGAACATCCTTCACCTCTCTCTATCTCTTTGAGCTTCTTCGGTTCATGTGATCTCCGCAGATCTTCCATCAAAGAATAGGTTTATATCTCCTCTTCTACTAATTTCTCAAATGAAAATTGGGGTTTTAAAAATCTAAGGCTTGAATGTATATGTATGCAATAATGACTTTGAATATATCTTGTTGCAATCTTTCTTATGTGAAACTTTTACAATTGGACAATGAACCCAACCTAGCTATTTTTTCTAGAAAGAGCCAAGCCTAACTATCTAAACACCAAAGGAGCATCACCAACCGTCTAGGTAAATGTGCTATTCTCTCCATTTTAAGTAGTCCATACAAAAAAATGAGGGATTCAATAAACTCAACAAAGCATCGATATTCTAATTTTGTCAAATTAATGCCTAATAGTCTCCAGACTTGGGTCTACATGGAATCTAGTTATTGAAGAGATAAAAGCAAGACTGTTAACATGTGAGAAAAAAGGGTTCTTTCTTTTGGTGGTAGGCTTACCCTTATCAAATCAGTGCTTAATAGTCTTCCAATCTACTACATGTCAATATTCAAAATGTCTGAAAGTGGGGGTAAGGCAATTGAAGGGATTCAAGCTAGATTTTTTTAGGATAGCAACATCTGTATAATAACAGTGCAGATTTGAACCTCTAAAGTGTGGGATCTTAACCCAATCACAGATGAGGTAGTTTAGGCTCAAACTAGAGATGCTAGGCAACAATTAAACATGGTGGGAGGTCAATTTCACTCCCAATTTCATCAATTAACAACCAATTTCATAGATCAAAGAATCTAAGTTTGGAAAACCCACATAAAGAGGGAGAACATGATTTTTAGTGAAATTGAAGCCAAGAAAGAAATATGTACAACACATCACAAGTATACAACTAGAGAAAGTAGACATTATTCCTCTACCAAGATGGGTTTTGAGCAAAACCCTAGAGTACCCAACTGATTTTGACCCCAATCTCCAAGAACGACCTCTACCAAAGCTTCACTACATGTTCAAGAGACAAGATCAAGTCAAAAATGAGTTACAAGGGTGGGGTTTCACTCACAATCGAAGGGGAAGAGAGAAAAACGTGGAGCAAGAGTAACTAAGCTCAAGAAGATTAGCCCTTACCTTAGAGAGAGAGAAATTCATGATTCAAGTGACACTCGAGCTTGGAAATGCAAGAATCTTCAAGATTGGAAGTGGGTTTGTGTTGAAATTAAATGGTTTTGTGTAATTTCTAGAGAGAAATGAGAAAGATGAACTCTAGGGCTCAAAAGTTGGAGTGTGGGAATGAAAAATGAATTAAGGGGTCTATTTATACAACCCCTAAATTGCGCAAAAAAATTCTGTAGAAAACACTTTTGCTACCGTTAGCAATATATATCATACTGCTACTGGTAGCCAATACATAAATTGACCCACTGATTGACGATTACCACTTCAATCGATTGGACCTCTGATCACGTCTAGCATTATCTCAACACTCCAAAACCACGTCACAACATCAAAATACATATCGGAATAAAGAATTCAGTATAGGAAGGATTCCAGACGTACAAGGAAGTTTACTATGGTAGGTATTCCTAATGCATGAGGAATCTAGTGCAACAGAAATACGATCACTCAATAGGAATGAAACCCTAACGGGAATGAATTCCTTATGAGGAGGCGTCCTAATAAGGAATGTAACTCGAAAGACAAGCACACAATCATCTATAAGTACGAAGAAAACTCTAATGTAAAAGGTACGCTGTAATTCCTTAATTTTGAGCACTATTAATTAGTTTCTTCATAGTTCATCATACTAACTTAAGCATCATAAGGTATTTGCTAGCTAGGGCAAAGGTGCTCTAACCCTTTGTTGGTGTTACAGGATTAGGGTTCTTCCTCAAAAAGCAGAGTCGATCTCATTAAAGTCCGGAATCAATGTCGTTAGTTTTTCCCCTCTTACATTTTTCATAACTTAAATCACAAAATAAACCGTCTAAGAGGCTTGATATTTTGTCTTAGTGATCAGTCACTCACTTAATTTATTGGGTTATCATTCACATGCAAATGAAACTCTTTTTTTTTTTTTTTATTTGTTAGAACAATATCTCTCTCTCTCACCAAAGATTTCTTCATCTTCATCAACGTCTTCTAGAACAAACATCCTCCACCTCTCTCTATCTCTTTGAGCTTCTTCGGTTCATGTGATCTCCACACATCTTCCATCAAAGAATAGGTTTGTATCTCCTCTTCTACTGATTGCTCAAATGAAAATTGGGGTTTTAAAAATCTAAGGCTTGAATGTATATGTATGCAATAATGACTTTGAATCTATCACTTGTGAAACCTTTACAATTGGACAACAAACCTAGCCTAGCTGTTTTTTTCTAGAAAGAGCCAAGCCTAACTATCTAAACTGTTAGGGATTTGATTTTGATGATGATGTTTTTTATTAGATTGATTTTCAATTATGATTATTAATTATGATTTTTGTTGGGCATTAATCTTTCACTAAATTGGGCCATAATGTTTTTAGATCCATGCCTTATTATTGGGCTAATTGTTTAAAAAATCAAAGCCCATTTATCTTAGTTTCGGACCTATTTATTTTTTTTTTTGGTGACAAAGGATGAAGGCATAATGAAGAAAAGGAGCCTACCCAGGAACCTATGCAAGAGCCTACCTAGGAGCCTAAGAAGGAGCCTTTGTGGGAGCCTAGATAGGAGCCTAGGAGTGAAACAAAGAAAAACCAGAGCCCCCTGTTCGTCCTACTTTGTTTTTATTTCTCTCTCTCTAGATTTTAATCATGGGACTGCAATATTTTCTACGGTTTTTCATCAATCAAATTATGCCAAATATATTGTCTCACTTTTATTTATTATTTTCCACTCTCAATTTGAAATTTGCAGGGCAATTTGATTTAGCCATATTCCTGATTTTTGAAATCTGAAAAAGGGAGATTTGCTACTTTTGAGAGATTTGCAATTACTGCAAATACTTGTTGGACTATTTGAAATATGAGAGCATATATTTTTAACCCAATATTTGTCTAGTTTTGTGGCCAGAGAAATCAAAGCAAATGACATTTTGATTGTTGAGCCGTAAAGGAGAAAACATGGGATTAATTGATATGAACGTTGGAGCTGTCATTGGAAGACTTTATGGGTTCCATTCTTGGTATTTAAAAGAAGTCTTCACTAAAGATGAAACAAGCCTTCAAGAGAATCAATCGTTCAACTCAAAGAATACAAGTCTGAGATATACACTGTAGATTATCTTCTTCAGACTTTAGAAAGAGAGTTTTTTGCTGTAGATTTTTATATTCTCTGTGTGTAAGCCTACACCTGTAAATTCACCCTTACTTAGAGGGATTGAATCACACCACACTTAAACCCACCTTGTGAGAGAGGGAACCCAATCCACTATGTTGTCAGTTAGGATTTTGTTCCTCCATTTACTGGGTAGAGTTTGGTTGTAGTTTGTAAACTAGTCTACTTGTACCAATAGTGGAAGTTTGTGAACTGGTATGCGTGTACCAGTGAGTAGTGTCTGGTCTGCGTGTACCAGAGGAGTTGTTGTAAATGGGTGTTGGCTCCTATGAAATCTAGCCCAGGTGTAAGTATTGAGAACATAGTGGATACGGATGAGTGTTCGGGTGAACATCACTGAAGAGTGGACTAAGCAGTTGGCTGAACCACTATAAAAATCATCTATCTCATCTCTTGATTATTTCAGTACTTCAGTATTTCAATTATCCGTTTAATTTGCTAATCAAACTTATTCACCCCCCCCTCTCAAGGTTGGAATATCATAAACATCAAAAAAGCATCACCAACCGTCTAGGTAAATGTGCTATTCTCTCCATTTTAAGTAGCCCATACAAAAAAAATGTGGATTTAATAAACTCAACAAAGCATCGATATTCTAATTCTGTCAAATTAATGCCTAATAGTCTCCAGACTTGGGTCTACATGGAATCTAGTTATTGAAAAGATAAAAGCAAGACTGTTAACATGTGAGAAAAAAGGGTTCTTTCTTTTGGTGGTAGGCTTACCCTTATCAAATCAGTGCTTAATAGTCTTCCAATCTATTACATGTCTTTATTCAAAATGTCTGAAAGTTAGGGGGGTTAAGGTAATTGAAGGGATTCAAGCTAGATTTTTTTGGGGCTATTATCATTTGAAAAGAAAGATTCATTTGGTAAGCTGGGAGAAAATCAAGCGAGGAAAGGAAAATAGGGGTCTTGGAGTGAAAGGAGTTAGAGAAATGAATGAGGCACTACTTCTAAAATGGTGGTGGAGATTTGGTTCTGAAAAGGAAGCTCTATCTATGGAGGAAAATTATTTGTGCAAAATATGGAATGAATACTAAATTATGGTTGCCTGACATGAATATTAATAAGCATATGTCCTTGGTTTGGAGAGACATCTTGCAAGTTCAAAGAAGAAATCCAAGGTTATTCACCAAATTCTCCGACAACATCAATATCACAGTTGGAGATGGCAACTCAATCCTTTTCTGGATTGATAACTGGGTGGAGGGTAAAAGCTTGAGTTTGATGTATCCAAGAATATTCAGCATCATCAATAACAAAGAAGAAACTCTACAAAGGTATTGCAATGAAAAGAAGAACAATTCAATTGGGAATTTCACCTCAGAAGGAATATTTTTATTTGGGAATCAGAAGAGCTGAATTAATGGTACGTTGAATATGCTTGGTGGCTTACACATTGTCACTTACCAAAACTCTGATCATCTTCTTTGGAAAGCTTGTAACTCCAAAACATATTCAGTCTCTTCAATGTATAAACTTTTTCTCATTCCAGCATCCAGTTCAAAGATTAGGGATAGAAAAACTTACCAATGGATTTGGCACAATGCAACCCCTTATAGAGTTCAATGCTTCAAATGGATGGTTAAATTAGGGAAATTGAAAACTAGTGACTTTCTTTTGAATATTGGAGTTATCAGTCAACCCAATCTAGCAATTTACAAATTCTGTGGTGAGGTTATTGAAGCATTGGATCACACTCTCCTTTTTTGCTCCCCTGTTTGGATTTGTCTAGAGTGAAATAATGGATTGGTGGGGGTTTTAAGTAGGTATCTCCTAACTATTTTAAAGCTCTTCTCTACTGGTGGTTGGGATTGAATTTCAAACCCAAGATCAGAATGATATGTAAATGCATACCTTTTGAAGTGTTGTGGTTACTATGGAAAGTAAGAAATGAGTTGGTATTCCAAGGGAAAACCCCCAATTGGAAAGAAATGGTGTATCTTGTCAAGCTGAAAGTGGCTCTTTGGGTGAGATCATCTTCTATTCATGCTGATTACTCTATTAATGACTTTATTTTACAGATTAAGGAGCATCTTAGATGCCTTGTAATCTTTAGGCTTTGGAGTTGGGGCTACTTTCGGGGCTGGTCTTTTGAGATTTCGGGTCTTGTTTGGTTGGTCAATCTCTGGGTTTTGGGTGTAAGTGTACATATGGGTTTTATTGTTTGGAGGGTTAGTCTGTATTTGGATTTTGTAGTCTGAGCTTTTTTGTCTAGGTTCCTATTTTGGATTTCTTTGTTGAGATGTCTAGGGTCCCATCATTTGGTTTTATTTATGTTTTGGGTTTATTTTGGGGTGGTTTTGAGTCTAGTCTCATCATATAGTGTCTAATGGATTTGGGCCTGTGGTGTCTTTGGGTGTTTTGGGGTTTAGTATAATCTTATAGTGTTTTTGGTCTTTATGGGTTTGTCTTGTGTTTAGTCTTTGAGTCTTGAGGTGGATCCATGAATGCTTTCTCTTCATCACAATTCTCGATCATCAACTTGTGTGCCTTGTCTAATCATCTCTATTACTAAAAATTGCTTAGGATTATTCTGAGAAACTACCACAGATATCTACTCTAGAGTCTGTCCTTTGGCTCTCAAGGTTATTGTTTTTCTGAATTCTCTATTGGTTCTCAAGGTTAATGACTTTCTGAATTTTTTGATGTACCCTTTGTTGCTATTGGGGATTTTCTTATACAATTATAGAGTTGTTCAGAACCTGTTGTATCCTAGGCTACCATTGGAAATTTTCTGATGCAATTTTGGAGCAATTCAGAATTGAAGATCTTTTGTTGCTGCTAGTGTTGCTTTCATTGCTTCACTTTCTTAAGTTGCAGCACTTTTTGATCTCTAGTGGGTTCAGACGTAATTCTGAAGAAACACTTCAAACTCTGGATCTCCAGTGCTTCAGTTATTCACAAGCTGTTAATCTTTCTTTGTTGTCACTTAAACTTTCAGTTGGAGTGTAACTCAGATTATTTTGTATTTGCTTGATAAAGGTGGGATGATCTAGTGTCATCCATCCTTCCATGGGTTTATTTGTCAAATGATTGTCTACAGTGTTGGGTGCCAACATAGTTGAGATGCTTCACTTTCGTGATGATGCCTTTAACCTTATTTTTATGTACTTGGAACTTTTTTAATGATTAATATAATTCTCTTTGCCTTTCAAAAAAGAAAAAGATATTCTAATTCTATCTACATGGACTCACTTTTTTTTGTGGAGTCATTGTTCAATTATTTTAATAGGTTTCCCTCTCTTCCTCCTTCACTCCATATGCATCTAGTATGGGGTTCAAAAAATGACCAGGTTTTTGGCCTTCGAATCATCAAATTTGCCGTTTTAGAAAATAATCAATTTGCTAATTACTTGGTCAATCCAACTCCGTTTTGACCTAGGTTTTTGTCAGTAGCTATCTTTTTTATTCTAGTTTCCATATTTGAGCCTAACTCAAATATTGTTGTTTTTGGTAATTTTTATAATTTTCTTTATTTTATGTTAAGTCGGCAACTATTGCCTTTTCTCGATTGTTTCTAGGGTTTCCATAGGCTATATATTGATAATGTAAGCTCTTGGGCTAGTCAGTTGTTTATTGATTAAAAAAATTCAAGTTTTAGAGAGAGTTTCTCTAAATTCTTGTGCGTGATCATTCTTGTTCATCTTTTCTATACGCTTCCCTACCTCAGTTAGACACAGTTTCCTTAAGACAGATTCGCCACTTGCCAAGGGTGTTGCAGGTTCCACTGACGTTCGGAACACCTCCGAAGATTGCCTTGGCAAAATAAGCTGCTGCATGTGGTCTCTCACACACTCAGGGAACGGTTTACAGAAAAATCTGATGCAACTCGAATTTGTAGTCCTTGGAACTAAAATGGGATGGTCTAATATAA
The DNA here is from genome assembly GCA_022606695.1 of Vaccinium macrocarpon. NCBI lineage: Eukaryota > Viridiplantae > Streptophyta > Magnoliopsida > Ericales > Ericaceae > Vaccinium > Vaccinium macrocarpon. The sequence goes on from CM040181.1 coordinate 11,838,819, forward strand.
AGAACAAGAAAGACCCTTAAGTTGCTTGCTGACAATCAATACATAAAATAGAGGCCTTGATTTTGAGCCATAAACTCCACTTCATGAGGGGTATTAACTAATTGTAAGTACTGCTTGACTCTTGAACTGCTTTGTAACTAGAATGGGACCCTTCGAATCGCTCAAAAGACCCTCTCAATACCTATTTTATTCATAAAATTTCCAACAAATTCTCGGGCTTTGGATCTAGTGAGTGGTCCAATTCAAGGTCGCACACAAATGATTCGAGCCTTTGATTGTTATAACAATGTCGAAATAGCTAGCTATAATTGCACGTGTAATATATGATTATGTATATGCATATGCATATAATATATTGTTGGAAATAGCCTAGTTTTTTCTTCCCATTTGTCGCGCCCTGAATTTCGACCAAGGGGTTTGGAAAAGGGTTTATGGTCGGGTGATACAAGTGATATTCAAATCGATGTGGTTTTATAAGTTTTACAGCTGTGATTGAGCCAGAATAAATTGGATAAAAATAACTCAAAGTTGCCAATTGACATGATTTTAGGTGTGTCAAGTCACCATTTGAATAAATATTTTGGTAAAATGAGAAATAAATATCTTGGGACGAAAAGCCTAGTTTTGTTTGATATAATGACTTAGTTTTTTTGTTTGGTCAACGATTTTAGAGAAGAAAAGGTTCGGTAATTTATTGTTACATGTAGGGAAGTTGGAGTATCCTATCTTGCCCTTTTAGGACTTGGAACAAACATTTCCAAAACAATATAAATAATTGAAGACTTTTAAAGATATTGAATGATAACATTGAGAAGAAGAAAATTAACATTTTCTCTGAAAATGTATTTATTGCATGAGCCATTTGAAATAAAATGGGAAATATATACAAAAGAAGGATTTAGACCATGCCCTGGCCTCAGGGCTACCTACATATTTCCAGTCTTAGGAGAATCAGGTCATCACGTAGTTCAAGAAGGTAAAAACAATTTATTAGGATAGAGCCCGATCTATGGGTTGTGTATGTGTCTTCGACCTCAGGAGAATCAGATAGGTCTCACGTAGTTTAGGACAAAGACTGAAGTTTTAGAGAAGTTAATCTCACTAGAGATTTAGCCAGCGAGGCACAGGGGTGTTTCTACTATACACAGAGGAAAATGTTTAGCCACTTGTCACGACAATGTTGAGGGTTCAAAATAATACGGGAAACTCCAAGACATCTCCAGAAGGTTTCAAGACTAGAGACGGGTTTAAGCAGACTACACGACTCAATGGGGGAAATACTAAATAATAGCCATCCAGGGCGGCCAATAGCTGACGGGAGGTCCCAGGATGTTTATTAGGTGGCCACATGGGCAAAAATGGGTTTAAAATGTTGTTTGTCAATCCATATAAAAAGGTTGTAAAAATCCCATTTAGAGTCGAAACTGGCTTCTGACGGACCCTAGGGTATATCCGGTACAAATTTGGAAAATAAGAGTGAATAGAAAAAGTATAGGAGATTTTATGGTAAAAAGTTGAAAAATCATGATTGGAGACCGAAAAAGGTGGCCAGTGGTATCCGCTACAGTATTAGACAATGAAAATGAATATAATTGACTTAGTTGGCTTTTTAGTAAAATGTTTAATTTTGCCGTCCAAAGCCAAAAATGGTTTTCGGCGGGTTCAGAGTTGTCCTCGGTAAGATTTACGGGCTGAAAATAGGTTTTGAAGTATGAGGGGTATTTTGGTAAAAATTTGGTTTCGAGCATATGGATGATTGTTGGCGGGCCCTAGGAAGCTCCTGGATCAATTCCGTAAGTTGCAATGGCTCTAGATATTATATAGGGGTATTTTGTTAATTTTGACATAAAGTTGACGTTGGGCCTGGAGGAAACTCGAAACATACCCTAGGTCACTTACTAATTGACTCTTCTGGGGAAATTAGGTCAAAGAGACCAGAAATGACATTTTGGTAATTTGGGGGAGAAGCTAATTTTGGGTCTGGAACAATGTCAAAACGGACCCTATGACTCTTAGGTATGCTTGTGGACGGCCCACGGAGATCATGCGGTGTCGCGCATGAAAAAGATTGTGATTGTTAGAGTCGCCACCCGGATTTGAGGTCCGAACCCGAGAAACCAATAAAATATGACTCGTTCGCCCATTTGAAAAAGATTTCACTGGTCATGGCGGAACCAAAGATTTCTCGGATTCGGGGGTTTGGTTACGAGAGGGGAAGGGTTTTACGGCACCCCTCTCGCCCGGTCCGTGAACCGGTCTCTACTCAACATTTTGTGGGATTTTGAAAATATTTGAAACTTGATTTATTCACGAAAATAGGGAATCGGGATGGGAAAACACATAAACGAGTATTCAAATACGAATCAAGTGATGGTGGATGCTTGTGCAATGTACAATGTGATGGTGGAATGATATAAATAAAGAAAATGACAATGAAAGAGAGAAATAGGACTTAAAACACCATTTTGAACAAAATTATTTGTCTTTCCGACACTATTTTCATGTTTTGGAAGGTTTTGATATAGAATTCAGAAAAACATAAAACTACAAAGTTGTAGCCCTTCAAATTATTTACGTTTTGATATATAATACGCCCAAAACAGAGTTCGGAGTAAAAAGTTATGGCTGAAAAACGGTGTGGACTGACTTTACATTTGGGGTTTTGGCTCAAGTGGCTTGAAGGCTCAAACATGACCTGGAAGGCCAAGGTTAAGGCCTTGAGCTCAAGCCCTTCCCAGATTGCCAAATTCTGCCCTTTTATGACTTTTTTCAAGTATGAGGAACTTGAATAAGCCTCATCGGTCTCCCTCAAAGAAGACCAAAACAATGATTTTCACATGGTTTTAACTTACCTTTTGGCTTGATCAAGGCTTGAACTTGTGGTTTGATGAATGGATGGGTAGTGGCTGTGTTTATGGGCTATAGATGAAGTATTTTGGACAGAGGAGTGTGAGTGTAGAATTTGATTGAATGATTGATTGAGTGGATGATGGAGTATTTGAGCTTAAAATGGTGATTTTGGCTTGGATGAGGTGGGTTTTGATGGGAGAACTAGGTTTGGACGAAATTGATGGAGTGTATGGGCTGTAAATGGCTTATTAGAGTGAGAGAGGGGGGCTGTTGTAGTTGTTTTTCAAAGACCCATGTGTTGTAGGCCTTTTTTAGAAGGTTTTTGGGTGTTTTGGAGGTTGAAGATGATGGAGGATGGTGGCTATGGAGGAGAGAGAGTGGGTTTGATCTGGTGGGGGGAGAAAATGGCAGTAGTGTAGCCAAGAGGGTGAGTGAGAGGTTTATATAGAGAGAGAAATGGGAGGGAAATGGGTTTAACTTTTGAATTGGGCTTGGGGGTGATTGAGGAGATGTTCGTGGTCTACAGAAGTGTATTTAGGCAAAGAGGAAAACATAGGTAGACGCTCCTCTTGCAGTAGAATATCATGATTAGATGCTCTGCAGAAAACTGATCTGGCTCAGAGTTGAGCGCTCAAAGCCATGGGCTTGAGCGCTCAAAGGTGGGATTTTGGGTTTGAGCGCTCAAGGTTGGGGCGAAAGGCTTCTATTCGCCTTTCAAAAAGGTAAAACTTTGCGGGGCCGCCCCGGGTGCTACCGAACTCCGTTTCGTGCGTGGTTTGAAGCGTTGGAAAGCTTGAAAGGTCTAATTTCTAACCCAAGTGGTTTTAACCCAAGATGATTTGTACATAAAAATGTGTGACCATTTTACCCTCAGATGGTCGGAAGAATGAATCATTTCGGTAAAATTGGCATATCTCCCTCATTTCAAAATGGATTGGGACATGTTATATATCAATAAATAGGGTTTTGAATGTACTACAAGATGGTGTAGGCTTAGGTTTGGTTTGAAGAGGTTTATGGGTGGTTGGAAGGGTATTTTGGTCATTTTGGTTGGTTAAGTTTGTTCTAGGAGGGTTTAGAATGGTTTAGGGTGGTTTGGTGAGTTCAAGCCTTGTTCTTAGCCTCAAGGTATGCATGATTGGTCTATTTCATCATCGGGAATGCTTGAGCGCATCCCGGGTTCAAAATCGGGGTGTCTACAGGTATGCATGACATAATCTAAAAATTCACACAAAATACAATATAAATAATACCGTAGATATAATAGAAAGAGAGATTTCTTGGCCAGTTGATAGGCGCGCAATATCTCAAGATATAAGTGCCTAAATAGGGCAAATTAGCGTGTTAGAGGCGCGTTTTATTCCATTTTTCACTTGATGCGGTCTTGTCTTGTGTTTTTGGTTGTTTTGTAGGGAACAAGACAGAAAGAGCGTGTAAAGTGGACACAAGGTGGTCGGGCATGTTGGGGACCGGTGGGACCCAAGTGGGATCAACCGAACAAGCTTGGAAGTCGTTTTAAGGGTGTCGGTATCGATACAGGGGTTTGCCTGTATCGATACCAGAGTGCTCATACGCGAACAAAAGCTACGAGTATCGATACAAGACTTCCCCTGTATCGATACCGAGGGCCTTAAAGACAGCCAGTTGACTTTGCCACGTAGTTTGACTTCGGGAAGGATATATACTCCGTTTTTAGGTCGAATTAGGGTTCGAAACTTTGTTTAGTTTTTGCTTCCAAGTAGTAGCCGACTTTTCCTTGGGAGATTCTACTTTCCGGAGATCTTTGCATTGAAGTTTTGGTGTTTAGTTCGCAGATTCAGATGTTGTTTCGGTAACTTGCTGTTTTATTTTCATTTAATCTTCGTTCGCGGGAGTTTGTCCGCGCTTTGTTTTCGGATCTTTGCTTTAATTCATATTCGATTATAAAAGCATGCGTTATTTCAGAATCTTGTTATTCGTTCAATTTAATATGAATGAGTAGTTCATTAGGTATGGTCGCGGGGTGATTAACACGCCGTGGCTAGGGCTGGATTTGTTCTGCTCCTTTTTCTCTAAATTAATAAAGGAAAAAGCAATTTTAGGTTATTAAAGAGCTTCCGTCAGACAAATCCGGGCATTGTCGGAGCCCATGTAATGCGGGGAACGAGGGACCAAAACTTGTTCTTCGCTGTACATGGGTAAACGGCGACCACGAGGATTCGCATTTTTCGGGGTACCTTTCTTTCTCTAAAATCGAACGGTTTTTAGAACACCAAACGGAGCGGAACTGTTTGGGCCTGGTCACTGGTGTTATGGACCCTACGATCGTATCTTCTTTTAAACAGTTTAACCAAACCAATTTCACTCTAGTTTAGTTAATTTTCCCATCTAACCACAAAGGGTGGCTACCTAAGAGCCGTGTTAAACATTACAATCCGAGTTTTTAGTATGCACTTCACACCTTCTCTATGGATTCGATTCCGGTCTTACCGGGTATTATGCTACACCGGTCACAGCCCTACGCTTGGGGCAACCCACTAATTTAGGTCTAGGATTTCGGTCAAGCACCGGTACAGGGAAAAAAGTGGTATTTACCTCCAACTTAGCCTCTACTCCTAAATTGCATGTGTAGCCCACCCCACGCTTCTTTAAGCTTTCCATCTTCGTCTTTCTGCCCATCCCAAATGGGGACAATTTCTCTCTCCTAAATCCCCAAAAGGTATGAAAATGCCTAAATTTTAGGGTATCCTATGACAGTGCCTAAACCTCTAAAACCCTATCATATGAAAGTGCACCCTAAACCCTAGAGTACCCCTATAAAATTGCCTAAATCTTAGGGTACCCTATGAAAGTGTCTAAATCTAAACCATAGGGTATCTTATGAAAGTGCCTAAACTACGAAAATCCTATAATAAGAAAGTTCACCCTAAACATAAACCCTAGAATACGCTATGACTAGGGTACCCTATGAAAGTGTAAACCACCAAAACCCTAAAATAAGAAAGTGCACCACAATCCTAACCCAAAAAAAGAGTGACTTACCTTGATGGTAACTAAAAAAATGACTTACCTTAGTGGTAATTAAATATCTCTTTCCTAGACCTAGGGGTAAAAATCTATAATAGAAAAGGTTGTCCGGATCCTATGCGGGAATTCAGACAGCATAATTGGTGCCCAAAGTATTATATAAAAAAATTTGCTCTACGTATACCCTGCATATGAGTGAAATCAGGTCACTCCGTAGTTCGGACCTCGGTCTAATTTATAAAAATACATCTCAATTTATTAAATTAATCTTGATATTTTTATTTTTGGAGTTTTGTATGAACTGTTCGGACGGCTATTCAAGTTAAGGTAAGCGATTCTAAAGTTGAGATTTAGGCTCTGTTTGGAACTTGAGGATGGAAAGAGAAAAGAAGAAAAAACAAAGAGGAGGAAAATTAGAGGGAAAATTAGGAAGAAATTGGAGATAAAATTATACTTAATTTTGAAACTTTCCCTTCTATTTCTCTAGGAACCAAACAAGGGAAACAAATATGGGTGAGTTGCTCTTCAGTTCACTATACCAATTTCCTAAAGTCATGGGTCCACTCCATAATTTCATAACATCAACAGTCCATAGGTGTGTCCAATAGACACAATACCCTTGCCTTCTTATCACTACGTCTGAGCTTCAATATGTCTTCAAAGCCCTCGGCGTCGACAAGACCTCTTTGAAGGAGATCAAAGAAGTCGTGACGGAGATCGACTCGGACGGCGACAACGCCATCGACCTCCACGAGTTCGCCGACTTCCACTGCGCAACTGCCGCGCCTGACGGCGACGGTGAACGAGGAAGCGGAACAGAGATTAGTGACGCGTTCAAGTTGTACGATATGGACAAGAACAATATGATATCAGCACAAGAGAAGTAGTGACGCGTTCGAGATGTACGATAGGGAGATGTACAGTTGGTTAATTTGATTTTGTCCTAACAAATTTATAGAACATATTCTGAAGATCAGATAGATTCCGGTTGTCTTCGGATTAACCAACTGTACATCTCCCTATCGCACATCTTTAATCCACCAAACCACTTTTTTTTATTTTGTTTAGAACAGAGACGCGTTCGAGATGTACGATAAGGAGATGTACAGTTGGTTAATCTGATTTTGTCAGGTCTGAAATTTAATGTATTAAATTTAATGTAAGGATACATTTGTCTAGTAAAAAAATAAATGGACCTAAGAGAATAAAAAAAGTGGTTTGGTGGATTAGAGATGTTACGAAAACATTAGGTGGACTAGAGGTTTTATAAAAAAACTATAATGGACCTAAAACAATTCTTTAAAGATTTTTTTTGGCCATGTTCTGTTGCAAGTTTTGGTTTAGTTTTGGTTTTCATGACATCATCATTTTCCTCATTTCTCTCTCTATCTCTCTCCACTTATTACACTTGCTTACATCACCAAAACTAAACCAAAACTTATAACCGAACATGGCCTTTAAAATTTTCCATTCTTTTCCTTGTCCATGCTCAAGGTATCGTTTGTTTGGTCGGAGATAAATGGATGAAATATGAAATCCTATGGGATATGGGTGAGATATGAAATCCTTGGGATACTGCTTAGGATATCAATGAATGAGAAAAATTCATATCCGGTGTTTGTGTTCGACGGGATAGTGCTTCGGAATATCTAGTTTTTGCTCTAAAATGGGGAAATCCTATCCAAATCCCCCCATGGGATTTTATATCCCGTACGGATGGGGATAGTAATTGGCTGAAAAAAACAAATCCCATCCCAAATAATGTTACTAAACAATGAATTTTGAGACCCATTCCAAATCCAAACCCCATATCCCCTAACAAACAAACGAGGCCGAAGTTCCAAATAGAGCCTTAAGTTCAATTGGTTTAAAAGTATTCAAATCAAATTGGACCAAGTATTTACCGAGTCGAGCCCAAGCAAACGACTCAATTCATTGGAAGTTTGTACGGGCTCCACGAAAATTCACAGGGAGGGTTAAACTTTCACCAAAAGTAGGAATCGATAGCTGTCCAAAAATGGGAGTCCGATCTATTTCCTGGCCGCCGCAACAAAGCCTTTGACTGACATTCGGAGCTAACAGAGAAGAGGCCGGAGACCATGGGAGTCCCGGCTTTCTACCGGTGGCTCGTCGATCGTTACCCAAAATCCATCGTCGACGTGGTTGAGGAGGAGCCCAAACAAGGCGCCAACGGTGTCCCCGTACCCATCGACGTCTCTAAACCAAACCCTAACGGCATGGAGTTCGATAATTTGTACCTCGACATGAATGGGATTATCCATCCATGTTTTCATCCTGAGGGCAAGGTAAGGACCTTGTAAACACTCTTTATATATCGATTCTAAACACTCTACTTATGCTCCTGTGTCTATATTTGCTTGTATATTTATACGTATATGTAGTGAGCGTTTTTGTTTCAAGTTATGGAGGTCAATTTTGTACCCTTCTGGTTTGTTCTACCTGGGCTGATAAACTAACCAATAAACGAACCCAGTTACTCTAATTGGACTCGTTTTTGTCCGTTCACAGCACGTTCAAGATCGTTTTTTACATAGACAACCAAGCTTGAACATTTTCTTGAAAGCTTGTTATCGTTTGGCAGCTTCGGCTTATGATGTGTAAAATAATAAAGCTACCCGAGATTAGTTGGTATTCGGCTTGTTGGAAATTGGCACTTCTCGTAAACAAGAACCTTGTTTGGTTAGCATTTTTGGAATTTTTTTCCAAAAATACTTTTGGAATAATTTTCTCTCTATCCACTCATTACTCCTCTTCTCCGATCTTTACTCAGATTTCTCTCAATTCATAACCCCTATCTCCAATCATTACTATCGTTTCTCTCTCTATCTCTCCACTTATTACCTCCATCTCTAATTATTACTCTCATTTCTCTCTCCCATCATTACCCAAAAGCCATTTTCAAAAACCAAACAAAACACTACTAAAAAATATATCTCACAATTTTTCGTCAAAACATCCAACCAAACATGGTGAAGGTAACCTTGAACATGTTCTGAAGCTCATTAAGTTTTTAAACCAAGCTTGAACAACTAAGTGCTCATCTCATTTATTGCCCCTTGTTCTACCTGCTCAATTTATGACTAGGTAAAGGTGTCCATACATTGTGCAACGGAAGCTTTCTCCATTTAAGTGGTTACATTGGATGGTATTTGTGGTGTCGATGGTGAATTTGGTAGTTGTGAATGCAATTTGGGGTTCAGTTGACTTGAATTTGGAAACTCCAAAGTTTAGTGTTTGTTTCATGTGTCCGCTAGTCTGTGAATCATGGTTTGTAGTTTATTTAATATACTATTGAAAGGGTGGAGTTGGGCCATGAGGAGCCACTGAATTGACTGGGCCATGAATTGGGTTTTTAGGCTTGCCCATGCTGTTATCTACAACTGACTGCTTTTTATTTGTGTGTTTTCATCCTTGGAGTGTAATTGATTTAGGAATTAGGCTATATCCTTCAATGGGTAGTATTTGGTTATCTAGCAAACAAAGTTAGGATGTTTAATGGTTTAGTTTTTTTGGTTACGAGTGCAAATTGTGTGAAATGGAGGCTAGTCTTGGCTGTCAATCTGCTGTTGGATATGTGTAAGGATGTTGTAGGTTAAAATGCTACTTCTAAGAAATATCACCTTGAAGAGATTAATGGAGTCTCACGATTCTTACCGTTAATGATGGTCGAAGATCTAGTGAAATTTTATTAATCCGAACATAGGTAATGGGCTTTTATGATGCACTTGCAAATGCAGAAGGATACTAGGAAATTGTTTCGAAGTTCTATGAAATAAAGTTTTCCGAAATACTAAATTCCAAACTAATTCTAAACAAGAAAAGGTCTCCCTGACTTATTTTCAAATACGAACCTCTCACCAATCAAATACATATTCATATATGTATGTTTTGTAGGATTGAATGCATTTCAGTAATTTCACACTTGAGGTTTTCCTGTTTGATGCACAGAAACAGGAAGACATACATCTATACTTTATTTGCTAGCAAAAAAATAAATTATTTTCACTTTGAAGAAATTAGTTTCAATTTGGTAGAGACGTTTAAGAGGTGGATAGATAATATCAAGGAAATAAAGATCTAGAAAATAGAGAGCGAGAAGAGTGATTTTTACCTAACGCAAATTTGGAAAGTGGGAAGATTACCTTTAAATTTATGAAATACCTACAATAAAGGAAGTGGAAGTGGAAGAGAGTAGTGGTTGGGTGGCTGGGACACTTGATTTAGTTTGTTTTTTAGAATTCCAGATAATTAAGTACATTTCATACTTCTTGAAAATTAATGATGACTTTTTGGATGCTTTTCAAGACTGCTTGCTACCTTTGCATATACTATAGACAGATTTGTTTGAAAAAATCCACAAATAAAGTTGGAGCCATTTGGCTTCATCTAAATGCTATAAAGAATAATTTGAATGCTTTAAACCCCAAGGGGTAGCTTAAGTGGCCTGTCCTTGTTGTTTGGTAATTTTAATGTACTTCACCACTGAGTAACCTGTTAGCTATTGTATGCATGAATGTAATATTGGTTTGAAGGCACTTTTTTGATGCTTTCAAAGTCAAATTTTGTTGTTTTATTGTGGCCTTGTGCTTCTGCCTTTTAGGGCTTGGTTTTGAGCCCCATAGCTCGTAGATTTCGACCCATGCTTGCTGGATTCTACAAGAATCAATCCAAAAATCTGATTTTAGTAAATTTTTGGCCTTGATCTGAATTATTCGGGTCCACCTACAACTGCATTTGTTGGAACATCCCACCAAGCTTGTTGGTTTTCATATTAGAGCAAATTAAGTTGAGAATTTTCCTTCAAAATGATAACTAACCCAAGCACATGAGAAGATTCAATCCCATGGTGACGGGATTGAAAATATTGAACAAGCTATCAATGGCTTAAAGACTACAGTTGACGATCAAAGAGTAGGAAACAATGAACGTTTTCACCAGGTGGAAGACATGGTAGGTACTATATTGGAAGAAATTTCTCTTGGAAATCGTGGCAAAGGTGTTGTGAATCCACCAACTTCTTTATATGCAGATGATGAATAACTATTACTAACAACATCCTGAATACACCCAAGGTACAACATATGCCATCAGATGAATGAGGTCATAGTAATGTGTTTTGGAGGCCAAGGACAAGGGCACGGCATTTTCCACCAAGGAGGAGGACAAGATGTTTTTCAACCAAGGGTACATTTTCTAAATTTAGTATCTATGGACAGCAGTCCATGAACATGGCTTTTAAGATGCAGCAAGTAGACTTTTCTGAAAACCCACCTCATTATGGGTCGTCATTTAAGAGAACAACTTTCATGTCAAGCAAATGCTGGGAACGTGAATGATAATTTTTGAATGGGCGATAAAGTGGTTAAATTTGAAGTGTCTGACTTCAATGCGATGACGAATCCAGAAAATTTTCCATCATTGATTGATGCCATATTTTGACCTGGACGTTTTCGAGGTGCTGATCATTTCTTTGCTTGGCAGCAATTAACCAAAGGAAGGAAAGTATGATGTGCTAGTGTAAATTAAAAGGAGCAACACTTTGTGGTGGGCAAGAACTCTCAGAGGCTAATATAAGAAGTGGTAATGGTGAAGTAGCTACATGGGGTGTACTGAAGACTCTTCTAAAGGGAAGGTTTCTTCACATGGACTGTCAGCAAAGCTTATTTCTGAAATTTCACTGCCTTCAACAAGGAGATGAAAGTGTTGATGAGTACACAGAATCCATGAAGCTGAATAAGTACAAAATACAGAGCTGGGCAGTGAATTCCAATCCAGGATGGTACAACTGGCTTGAGGCTATGGTCTGTGGAGGAGACTTCCTATTCGCTTTACGGAATGAAGAGAAAATGAAGCGGCTACATACTGTATGCAAACCAGCATTAAATCCTTCAGTTCCTGCACCAAAATCAGTGCCGCAGTGGCTTGGAACCTTGGATGAGTAGTCAAGATCCAAATATTTCAAGTGTGGTAATAAAGGCCATATTGTTAGCACATACCCTAATCGGAGAGTTACTTTAGCGGGGCAAGGCAGTGAAGACGAGGAAAGTGTCAATGACGGTTTATGCCCTTACACCCAGGGAGTTCCTCCTTTGTCAATTCAAAAACATTTCTCAAATGCCAGAGTTATTTTAGCAGTGCAAGACATTGAAGACAAGGAAAGTGTGAATGACGAGGTTTATGCCCCATACAACCAGGGAGTTGCTCCTTCGTCAATATGAAAAGCATTTCTCAAACGCAACTCATGATTGGAATAATGATTCTTTATATTGCACTAAAGCTGTGTTTTGTGGGCTGCATTGCACATTGGTTCTTGATAATGTTAGCTCCAAAAGTTTTGTTTCACGAGATTTTGATCTAAGGTTGGACATGAAGAATTGTCAATTGCTAAACCGTTTTTTCATCTCTTGGCTACATCAAGGTAATACACTAGAAGTTAGTGCAAGATGTTAAGTTTTTCTATTGGATATTTACTAGGCGATAAAGTTTTGTATGAGGTTTCTCCTGTGTCAACATCTCAAATCAAATTGGAGCAAGCATGGATGTATGATAAAGCCGAAACCTTTGACTTGAGGGTAAACACATGCGCAAATACATAGAAATTTCTTCCCATATCTTCTGGACAGCTACCTAGGCTGGGGATCATTTGCTGCTTGGTGCTTTTTAAAACATTGCAAATTGATCTGTGTTCAGTTCGGTGTGGTTTGAGCTGTGTTTTTTTGGATTAGTCGTTTATGGGTCATGGTAAATTCCATGCATCTTGGTTGCAAACGTGCTTAACCTCAACTTTGCTCTTGTACTGCTTTGTAACGTTGTTGAGATATCTGTATTACCTTATTTAGTGTTGGTTTATTAGTTTTTGGAGATTTCAGTTTGTCCTACCTTAAATGTTGTCCATAGATATGGATTGGTTCAATTGATATTATTTTGGAAAACAATGGTTTGTCCTGCTTTTCTCTACTTCTCATTATTTTTCGGTCTCGACTTTCATAGTATACTTAATAATTGTTTGCCCAAAAAAGCCTTTTTATATGTGTGGTCTTGTTGAGTGATCTCAGATCTGTATTGGTTTAGTTATGATTTAGAAAAGGACTTTTAAGTTTGTCCTACCTCTCATCTTTCCGTCTCTGCTTTCTTCTGTCATGAGTTTGATTCATACTTAACTTGATCCTGAAGACTCATTCTTTGCACATGCAGCCTGCACCTGCCACTTACGATGACGTATTTAGATCAATATTTGATTATATCGATCATTTATTTTCATTGGTCCGCCCCAGAAAGCTTCTTTATATGGCAATTGGTAAGATTGTTTTTCACCCAAAAGTGCCTTATCTCATCCTAGTTGCACTACATCTAGCTTGACCTAATCTTTAACTTTGTAGATGGGGTTGCTCCAAGAGCTAAAATGAATCAGCAACGTTCCAGGCGCTTCAGAGCAGCACAAGATGCGGCTGCAGCTGTAGTTTCTCTTACTCTTGAAATATATCTTACCTTACTTAAAACTAGAGAAACTAAGTGAGTATGTAGCCTTTTGTTTCTCATCTTCAGGAAGCAGAGGAGGAACGATTGAGGAGGGAGTTTGAACTTGAGGGGAAAAATCTGACTCTCACAGAAACGTCTGACTCAAATGTCATAACTCCTGGCACTCAGTTCATGGCAGTGCTCTCCATAGGACTTCAATATTATACACAGTCTAGGTTGAATCACAATCCTGGCTGGTGGAGAACAAAGGTTTGGCAGGCTTATTCCTAGATATTTCTTGTTACTTTTTTCCCCTTCAAGACCAGATGAATCCTTGCCTCTGGAGTAATCCCTTCTGGTTCTTTTTGATATACGCTTCTGGCTTCCAGGATGCTTTCTCTGTGTTAGTTTATTTATGGGGCTGTATTGGGTGATTATTTGAAGGTTATTCTATCTGATTCAAATGTTCCTGGTGAGGGTGAACACAAAATCATGTCTTACATACGGCTGCAGCGTAACCTTCCAGGTTTTAATCCGAATACTCGACATTGTTTGTATGGCCTGGTGAGTGCGGCTTATTGTCCTTGATCTGTTAACAAAGAATGATGTCTTTAATCCTATTGTCGTTTTGCTTTAGCATGGTATGTGTTGGCTTAAAAGGGTTTGAATTTTGTGCATATTTATCGTAAGATAGCAATTTTTGAAATTTGGAAAGTATGATATAGCTTATTACAAGCAGGATGCAGATCTGATTATGCTGTCTCTAGCAACACATGAGGTTCACTTCTCGATATTAAGGGAGGTGGGTGGCTGCTCTTTACAAATTCCCTCGTATCCCTAGCTCCTTGGCTATGACCAATGTTAGTAGCCTGTTGCCTATTTTACAGGTGATAACCTTGCCTGGGAGGGAAGAAAAATGTTTCCTCTGTGGTCAAGTTGGTCATCTAGCTGCTGACTGTCGTGGTAGGCCAGGTGGCCAAGGCGTAGATGTGAATGGGAAGGTGGTGGATAACACGCCAATTCACAAAAAGAAATATCAGGTTGGATATTATCATCTTGGCTTTCTGATGCTTCACTCTCCACATAGATACTTTTATTTTTGGTATGACCCATGATAACTCTTACTTGTGAACGTATTTGGCCTGGGCAGTTCCTCAATATCTGGGTGTTGCGGGAATACTTGCAATATGATTTGGAGATCCGGAGCCCTCCGTTTGAGATTAGCTTTGAGAGATTGGTGGATGACTTTGTGTTTCTCTGTTTTTTTGTTGGAAATGACTTCCTTCCACATATGCCGACACTGGAAATTCGTGAGGTATGTAGCTTGCCAGCAATCTGTTGCTGAATGGTCTATGATTGAAACAAGTGGTTAAAAATATCATGTTTGCTAATTGTAGATGCCAGTGTACTTTTCATTCTAAAAATGGTTGCAGCATTGTTTAAGAATCAAAATTTGCTAATGCTTTATTGTATTCTCCCTTTAGGACTCAAAATCCTCAATTCATGCTGCACTAAGGAAAACACAATTTTCTTCTTCAGGGAGCTATTAATCTATTGATGGATGTTTATAGAAAGGAGTTTGCTGCTATGGGTGGTTATCTTACTGATGCTGGTGAGGTAATATTCTCGTTGAGCTTTACACTCGACTTTGTTCTGTGAGTATGGAGTATGTGATGGTTGCAGATATTTTCATTTGAGTATAGACTTTAGCACAAAAATAGAGGCTCCAAAAGTATACAAGCGTCATTCTAGGTTGTCTATAAACTTCAAGCTTGCCCTTTTACATCAACACTAGGGTTTGTGATTGTACTTTTGTCTCCCTTCCATCTTGCCTCTGCATGCCCCTATATCCTCGACGGAATGATAGCTCATCTCCCATAAGTTGCACTAGTCAAAGAGTAGTTAGTTTGAGCTTCCTTTTTCTCTTGCTAGTTCTGCACTCTTGTTGTAGAGGTGTTCTGGCTTCTACTGACTTATATGGCATGTTGAATATCGTTTGCTATTCTCTTGGATAGTTGTATTCAGTTTTCACATTTTGTATTGGCTAATGACCCTCCTGCTTGGTTGAGTCAGTTTATTCCAAGGTCAGGTTGGGTATGCTTGACTATGGTTTTCCAATTGCTGTGGATTTAAATAGCTCCCAAGAGCACTATATCTTCCTAAACCCCATCCTCACCTTAATGTACCAGAGAATGTTCCAATTCTTATTAGGTGGCTACAGTGTGGATTTAAATAGCTCCCAAGAGAACCATATCTTCCTAAACCCCATCCTCACCTTAATGTACCCGAGAATGTTCCAATTCTTATTAGGTGGCTACAAGCTTGCAGATAACACCTGGGCCTCCATTCCTCGACCTGAGTCCATGCACACATCACCAATAAACACTTAATCTAATATCGTCCTCCGACCATAAAGCAGTTTACAAATCTGACATGATACTATCCAACATTTTGTTTATTTATTTATTTTTTCTTTTTTTGTTGCCTATGTGCTGATGCTTGTCTCTAAACTAATAGGTCGAAAGCCTTTCAATTCCTCCGTAGTTCCACTGTTTTTTAGAATCAACCATGAAACTGGGGTTAAGTCTTTATGGCAATTCTAGAAGTGTCCAGACAAGTTTGGCTCTTCAAAATCTAATTTGCACCTGATTTGTCAGGTAGGCTAGATGAATTGACTCACTCAAGCCTGGAGTCCAGTTATTTGATATTGGCTCCATGGATCTGTTTCCTCTGGTTGACTATATTAAAAAAAAAAAAACTCTTGGTTTAAGTCCGTGGGACTTATCCACGTTTCTCACTATCTCAAAGAAAATTATTCATGGGATTATATTCCTTTTGATGCCTTCAACTTCTCAAAAAATCCACTTTAATCAGTGCTTTAGTGTAGGCACTGCACATGTCCAAATGATCTCAAACAATTCATACATCATTTCATTTCCAATGGGGACCCCTTCTGATTCCCATCAGATACATTTGTTTCTTTATCTTTCTTTGAATATCTCCACTAATCCATCTCACATGGTGTTATTCTTCTTGTTCTCGTAACATCCTTTTGTTAGTTATACCACTCTGAACGTGTTTCTTCATTGCCCACATTTTTTCCCCTATTAGTATAGTAGACCTCCTTTAACTTCCGCTGGAGTATAATACCAATCTTACAATCATGTAACACTCCTGAAGGGCTGTGCTAATCCAGGTACTCAACAATACGGTCTGGAGGTGTTTGAGTTTGTTCACTTCTTGATTTGGCCTCAGCTCAGTTGTATCCCTCTAAAACGTGGTAGTGTTTCATTAGATTTCTATTTTGCAATTTTATGGAAAGAAGAATGCACAGGGATCATAGAAATGTCATGTTTGAAGATTTTGCTTTAAAAATTACGCTTTTTGTTGATAGTGCTATAAAAGTATCGTCATGTTGAACATGTCTTTTTTTTTTATTAATTTTATTTATTGTACTAATTAAATATACAAAATTTGGAGTCTGTAATATATTTATGCAGGTTTTGCTGGACAGAGTGGAACATTTTATCCAGTCAGTTGCAATCTTTGAGGATCAAATCTTTCTGAAGCGGGCTCGTATACAGCAGGTATTTTATTATTATTGATTTCCATTACGCACCTGCCCGTCCTCTTCAGGCTAGGTGAAGAAACTATACAGCAGTTATTACGAAATTTTAGAGCTTGTCCTTTTAAACCAGGACTAAATATAAAAACTAGAATGCAGAATATTGTTAATCAACCACGGGCACCAACGAAGTCTATAATTAGTTGTTTTGTTGGGTTTATTTTAGTATTTGCAGTTACACTTGTTACATTGCAAAGTAATATTGGCATATGGTTTTGAAATTATAATTTCTTCCTCGTATTTCTTTTAACTTTTGATGATGGAATTTACTGTTAAATTTGTAATCAACATTTTTATTTGTGGAATCGCTTTATCTATTTTCTCCAATTTGAAATTATAATTTCTTCCTCATATTTCTTCTAACTTTTGATGATGGAATGTACTGTTAAATTTGTAATCAACATTTTTATTGTGGAATTGCTTTATCTATTTTCTCCATTTTCCTTGTGGTCAGTTTGTGTTTCCACTTGTATTTTGATATTTTTCCTCATGAGATGTATGGCACTTTGAGTCTCACATAGTTAATTATACTTTGTACTTTTCCATATGAGATGTATGGGCAGGTTGAGTCTCACATAATTAGTTCTGTTGTGGCATGTTTGAGCCCGGATTAAAGAGGGGCATTAGGAATAGGGTGGACATGTGGATCCTTGGGATTAGCTGGTCCATCATTTGACTATAGGTTAGTTCTGGACTGTTATCTAGGCCATCAAATAGTCTCTCATGGGGGATTGGCTAATATGACGGGAAGGGACTAATCTTCTCTCCAGATCACCTCCCTTGTTGTTCAAGGCTCAAAATCCATGCTTGTATCAAGTCATTTCCATATCAAAATATATTCATAAAAATTGGAGTTAACTACTACTTCGTAAAGCATTTGAATCAATTTCATATAATGAAAAGACATCCTTGTAATGCCATCAAATCCAAATAGTAAATTTAGAATCGATGCATAAATGTACTTACTAGAATGGAGGCTTCATTTATACCCCCGAGATTGGTTTAGCCACTAATGATGGGATGAGTCTTTGAATCTTCTCTCTCTATTCCTTCCCTAATTGTGATCTAAAAACTTAATTCAACACTTTTAACAAGTCCCAAGCAGACTAGGAAACTCCAAATCAAAAGGGAAGTTCGGGTGGTGTTATATATAAAGTATATGGCTCTGCTTGTGGGTGAGTTTTAACCTAGTAGACATCAGAAATGGAGAATTCTTTATTTCATGTGAACTTGTAGCCTTTTAAACTAGCTTTTCAACCCAATTTGAATCGCCTCAATTGAATAACCGAATAGAAAGTTTAAATTTGAGTGCTCTAGATTTCCAAGGATTCCAAGACTTATAAACCTTCTAGGATTGTAGTTGTTTCTTTATTTCTTACTTGGGCTTTTCCAAATTACGATGTGATCCATCTTTGCGTCTTTAAAGCAATGTTCTAAAAACACGGCACGGCAGGACTGGCCGGTTCAACCGGTTGGCCCATCAACCAGCCGCTACTCTGGTCTGGATTAAGCCAAACATTCTTTGTGTTGAAAACCGGCCTCTAATGCATGAACTGGTCAAAACCAGTGGTTGAACCCCGAAACCGTATGAATCGGTGGTGGTTTAATCAACCCAGGATGGAATTTTAAACTAAATGAATTACCACTTGACTGCCAGTTTGCCAGCATTTAATTCTTCAGTAGGCACCACTCGACAATAATGGGGCACGCTCTTTCCACCAGCCTTAATGAGCCTTTTATAGAACCAAATTTGTACAATCACTTCTTATTCCACCGATGTGGGATTAAAGAAGAAACCTCCAGAATGTGTTCTAGCCTGCAACTTCTCCTTTCATCACTAAAATAATAACTGGATACCTGTATTTTTTCAAGCTTTCAAGACGTGCATTTTTCTATATGATAATTTTAGTTAATTATCCAATTTATACATTATTTTTCCTTATCACGACATCGTGGTTCAATTTGGGTTCAACCACGGTGGAATTGGTGACCCATCCATGATCCACCCGGTCCCTTTTCTTGTTTGCTCACCTGTCCGGTTTTCAACACATCATCTTTAAAGCTTCAAATTAAAGCCCAACTTTGCGACGGCTCTGGTGACCTATAATCCCACAATAGCACTAAGTAAGCCAAGCAACATGTATTAAGACCTTAACAAATAGTATAAATTAAGGGGCCTCTGTATACATTTCAGCCCTTATCAATACTCCCCTTGTCCCGTCCTTAATCCGAGTCTAGCTAAACAAAGCATTGCTTATACCCTTGAACATAATCCCGCACATAATGTCATGAATCCACATTTTCTGTCTTGTTATTTGTTCTGTTAAGCTATTGCCAATGGCGACTCATATGGGTTTTTGACCTCCAGAGTCAAGACACTAGTATAAGAGGGTGATTTCTGAATATAAATTACAAAACACATGGTAATTGGTAAACTCTAATACTGAAAGTATTCAAAAAAAATGTAAACCTTTGTCCTTATGAACAGTTCCTTGAGATTTATCCCATGATTCGTCTAATACCATTGAAAGTATCTTTAAGTTGATTTGATTGTTGGGTTGTTTTCATACTTCTTGAGGCCTGTGCATGGCTTTGTTTGGAATTGATTGAGTTTTGGAAATAACAAAATGTTGTTAATGACTCTGGTTATTTTGCTTCAGGCTATGGATAATAATGAAGGGATGAAGCTTAATAAGACTAGAAAAGAGGCTTCTGAAGAGCCACCAGCACCAGATAAGGTCCACTTTCCCCTTGGTTGTGTTGAAAAATTGAGCAATAACCACTTAATTCGACCTGTTATAGTTGAGTTAGTTCACCAGACCTATTTGAATTTTGGAACAAATGACATACCTTTTCCGTCGTTCACTACATTTTTTAATTGCTATTCTTTGGTATTTTTTGGATTTGCTTTTGCCATGGGGTTTGTATTCATTATTGCCCCTTTTCGACAAATACTCCTCAAGAAACGGAGGTTGATGTGGATAAAATTTTCTACCTTGGAAACTGGATGATGGTTTTGATTTAGTACAATGTTGTTCATCACAGAGACATTCTTTAAGTATTTTAGTTATAACGTTTCAAACCTACACTGCAGTATTTGTTGGAGAGAAATGCTTAAAGTAGTTTGGATGGAAGCATGGAAGATGAAAAAAAGTGAATTGTGTCATTTTAGATTTAAGTTTGTTTAAACTAACTTCCTTCTTCATTTTGAGTTTGTTAAAGATAATACATAGGAGAAGAAATTGCCGCAAGTGGCTCATTTTTAGTTTGTTTAAACTACCTTAGATTTTTAATCAGTCCTTCTAGCTTCTGTCAAGTGAAAAACTACTGTCCACTGTTCGTACTACAAGAATATTAAACATCTCAGTTTTCAGATACTGTTGATTAAATGCTTCTGAAATGTTACTTCCGAAAGTAGGATACCATGGAAAATGGTTTTGGAACATGTAGCCTACACTTGTATGTTTGTCCTTTATTTTAGTATGAAAACAGTGATCTATCATTTCGGTTTGTTATGCCAAATGTGTTAATGTCCTCCACTTGCTTGTGTACTATGCATGTGAGACATTTCTGTGTGCTAGGTTTCTCCTAATCAATATGCATCCCGTCCCTCTTTTCGAGGCTCACTATCCCGCCTGCCATTTATCTCAGGTGAAACTAGGCGAGCCTGGATATAAGGAAAGGTATTATGCTGAGAAATTTGATGTATCAGACCCTGAAAAAATTGAAGAAGTTCGAAAAGATACGGTAAGTTCCTTCTAGTGTCTCACTATCTCAATGGAAGCATGACGCTATGAAAGCTTTTATTTGTGGCAAAATATCTTCTTACATGTGTTTTCCGGGTACCAATTTTTAGTCCCATTTGAAAAACATGGATGTCTTGAATCTGCATTTGCTATGTTTCTACTATGCATCCTAGTTTTTCAAAGTTAGGATCTTATGTCCATGCGTATCAAATTTTTTCGTCTGTTTGTAGCTGGGATAAATTTCTGGGAAGATTATGTGGGAGAATGTTATTCAAGTTATATGTATTGGAAGACATCGGTTTATGCCACTTAAACTTCTGGGACTTATGTTGGACTAGTTGATATTGTCATTAATACTGAAATCCCAGTTGAATTATTTGCTGATTAGTTCAATGGTTTTGCTGCATTTAGAATGGTAATTGGTAGTTGTAATAAGATTGAGTTTTCCAGTCAATTATTTAAGTCCTTCAAAATGATCTGGCTCTTTTTCAATAGCATTAATTTAGTGAGTAGAAGATGGAAACGTGATGTTTGAACTATTGCCTGGTGCAAATATCATTGCCTATTGTCTGCTCCACTTGTTTCATTGCCCTTCACAAGACTTGGAGACTTTTACAAGGAATTCTACTTCACCGTTGGACCTGATAGATCTGCTCGTTATCTGTGTTGCTTTACTATTTTTCTGTGGTTTCAGAGCACTGAGTGATTTTTGGTTCCCTGTCTCCTCTCATTATATTTGATCTCCGCTTGGTCTTTTATTGGCAGTTGACTCTATAAATTTGTAAGCTTTAGATTATCTAGTTACTTAATCCAAGGGGAACAAGACATGGCTAGATAGTCATGTTGTCTAATATTCCTTTTTACATCCCAGGAAAAATGTTTTTTATTTTATTTTATTAGTCATATAGCATTTATTTGTGTGGGCACCATTCATTTTTACAATATCAGCGGAGTTGGATGATTGGACAGTCATTTAGAATTGAGGTGCATGTCAAGCTTGGCACCTCAGAACCTAGTTTGTTCTTTTGTGATGAAGAAGTTTCCTAGTCATGCAAAAGATTCTATTGTTTTGGATTGTTGTGGTTTATATGCTTCGGAAAATTTGTTTGCTCTGCGAGTTCGTAGCAGTAGTCTCTGAAAAGATTCTGTTGCTGTTTTTTTCGTAGTACTTGTTGTTGAGAATCAAAAGTCATTTCTTCCGGATTTCTTTTATGTGGACCTTGAGAAATGGATGTAGTTTTACTATCGGCTCATACTTGCTGTAACGGACCAATGCAAAACTGTTTTTTTTGGTTTATTGCTCTGCTAATTTGTAAGGCAATTTACAAAATTGAGTGAGCACATTAAGAAATGTTGGCTTCAACTGTTCATTAGTATGTTATGTAAGAGCATTGGCTCATGCAGTGTTAAAAAGGGTCAATTATCTCATGCCTACAAGACATAAGCCAAATTTTGGGGCACAATTCCTTGTTGATCTTACTTTCTTGGAATTTATCGTTGGAATCAATTCTTCTGTTTGGCATGCTGTTTATTGGCCTCTTGTGCCAAGTAGCTCATGTTGTATATGTTGATTCCTTTATCTTCCTATTTAGGGAGTAGGTAATTGTTACTTGCATGTTGTCTGTGTTTCTTGCCTTATTCCCTCTTAACATATACTCCATGTCAGAGAATCCTTTCTACTTAAAAGTTTTATATGACATGCAATATGGGGGTGCTCATGATGATTCTCAGCTTTATTTTAGGTTTCGAAGTATGTGGAAGGCTTATGCTGGGTTTGCCGGTATTACTACCAAGGTGTCTGCTCATGGCAATGGTGAGTTTATGATTTATCGTGGAAAGCTTGAAAATTCAGTTACTTGTGTAATTATGGTTTTGTGTGTTTGTATATGTATGCATGTTGTATTAGTGCATGTCTATAGTGAGTTTTTGTAAAGACGTTATGACAAACAATGAGGTTATGCGACTACTTTCTGCAAAGTGGTCCTTGCTGCTAAGAACGCAAAGCAGGGCCATTTTCTTGCACTTTCTCAGTGCCCTTCCTTTTGTCAAGTATGTATTATGTGGATGAGATGTTCAGTAGGAGGGTTGTCTTTGTGGATGTCAAGGAAAGCAGCTCTAGGTTGTTCACTTTATAGGATCCAAAATGTTCTTTATTGTTGGAATTTGTCCCACAATGGTTAATTATCACCTAAAAAACTAGTATATGAGCTGGACTGTCTCACCATTCATTACAAATTGGTTTTGAGTTGGATGTTTTTAACATGGTATCAGAGCTAGGCTTTCGGAGGATTTTGGACAAGACACTCTTGGTTATTGCCCCGTTGTTTTGCGCCGTAAGTGCACCATGTTTCGTAATGATCCCATAGTTGTGGATTCCTTATTTATTTCTTCGCGTGCGGGTCAGGGGTTGCACGTGCTGGGGAGTGTTAGAGTTTGGCCCCCATTGGTTAATTATAACCTCCAAAACTAGTATATGAGCCTCGACAGCCTCTCCACTCATTGCCAATTGGTTTTGAGTTGGATGCTTGAACTTAGTATTAGAGCTAGGTTTTTGGAGGTTTTTCCCTTTCTTTTTTTGCCATAGTTGCACTTTGTTTTGTTGTGATTTGTACGTTCGAGATCCTTTGTTAACCTCTCCACGTGCAAGTCAGGGTTTGCACGTGTGGGGTAAGTGTTGAAATTTGTCCCACATCGGTTAATTATGACCTCGAAAACTAGTATATGAACTTGGACGGGCTCTCCATTCATTGCTAATTGGTTTTGCGTTGGATGCTTTAACATTTATAATGATAATGGCACCAAAGTTTCTGGATATGAGTAGATGCTTAATGCGCATCCCACCTGACAGATGGTGTGAACGCCGGTTTTGTGAGGATACTTATTGTTATTGATTGTTTTATGTTAGGATTTGTGTTAGTCTTCGGCATGATTGCTTTTAAGTAAACATTTCCTGCTTTTGTTTCAGGTTTTACCCATATCATTATGCTCCATTTGCTTCTGATCTTAAAGGTCTAGCTGATTTAGAAATAACATTTTTCCTGGGAGAGCCTTTTAAGCCCTTTGATCAACTCATGGGAACCCTGCCAGCTGCAAGGTTTTGCCTTCTAGTTTCCTTTTTTAGTGTCCAATCCAGAGTCTCGCATGTAATAATCCTCCCTTTTTCAAAGTGGTGTGTTTTGTGCGTAACTTATCCCTTTCATGTTATAGTTCTAGTGCTCTGCCTGAAGAGTACAGGAGATTGATGACTGATCCGGCATCACCAATCCACGAATTTTACCCTCCTGGTAGTTTAACATGACTGTAATGAGTGTCTTTATTTCCTTTTGAACGTCCTCCTCCTTTTCATTAATATTTTGTTTCCCCATTTGGATAGAATTTGAGATTGACATGAATGGCAAGCGCTTTGCATGGCAGGTATGGCGTTGTCTACCATTATAAAAATGTGGTTATGTTCTTAGATACTTGTTACTAGTCTCACCTTGAATATGACTAGCACTAGTATCATATTTTTTTGGCTGACTTATTGAAGTAAGCTTGAGTGTTCTTGTGAATTAGGGTATTGCTAAATTGCCATTTATTGACGAGAAGAAATTGCTTGCTGAAACAAAGAAGCTAGAGGGCACTTTGAAGGTATGAAATATATAACTTTTTCTTGAAGTAAGCTTGAGTGTTGTACTGTAATGGAAGATGACCATCTAACCATCTAAGGGAAATCCTCAAGCGAAAAAAATTCGATAGTGGTTTTCACATGAAAGTGAAGAATAATAGAAAGGCTGATTGTATTTCTGAATAAAGAAAAGGATACAAGTCAATACGTTTAAATAGAAAACCTACACTAGACAACCTACATTAAGCAAATCTAAAATAGAAGATACATAAAGATATGATTGCGATACAATCACGTGCCTAAAATAGAAGATACAAAAGATAAAATATACATTCACCCCTAAAAAAAAATAGAAAAAGGGTTTCAAGAAATGTTTAGTTAGGGATGTGAATGGGCATTTAAGACTTTTTGTTCTTTCCAACGGCATCCACCAGTTGCAGTTTCGTCGGAAGTACGAGGGGTATAAATGCCTAAAAATGCCCACATTAGAAGTGTGGGTAACTTAAGTTGTAGTCAACTTAGGAGCTAGGAGGCAATGGAGATTCTGTTAATGATTTCTTCAATAGCTTGGTGACAACTAACACTCTTGGACTTTGTATGAAGTTTAAACCACTATCTGGCCCACAATGCCCTTGAAGGGTTTGGTCTGGTTCCGCAGACTGCCTGATTTCTTGGTTGTTCCCTTAGTACTTTTACTTTAACGAATATTTCTTGGTCTGTTATCCAAAAACTGTGAGCACTCTTATTTTCAGGCTGCTACTTTTTCAAAAATTGTGTAGGAATGGAATTGAGAAGATCTGTGCCATTGATCTTCTAGCAGTTCACAAGTTCTCTAGTGTTTGAATCCACATGATATCTATATTTCTGCCCCTTTCAAGCTAACAATTTGTCAATGCTTTGAAAATCTTTTAATGCCCCAATTAGGACAGATGTGGGGGTTCAGGGTTTCAAAAGGGTAAGGGTTTGAGAAAGAAAATCCAGGATTTTGGGGTTGCTCTGGCATGTGAACAGAACAGTAGACCATGAACAGTAAACATGTTATTATATACAGGAAAAATTGAAGAATAGTGATTTCCACACCCCTTTTTTGATAAGGGCACCCTTTTTTTTTGTCTTTTAGTTAAAATTTTGGGGGTTCAGGGTTTCAAAAGGGTAAGGGTTTGAGAAAGAAATCCTGGATTTTGGGTTGTTCTGGGGTTGCTCCAGCATGTGAGCAGCAGCCCATGAACAGTAAACATTTTAGTGATTTACCGCCTTTTTTGGTAAGGGCACCCACTTTTTTTTTTTTGTCTTTTAGCGAAAATTTTACGCATTGAATTTCACTAAAAGACAAGAAGGGGGTGCACTTATCAAAAAATGGGTTGTGAAAATCATTCCCAAAAATTAAAGAAAGAAAGAAGAGAAGAAAACAAAGATAGGTTTAGGCTATGAAGCACCGACACAAACAGGCGACACGACACCGACATTCCGACACGTAAATTTTAAAAATTGGAGGGCATTGGGTGATGTGTCAAAAAATAGTTTTAATATTATATGATTTAGAGAGACAAATATAAAGCTCTATTGTGAATGTGACACCCTACGTTAAATCATGTTTATCAGTAAATCATTCACAATAGCATGTCAACCAAATGTGTTTCATCACTTAGGTGTCTTTGTAATTAATAAAACATCATCTGTCAAACAAAAACTATGATTTCCCAAAGTTTTAATTAAAGTCTACTATTTCGTTTAACTTCCCCGACTTGTTTTGTGAGTGTCCCGACCCCTGTGTGTTTGGAGCATTTGTTGGAGTGCCCTCTGGTGTCAAACCAAAAACACTCAGAAAAGAAAATAGACACTTATATATGGACTCAGGAGTGTTTGGGGCATTTGTTAGAGTGTCCTCTGAGTGTCAGACACAGCCAAAAACACTCAGAAAAGAAAATGGAAACTTCGGATTTATGGAGGCGGGAGTGTTTTGGGCATTTGTTAGTGTCCTCTTAGTGTCAAACCAAAAACACTCAGAAAAGAAAAAGGACACTTAGGATTTAAATGTCGGACACATTTCTGGAGAGTATCAGTGTGACACCGGTAAGTGACCTTCAACGAAGTGTCTATATTACTCCTAGAGGCCTAAGACATCACACCTTGGGTCGGGTTGCATCTTGCCATTTATAAAAGAGGTTTCAAAAGCTCTAAAATTTCTCCATAAGATCATTCTTTGATTTAGATTTATTATGTAGGTTTATTTAGACTTGAGACTTCCTGAGTCTACTAGAATTGGTACTTTCAAGAAGAAAAAAAAACTACTTTTTCAGACTTCTGAAACCACTCATATCTGAAACTAAATAGATTCCTCAACCCTTATTACAACCGGTGTCTAGAAATACTGTCCAGCAGCTTACTTATTAACCTAAAAACACATGAAACAAATGAATAGGACTCAACTTAGCCTAACAATGCCATGTAATTTCCAAATGTGAATCCCTTCTTAAATCTTTTTTTTTTCTTCTTTCTTTGCTCCTTTGAACTGCATCACAAGACCTATTGGAAGGTCAGATGTTTTTGGTTTCTGCCTTCCCATGCTATTATCATATTATTGGAACAAGAACTCTAATGCACGAGTTTTTTTACTCTCTCTCTCTCTCATTTGGGTAATCGATGGTGTATACATGCAGGAGGAAGAACAATTTCGAAATAGTGTGATGCTTGATTTGCTATATGTGCACATTTCTCATCCTTTGGCCGCACAAGTTGCTGCATACTACCGGTTTTTTTTCCAATTACTCCCACACCAAAGATATCCTTGGCCAATTGACACAAATGTTAGGTTGGCTTATTATACTTGTTCTTTCATTAGGCGGGTGCAGGGAAGTCGGTGAATGGTTTCCAACCTTTATGTGTTGATATTTTGCAGTGAGGGAATGAATGGATATCTTTGGTTAAGTGTTAGGAATGGGTGGACGAATGTGGTACCTTCTCCTATCAGTGGGTTGCAAGATATTAGACTTAACCAAGCTTTGTAAGTATCCTTTGGTTATAGTTTTTTCCCTTGTTTTTTTTATTTTTTGTTTATGCCACTCTCTTTTTGTCAGTGTGTTAATGTTGGAAGGAGTACTTACCTATGTGTATCCATTTCGCAGAAATGTTGCCTATTTGAATCCTCCAGCCCATCAACATATCCCTGAACCTCCTGAAGGCGTACTCTTGCCTGGAAAGGTGGCACATGTCAATGCTTTTAGAGTTGCTTGTAGTAATCCTTTAGTTTTAAAAATAATGCACAAGGACTCATTAGCCAGCTTCAAGAATGCCTCCCCCTGCTGCAAACGATCAGCAGTCTTTTTCTGCTTTCCAAGTGGAATGACCTTGAACTTGATGGACTTGCTAAAATTTGTGGCTAATGGGAATGCGTTATTGGTGCTGGTGCTATTGGTAGTTCCTTTTTATCCTATGACCAACATACTGCCTCTCTGACGTATGTTTCCCTCTACAGAATCTAGGTCCTTTGGACATAAAACCCTTCCCTGGATTGTGGCATGAAGATAATGGTGGCCGGCGCCAGCAAAGCAGAGAGAGGTTAGAATATATTTTGTGTGTGTTAGGATATTGAATCTGCTCAATCTTTGCATTAGTAGGTCCCTCTCTTTCTGGGCCTTCTCTTAGTTGCAGCTTTTTGTTTGTTGAGAGTGTATTTTGATGGACATTGAGTTTATTAACTTTGGCCTTTGGGTGACTCGTTGAAAAATTCCTACTTATTAATTTCTTTTTTATGATTATAACAAAGGCATACAACCAAAATTTAGATCTTGTTGGGACCAAAAGTTACTCTCCCTATAGGAAAATGCTAGTTTCTTGTAAACCCCATAACTACCACCACCGGCTACCCAACATTCGACAGCTCCACCTCCAACCCTTGACCAGATTTCCTCCGGTGACTAATCCTGCTAACCTGGTTGATGCTGATGGTCCTCAATTTAAAAAAAAAAAAAAAAAAACATGGTGGGTCTGATCCGTTCAGCTTGGGTGAGAAATGAGGGAAATGAACTTGGGGCTCAAATTTCTCGACCTAGCCCAGATCTTGATGCGGAACGTAACGGCAGTTTTGTCCCATAAAGATATTTGCCATACATCCAGATATATATATAGAGTCCCGATCTAGTCCGGGAGTCCCGGATCCGGGACTCCACCTTCCCGATATTTTTTTGACGATCCGAGCCGTCCAATGTGTTCAAAAGGTGTTTTCAAGGGTCCGCGAAATCTTCAAAAAAATACGGAAGGGCTTGATCCAAAGCGGTTTTCATAAAAACTTTATATTTACAGTTTTTGCGAAAAACTACTTGGATCAAGCCCTTCCCGGTATTTTTTTTTGAAGATTTCTCACGTGGACCTTGGAAAACACCTTTTGAACACATTGGACGGCTCGGATTTTCCAAAAACAATTTTTAAAAGCATCAAAACACCGAAAAAAGGCTTAAATCCGGAAATCCGGGATCCTTGACTGGATCGCCGGTGTATATATATATATATTTTTTCGTCTAAATATTTATAAGAATCTAAATAAGTATTATCATAATATTTAATTAGGTTACTTTATTATTTGCTTTTATTTCCATTATTGTTATGAGTCAATTAGGTTGTTTTTAATCGTTTCTTTTATTGTTACGAGTCAATTAGTTAATCTTATTGTTTCCTTTTATTTCTATTAGGGTTACGAGTCTATAAATAGGAGGTTTATCCATGTAATCGGAGACTTTGATTAATGAGAATATGAGAATATGAGTTGATTGAGAATTAGGGTTTTGACCCTTGTGTGCCTCCCTCTCCTCTCTTCATCTCTCCCCCTCTTTCTTGTCCAGCATCTGATCTTGTGGATGGTTATGAGTTATGAGATTTTGAAAGTTTAAGTGTTCAACCCTCAAGGATCAGCTACAACCGTGGGCCGGGTGCCATGGCTCAATGTTTTAAACCCCGGTTTGGACCAGCCGGTTCGACTGGTTAGCCCGTCACCTGGTCAAAACCACCGGTCCAGTAAACCCTCTGAAACCTTTTGGAGTTAAGAACAGGAAAGAACTGCCCAGAACCGGTGATACCTAGTGAAGTGGTAAAAACTGGGATGTTGTGTCGAATTTTTTGGTCCAGAGACCAAGCGAAACTTACATTTCCCTTGCCACGTGGCTAGAAGAGCAACATGGCTATCTTTGTTAAGTGCTGTAGAGGAGACTTGTTCTATTTTAAAGGCAACTAAGGTTAACTTTTGCCTTCCTTTTTTGATGTGGGATTCTTAGTGACACGATTTGCCAGTTTAGGGTAACGCAATGCGCCCCAAATTGCGAAACTGGCAATTTTTGGGCAGTTAGCACAAAATTCGTGAACATAATCTATAGAAGTAGCGAATTGATACCAATGGAGCTCGGATTCTGATGATAAGCCAATTAAATTTGCAACATGCCGTGCTCCTGCACCTTACCGGTGTCTTCTGATGTGTGAGCATTAGCTTTTCGCCAGGGCAATGATGATAAGCTCTACAAGCACAGGAAACATAGACTCTAGCACTGCTACAGGTCTTTAAAAGATGATATTGGTGGGACCCATGGGTTATCTAGGTTTGATTTCTTCAAACAATTTAATTAATACACACAAGCTTCTTTGTTAACAATTACTACATTTTTGTACTAGCTAATATTTACAAAGGGTGTGCAATTATAAAAAGGGGTGGAAATTATTTCCCTTTTATTTTACTGGTAATACTCCTAATAATTTCTAATGATTATGAATACAACAAAAATAACAACAATAACAGAACCCATCTAGTCCCCAATTATTGGGGGTATGGGCAGGAGATGATTGGAGACAGAGCTAACTTTTGGCATTATGCACAAAGTGGCTTGCACAAAGTGGTTACTCTCAGAATACCACTGAAACAGTAGCCCCTTAAACCTTCAAAAATCGAGGAGCTACAGGTATGTTTTGCTGCAGAAGCAGCAGAACCATGCCCCCAAATCAAAGCTAAAAGGTATGGGGGAATATTCCAAAAAAAAATAAAAATCCTAAACAATAGAGACGCTCTTGACTTACATTTCTTCTAGCTATTGACGCTTTCGCGCACTTGTGAGTGCACACGCTCTGTGGCACTTGGGACTACACCGCTAAGAGGAAAACTTTCAAATGAACCTCAAAGTTTCAATAACTAAGGTAGTGTGTGTGTCTTTCAATATTTATAATTATCAGTGTAATTTTTAATATATGTGATTATGACGTCCCTGTTCAACTCCAGTTTGACTGCGATCTGCGGTTGAACTAGTGATCTGTCCACCCAATCTCTTTTCCGGATTCCAAAACATTGACATAGCTTTTGAGCCCAAAATTTTAAGGCCCTCAAATCTTTAGCAGTTGTCTAAAGAGCCTAAGCAAATTGGCACCCCGCAGACTCAATATCCAACTTGGCATTTTCAGGGGGTGTTCAAGTAGATTTTCAGGTTGAAGGAGTAAATAGTGGGGCGGAGGGTTTGGGTTTTGCAAGTGTTCAAGCCTGCGTTACTTATGGCAATAATTTGGCACAATCCCAGCACGACAATCCCATTCAGTGATGTACAAGCTTTGAGAATTGAGATGTTTTCTCTTAGCTACATTTAGCAATCTACTTGTTTTTGCTCCTGTTGAGGGGCAAGTGCACTCATACGGCTTGGTCATGCATGGTTGGATATAGTTTCTGGTTACTATTTTGGTCTCTTTTTTAAAAGCTGGACCAGCAGAAGTTGAAGCCGGAACAAGGTGGTGAAGCAATAGCTTGAGCCGGCAAGAGAGGAAGGAAAGCAGCAAAGCTTTAGGTCTTTGAGTGTAGAAATGAGTTGGGCTGATTTTTGTTATGGTAAATTTCTGGAACTACATCCCAAAGATCCTTTTTTGACTGGGTAGGCTAAGGGGGTTCGAATGCATATCCATTGGGACTTGGGTACTGTTTTTTATTTTATTTTATTTTATATTTTTTATATAATATTTCCCTGTCCGATTAGTTGATTCTCTCCTCACACCTTAGCTCCTCTAAAAAATAAAATAAAATTACAGACATAAAGGGCAGCTAGCAAGTACAGGCCAGAAAATAAGTGACAAGGGAATATGCCATTGATGGACACTTTTCCATTGCCTCTTCAGACAGCCTGATACTAATAACAGAGCGGTGGGGGTATCAGCGGCTCTGTAATGATCAGTAATGATCCCATTACATATAAAGCAGAAAATTGTAGAAAGAGACGAGAGTGAACTTTTTGCATATGTTCAGGGAGAGTACATTTAAGTGATAACAAGTGGTATATTGGGCCCCCTTGCTGTTCTTTGTTTCTCCTGACATTTTTGTTTTCCTTGTTTTTTTATTCTAGAATTAGTATCAAGTCTTGTAGTTTCTGTTCTCGTGAGGGCCTTCTGGTCCTTAAAAGAAGTCTAGTGTGAGAGTGACTTCGGGTGCTTCAGTGTACTTTCTGTTACGAAGTTGGCAATATTTTACTACTTTAGTGCATCATAATTAAAACCTAAATTTCATGGCTATCATAGTCAAGTTTCAGTTAAAACTTAATATTGAGGTACTTTGAAAATTACTAGTGAAAATTTAATGAAATTAGTCTTTCATTACTTGGCGACATTATCATGAAAGTTTGAATGGAGATTCAGAAAACTAAAAAGTGACGGACCATTGCCCAATTCAAAAACTTGAGTTCTAATGGAGGCTAAAAGTCATGGCATTTTTGTTGAGTTCCATTATATTAGGTATTTTTGATAAAGGGATAGATGTGTCCGGGTATTCATATCCAAGATAAATTGAAATGTCCTTTTGACTATTAAATTAGAAAAGTCGGGGATCAAAGTTCGAAGCAAATTACTTATAGACCTGAACTTGTTTGGTAAATGTTTTTGCAAGTTTTTCCAATTTGTCCTATAACTTTGCTGTGGTAGGACTATTAAATGTTTTTGTGCTTGGTTAGTTGTATGAATCACTAGTTTGGTCAGTTGAGTAACTGCACAAGTAGTTGGTTAGAATTCTCTCGTTTGCTCTTTACTTCTATAAATGCAGTAGCACTTCTGATTTGAAGTGGCACCTTTATCATCAGATATTGTTGTCAACATCAGCAATACCAACTTTGTTTTGCTAGCGTTTTCTCACCGACAAGCTATTTTTGTTTTGTTACTAATGGCTGCATATCTTGGCATATCGGGCTTTCCCTTTTGATTGCTTTTGTTTCCTCAGGCCACGTGTTCCTGGGGCAATATCTAGTCCTCGGTTGGGAGAAGCAGCGCATCGTTTGCTCAAGAACACATTGAATCTCAAATCCAACCATAATTATTCTGGATCAGTTGAACAACCTTCACACAGGAATTATTCCAGCAATCAAGTAAATAATAGACCAAGGGCGGCTGGACCCTCTGGGTACGGAAGGCGGTTCGTTGAGGACAGAAGTTCCTACTGTGGAAATTATGATCAAGGCCACGAAATTGCAGGTTCTCCTAGGCCTGCATTTTCTCCCTATGAATGGAAAGCAAGCCAACAGAATTTAAGGACACAAGAGAGATACTTACATCAAGAGCAGCAGACAATTTCTCCCTATCAGGTGCAAGGCAACACAGAGAAATTTAGAACACAAGATCAAGAGAAGCACCACCGCGTACAGGATGGAATGTCCAGTTTGACAATTGGCGAAATCAATACCAGGCCACCTGCATTGATGTCCCCAAGGATACCAAATTCAGGACAGTTTCCAATTAATCAGAACCAGTTCGTGCAGAACAGTGGTCCCCTTCCAGCACCACCTCCAAAGTGGATCGTTAGACAGACTGCCGGAAATAGTGGAACGTGTTATAAACAACAGACGTCATCACCTGCAACACTTGAGAAGCAAGTGAAGAATGTTTATCAGGCCAAGAGCCAGGAGCCCCCAGAATTTCTCTGATTGTGGATTTGAGCACCAAGTGGTGGTAGTATTTTCAGTTCACTGGTGCCC
Source organism: Vaccinium macrocarpon (assembly GCA_022606695.1). NCBI lineage: Eukaryota > Viridiplantae > Streptophyta > Magnoliopsida > Ericales > Ericaceae > Vaccinium > Vaccinium macrocarpon. The sequence goes on from CM040181.1 coordinate 11,872,104, forward strand.
TCGTTATCCCTACCAGTTGAGCAAGTTTTCCAAATCTCAGGTATCTTGCGCACATTAGCCTCCTTGGAAAATTAGACATACAAGCTCCAATCAAGAGATTGAAGACATCATCTTTCAAGAAGAAATAACCACCTTAGCATGTTGTCCTGTCTCTATGAGTGCAAGAAATTTCTGGTTGGCAATCGGATATCTGAAATTGAACAAAGGGTAGGGTTCCCCACGGTCGGATCAGCTGATAGAGTAACAAACGGGGAAATTGCACAGGTTTTGCTTATGTGTACCATATGTGCCGATTCCACATCCCAACATTCCTCTTCTGACTACTAGTTTCCCTTGTTGGGTTGTTGAAGAGGAATATAAAGAAGATAGGTAGCTGCTAGGATTAGATTTTTGGAATGAGTTATTCTTTGACACATTTTCAAATTACTGGGAAACTTTGAGCAACTGCACTCCCTTATGGACAGCCAGTGCTGCTGGAGGGGCTTTTGCTCATAATCATTCTGAAGGGCAGAAGAAACTCATTATTCACTCAAAAGGTGAACATTAAGCCTTTTTTTAATCACTTCTCCTCAAGGGTCACGTATTGTCAATTTCTTTTTTGTTTCTGTTTCTGGTAATTGGAAACAATACATGCATTGTTATTTGCGTGCTTTCTTTGTTTTCTCAGTTAATTCGCTTGGGATTCTGATGCTCCTGAGGTTTTGATGGTAGCAGGCATTTAGTATGGTGGCATTCTAGCTGCTGAATGCATGTTTTTCTGGTAGGAATATTGTTGCAAGTGAATGGAAACCTAGATATGTAGCCGTTCCATTCAAATGTCCCCGATTATTTTCAGTTTACCTCGGCGAAGTTCCCAACTAGCCCTGTTGATAAGGGCAGATGATTTGCACTTCATTTGGTGAGGATTCAAAACTCAAGCCCACTTCCATTTCCCTTGCGATAGAACAAACTAGGATTTTCTTAGATAAAACGAAAAATAAAAAATTTGTTTGTATTTCAGGTGGAATGCTAGCCACCTCACTGGGGTGTCAACTTTGGAAGAAAATTTTGGGTGCAAATAGGGTACTACACACGTGGTGCCCGAGTGCGAGTCTCAGCCGTCCAAAGCACCCCTAAAGTGTTTTAGATGGTCCAGATTTCTCTCCCTCAAAAATCTGGACCGCCCAAAACACTTACAGATGACCGATATGTGGGTTGGGTACCACATGGTGGTAATCAGTTAGCACCCAAGTTTTTCTCAAGATGGTGGACATTTTCACGCCACGTGATGCCACTCTGCATATCATAGTCTTCTTTTTGAACTAGGCTAGGTTTTTTAAAAGATTTTAGCACTTAGGTGCTAAAATCATGATATTTCAAATAAAAAAATGAAATAGTTCCATGTATTGTTTTTTGATTTTTTTTGCATTAAATTAAAGTACTCGAGGTGTATTTTAATTTGGTGCGAAAAAAAATAAAAAACGATACATGGAACTACTTCATTTTTTTATTTGAAATATCATGATTTTAGCACCTGAGTGCGAATTTTTTTTAGAAAACTTAGCCTAAAATTGAAAGTGTAAGTATGATGAGCATCGTCAGGGAATATTATAAATATTGTCTCGTCACACCGTAACACTATTTATCTTCTATAGTGGACTCTACCGCAGTTAATTTGGGACGAAGCTATAGCAGTTACGTGGGGACAGAAGCTATAGCGATGAACTTGTCTTAATGAAGGTTGGGAATTTTCCAATAGTTGGTAAGAGGAGATAAATCAATTTTTTGAATTACAGGACAATTTTTCAAAAAAAGGATTTTTAAAAAAATGGGTAAAAAAGAACAAAAAAGAATTTATGAAGCTTTAATAACCGATTCATTTCCCAATGGTAGGTTCCGGGTTCTTTTAGATAACGACGATAAAGTAGTTAACCATAATACCGATATTATTTTAGGTTATATTTCAAGAAATATACAATGTCGGATAGAGTCCAAATTGAAGTAAGTTCTTTCCTGCTTTATGTTCATTATCTCTATGGATCCATCTTATTTTCTTGAAAAAAAAAAAAACTTCTGCAAAACCCTAACCCTTCCCCTCGTTCTCTCTATTTGTTCTCCTCTCTCATCCCTCCCCTTTCATCTGCCGCTTCCTCCCATTCCCTCCATTTTCCCCACTCTCACAAGCAATTGCCGGATTCTTCTCATCTCCATCGTCAAATCCCCATATCCATGGTGACTTTGTTTGGTTTTACGCATGGTAGTTTTTTCGGTTTCATTGTAATTTTTTTTTGGCTTTGGTGTGCTATCATGTGTTAATTATGTCTTCCTTTATAGTATGAGTAAAATCAACCATGATTTTAGCAAATGAGTTCACCAGGTGCAAAATCATGATTTTGAAATCAAAAAATGAAGTGGTTCCGTTTATCGTTTTTCGATTTTTTTTTCGCACCAAATTAAAGTACTCGTGTACTTTAATTCGGTGTGAAAATTAAAAAAATAATACACATAATCACTTAATTTTTTGATTTGAAATAACATGATTTTAGCGCCTGCTGAACTCATTTGCTAAAATAATGGTTGATTTTAACAACTGAGTTGCTAATTCTTTTCTGGAAAACTAGTCCTGAATATAATGCATGTTTTGTGGGTTTTTTTTTTTTCTTTTTGATATCTTCTTTCTTTCCTCGTTTGCATAAGCGCACTACTCCCTTGAAGGGTTGCTAGGAAGAATTTAGGATATCGCCCTTCTGCCGCTACCGATGGAACATCTGATCATCCCGGAGAGCCACGAGAAACATCCATGGCCCTTGATAACACAAAGAATCTTTAGTATATGGTAGACTTTATTGTCAAACAATAGAAACAACCAAAGAAGCATACCATAAATGTCAGAAATTTTCTTTCAGGCAAGACGCAAAGAGTAAATTGAGGCTCTTTTGGGAGTTTTGATTTGATCAGTTCGAACATCTTTTCTACTCTTGCAATAGGGGCAGATCTTCTATATTGTTGATCTTCCTCAGTTAGTGTTATTGGACGTTCAATATGCTGAACATGAATGAAAAAAAATTACTAACTTCATCGAGCAAAGCTCTTACATAAAACTAAAACCCCCAAGACAAGTATAGAATATGGTGACCTACAATGCCCTTTTTCCGTCCACAAGTGATAAGTTCTCGGGAGTCCATAGTTACACGAAACGGGGGCGCGGGAGCAGAGGTACCCAGAAGTTCCCAAGGTTGGGAGCGCCGATGTATATTTTTTTACATTTTTTTATAAATTATATTAACATATTTTTTTATCACTAATATATTTATTTGTAAACTCTACTTAATTTTTTTATAATTAAAATTTTAACTTTGAGGAAGAATAGAGCGAGTCTCACGTTGTAGGTGAGACTAATATTCAAATTTATGGTTGTCATTTCACAAAACCATAGGAGTCAACCCATGCTTTCGTTTACCCAAAAGTGTAGTTGGGCATTTTCTTTAAAAGCAAAAGCATATATAATATATTATATATACAGTACATGCACAGTGGCTGCACAGTAAAGGAGTGGTGGTCTCAAATTCCAAAAGTGCAGCTGGACATTTCTTTAAAAGCATAGGCATATATAATATATTATATATACAGTACATGCACAGTGGTTGCACAGTAAAGGCATATAAAAATATCGGTACAAAAGCAAAAGTAAAAGATAGCTGTTCCAGATTAAATGTTCTTCTTCTTCTTCTTCAAGCTCTCTCTCTCTCTCTCTCTCTCCCTCTCTCTCTAATCACCGGCAGCCACGCCCTCCATCGCCGAACCAGAAGCTCCCATCTCCCTAAAGATTGTGATCCCATCTCAATGGGAACGTGTTCCCGTCGCGTTTCTGAGCGAGAAACGCTGAATCGCGTTGCTCGGCCGGGAGCGGCATCAAATCTGGCGTTTCCTGCAACTAAGCTTGGGACAGATAACTTGTATCACAACGAGCGGAGAAGTTGACAACCGCCCACTCTTTTATTGGGACGGGGGTAAAGAGATGCTGCAAAGCAACAAAAGGGAAAACAAAGGTGAATCATTAGCTACCAAATTAGATATCAGAGTTTGAAGATTTAAGTAGACTAATGTGCGATAATAAGCAATTGCGGCTCCACCCTCTAAAAGTCGAAGGACTTCTCTTCCTTTATTGGAAAGAAAAGAAGGGAATACCTTGTTGTTAAAGTTCCATCTTCCATTACGTGGTACACAATCTTCATTATTTCCAACCTTCAACTGCAATGAAGAGCAAAAGAGGGGGTTGAAACTTTAAAAAGGCATAAGTAGCTGATGATGGATAAATGACAGGAAAGGGTGCAGAAAAGATCATTCAGTAAATTTGGATGATTGTGTAAGTCAATTCGAAGCTTAAAAGATATTCATAAACTACCATAGGCGCCTCAAGGACACGAACATCAACTTTAGTAACTTGCCTCTCTATTGAAATGCCGCAAGCAACAAGAAGAGGGTCATCAGCGTATTTTTGGAAAGGACACAGTAAATGGGTTTTTATTTCAATAAGGACATTAATTTTTTCTTTAATGCCAAAATGATAAATTACATACACATTCCAAAAATGCCCTCACTAGCCAATGAAAGTGTCTAAACTCCCAAATCTAATGAAAGTGTCTAAACCTAAACTCCATGGTACCCTATAAAAATTCCTAAGTTCTTATGGTACCCTATGAAAGTGCCCAAAACCCTATAATTGGAAAGTGCACCCTAAACCTAAACCCTAGGGTACCCTATGAAAGTGCCTAAAATACTAGGGTATCCTATGAAAGTGCCTAAACAGCTAAAACCCTATAATGGAAAGTGCACCCTAAGTTCCTAAACCCACTATACCCTACCCCAAATAGCCTAAACCCCCCTAAAATTGAACTCCAAAATTGAACCCACCCCCAAAATTGAAGAGAGAGAAATTAATTTTGTTCCACTCACCAAAAACCCACACATGAGACAAAGAGAAAGTGACGGGAAAACAAGTGAAATTGGACACGTCGCTTTCAGTCACAGTAAGGGGGACCACATGTCAGGGTGAAAGAAAAGCACCAGCGGCTGGCATAGTCTGGCACGTCGCTTTCAGTACTCACATGTTGCTTTCAATACTGACCTGTTGCTTTCACTCTCAAGTGGCAAGTCGGGATTGGGTAAGATTCCTCCACATCTGCGCGTGAGTGGTAGAGTTCATTAAGAATTATTTTTTCCTAATTTTGTCCCCGAAGCCATCAAATATTTTCTATATCAACGTGATTGAAAAACATTAAAATAAGTTAAAATTCTGACTAAAACACCATTTAAAATTTCCAAACTCTACTTTTAGACTAATTTTCTGTAGTTTCTAACAGCCTGCCAAAATAAGAGAGAGCATTATGATTGATACATTGAAAATTGTCGAGACATGCATTGAGATGGCAATGAGAATTTACGTCAGTCACAACTTGTATTCTTTCCTGAGACTTTTGCCTCGACTTTTCAACTTTAGTAGCTAGGCCGTTTTGGTTTCCCAACATCAAGGCATGGCATGTATGCAGAATACCTAAGCTCTATGTTACGGTGTTTGACAAAATACTCGTATACGGTAATCTCCAAAATCTCTCCATCTTTCCCTACATCGCTATTCTTCAATTTCAGAGGAAAACTTGGAGAATCAAGCAAAAAATCGGTGAGTTTTTTTGCATGGAATGAATCAAACATTTCCATATAGTTCAATAAGTACTTACAATTGCTGATTGCAAGGCTTTTCACTCAAGCCTATGATCTTAAATTCCCGGTTATTGTGCCTCGTCTTAATTCTCATGTTTTTTAACATTCTCTTAGCCTGAACACATGCAAATATAAAATAAATCAATAGACAGGAGACTACAAAACAAGTAAGATAGGATTCAACAAGTAGTTGACAACCTTCATCCAGTCTATATTGCGAGGATCCCGTGCATTCTGGTTGGCTAGCAGAAAATCAATCACAGGCCCAGGTGTCAAGATCATAGTTGTAGATACATCTGCAAAAATTATTGTGAGTGACTGCAGAAAGCAATTCAGCAAGTGACAGAAAAAGGGGAATCACTGCAGGGGAAGAACAACCGAGTGCAATTATACCCATATTCAGCGACAAACCACCATGAGTTGGGCGAAAGCTAGCATGGAACCCTTGACAGCCAGTCACACCTCCTCCAATATCAGTTAAATTTCTTGAGTCGCCATGAAAGAAAGACTGCCTTACCACAAGGCAACCCCTGGCATTTCACAGCCATTCTTTCAGTTGGTAAAAAAAGCATGGTGAGAGGTTGAAAATTTTAAAAACACAAATAAAGGAGGATATGAAGTACCTGCCTCAATATAATATCAAGCACCCTCAGTGCATCTTGGGCTTTTTCTGCTTCAGCTCCTCGGAGGGCAAGGGATATGGACTTCAAAGGTATTTTCACCGCATAACTGATTTCGACAACAAAAGTTTGTGACTGAAAAGAACGCTTTGACCTTTTGCTGATCTCACCAGGGCTCCCACAGTGAGATGGGCTACTACTGCAGTAAAAATACAGCTTGGGACACCATTTTAGTCTATGAACTAACACTAGAATGCATTATAACTATACAACTGAACAGATACAAGAAAGAGTAATCACGGTCTTGCAAATGACTCCTCAAGTACCACTCTGAACTGTAGTTTGTTTTGTGGAAGAGTGACTGTGTCGTACCAAGTCAAAAATACATTTATAAAAACAAGGAATTAACTACTACTCTAGAGAATAGTGGCTAAGTCCGAGTATCAATCCACGAAGATAGATTGGCTAAATTACGTTAATTTCGATTGGCTTCTAATTTAATTCAGAGAAGATTGATTGGTTGATTTTAATTCTCAAAATAATTTAAACTAAAGAAAAGTAGTAATTGAATTGAGTGAAACTAATGGAGAAAAATATCTAGGGTTCCGAATCCACTCCGACCGCGTAACAAAGTTATGTGTAGGCTAAGTTTATTATTCGAATCATAATTGTTAAGAAAATAATTGTGTTGTTGACAGGCATGGACTCTCCCATAGCACGGACCGTCTCGCTAGCATAACCCGTCTCTTTCACGGGCTATCCAGTGGCACGATCCGTCTTACGAGCATAACCCATCTTAGTCACCCAAGCACAAACATAGAAAGCCATTGCATAACTCGTATTTATAAAGCATGCATACAAATACTCAATTTATTGAAAACATAAAAATCAATTCATTTGATCATAATGAAAAGGGTTCTTAGTTACACAATCGATTCAAATAAATAAACATAAGTCTACACACAAATAATATTACTTGGTACGGAGTTTCATCTTTTCCTAGATGAGGGGTTTAGCCGAGCATGGAAGTAGAATTCTTGCTAGCCATCATTTTCCTTCTTTGGCCTCTGTCCGAAAGTTTCCTCGAAGGGATCTCCTTTCTCAGTTTATGACTCTTCGATTTTTGGAACCCCCGGCCATAAGGCCAAAGCAGCATTATAAAGGTAGAGGAGAAAGAGTATGGGTAGCATGGAATTATGGACCAATGTGTCGGCTCATTTAAGTTCCCACTGACATAAGACCATGCCTGAAGTGATTGCATCAGATTCTAGTATAAAACTTCACTTGAATTGCCTTTCCTTGGTTTGCACAATTCCCCTTTGAATAAACAACGAATTCTTCTACCGGGACTTGATAATTGAACAAATGCTCGCTAGTTGCTCCACTGAGATTCAGTGATGGATTTTGGTGCTCTGAATAAACAAAATTTGGTCAAGGGATAGTGATCCGAAAGATGGGCTGAAAAAATGATCCAGTGTTGTGCTCGCATGGCACACAATTCTCTTAATGTAAGGCCAAATGTTATATCCTGCTCTTAGAACCTAAAATCACAAAAATACAACAAAAGATATTAAATAAAATAATAAGGGACATAACAAATGTAAATAAGGCGGCCTAAATGTACACATTTCGGCACTTATCAAAGAGGCCCAACTGTATACTAAATTTTGTCTCCGTCGTATGCAAATTTCTTCTCACCAAGTTCAGAGGAGTATGTTTGGTAAAGTTTGTCAACAACTTTTCTCCCGATTCCCTTGTTCTCCACAGCTCTTTTATCTTCAGAATTAATAGAAACCTGCATGTACCATAAACAAAACAAAACACAATGTAGAGATGGTAGTTAGCATACAGTGTACTGATAAAACATCTCATCTGGGTATTTGACAGAAACTTTGAAGTGGTTCGCCAACAAAGAAATGTGCCGCCCACTACTACCAGAACCACACCAACTGACAATGGAATGCTTCGGAGGATTGAGTTTTTCTGGCTTCGATCACATTGGGTGGTATAATTACCTTTTTCTCCATCTTTTACTCAAACGGTGAACAAAAAGGAATCTTCCAACATCCAAAAAGGAAGCATTATGCTTTTTTCTTTTCCGGTAAATAAAGGAAGCATATGTTTAGCATAAAATAAAATGACAAATAAATGAAACACTGAATAACAATTCAAGGAACACTTATAAGGTTCCAACTAACAATCTGGAGATTCTGAACAAGTTGTAAGAAGAAGATAAATTGATTAACATCCCCGATCCCACAATCCCAAGGGGTGCAAAGAATCAATATGTCTTTGCGAATAACTAAACATCCCTTACCAACATTTCCCGATTGCTGCAATTTATTTTTAAAATTTGAGCTCGTTCCCATAGAAAACAAGTATAATATAACTACAAAGTCAAGTGGCATTTTGGTGAGTGTCATGTAACACTAGACACTCAAAGTCATCCAACAACACCACACTCAATCCAACTTTGAACATGTACAACCAGACATGGAAAAGAATATGCGGTCCAAAAAAAGGTGTGAACTCAATTATGCTGCATAAAATCATTTTTGTAAAGCGATATGAAGGATGGAGCGAGGGGGGCTAGTAGGGGCTGTTGCTCTTGCTACAATTTGAAAAACCCTACTATTGTATTGAAAAAATATATGTTATCAAATAATATAGCCCCCCGCACGGGCAAATATCCTGGCTCCATATAATGTGTTTCTATTGAGATATCACTGAAAGTAGTAGAGCAAACACAAACATATTTCTTTAAACAATTCAAGCTACATAAATAAAAATGTTGCGTGCACCATCACGAGAAGTAATAGAAAGACACTGAAATTGTTAAACGACCATTCATACCATGAGAACAGCTAAAGAATGATAAGTTTACAAAAACTAGAAAGATAGCAATAATAGTAGTGTTACTCTTTGTCTGTGTAACAATTTAAAACTACAAAAAGTCAAGCCAGCCATTTATTTGCACCTCATCATAGTAAATCCCAAATAAACCACAAAAATATTCTTCTCCTCCTAGCTAAGACAACTGGGTCATACCAAACTATGACAGTTCTCGAGTCCGGAAAATCAATGAGGACAAACAAGTGATCATTCAGAATGAAAAAAAAAAGGTGCGAAGACAACACAATAGTTATGAAAAAAAAACCCCACGCTAATGTTTCTCTCTTTAATAAGTCTTGAAACAGGCTTCACAAGATAATTTACCAATTGTTTTTGGCTGGTAAAGTTATAAAAATATTTTCCTGAGTAATCATTAAAAACTACACTGAGAGCACTCAATGTCATTAAAATCCATTAGAAACGCGCTTGAGCCAAAAAACTCAGGAATCTACTGAATTTAACCATCTATTTGTACCACTTTATGGTTAACTTTGATGATCTGTAACATACATTTCGTAGATCTCTTCAAGTACTTCAATCATTAAAAAATTTGAGTCGATTGGATACCGTTTGATAACCAATTGGATCACATTAATCTTGAAAAAAAAAATGTACTAAATACACCAGATAAAAATCACTTTTTCCTACTTTTTTCAAGATAAATGCTTTTGTATCATGTATCAAATGGTATTCGATCGACACGGATTTTGGATCATCGATGCGAAAAAGGAGGAACTGGATGGGAAGATCCTCTCCCAATACTGGAGAGGATCCAGATCCTAACAATGAAGATAACACTGAACAGGAGTGAAAGCATACCAAAGCCTCAAAGCAGAACATATCAGAGAACCAAAGATTAGAAGTCCCCCAAAATATCAAACTCGGAGATTGAAAACAAAGCTAACAACATTAGAATCATAGAGATCATCTATGCGGCCACTAAAACACACAAATCTCATAATTTGATGAAGCGCTTCAGTGACAATACCTAGGGGTTTAAAACATGCCAAATAACTCGAGCTCAAGCTTGGTTTGAAAACTTGACGACCTTTAAAATATATTCAAGCCTGACTTGTTTACGAGACAAGCCAATCTCAAACAAGCTTTGATCGAGCCGTTCTCGAAAAACTTGAAACTTTTCTTAATAAAAAGCCAAGGTAACTTCTTTGAGCTCGATTTGTTTACGTAGGAATGGGATCTTGACCATTTTTTTTTAATAAAAGATGAACCAGATTCGAGTAGCTTGGTTCGATTATGAGCCATAAGGAAACCATGACCACTCTCAAGCTCACCTTTCTTCCCTCAGAAACAGCTCTGCTATGGAGAGCCCAAGAAGCTGGAAAAAATAGACTCTCTCTCTCTCTCTCTCTCTCTCTCTCAACTGGAGGGAAAGTTTCCTTGCTTTAGGGTAAAAGGGGGATTCAATTCTATTTACCCGCAACTGCAAAAAAACAAAAATCTGTTACATCATCGGAAGACTCGGTTGCTTTATTTTCCTGCCGTTGATCTCACACCACCCCCCATCTGAATACTTACCAACGGCTAAGGATTTGTTTCTTGGTGAGTTAAGTTAAAGCACCAAGGACATGTTTGGGTGCTTCCTTTTTATGTTTCATTTTTACGTTATTGGTTTTCGGTTGTTTGGGTGGAAAATGAAAAAGGCATTATGTGAAAATGTGAGAAGAAGCCAAAAGTAGTCGGTGAGGAGTTTTTTTGACTTCTTATTTTTTATTTTTTCCATTTTGATTAATAAAAAGACTTATAAAATGTATTATTGACATATCTCTCGAACACTACTCATGTTGGGCAAAATGCATTCTGCACATTTCTTCCAAATACTCTACCAAATGTAAAATACATTATGACTATAAGCTAAAAAACCCAAAACGCTAAAAAGTTGAAAAATGAGCCTCCGAAACACTCATTAAAAATTGGGCACTGCTAAGGACCCTTATGCACAGATTTCACACAGATCTGTTTTGGGACCATTTTGGATGAACCACTTACGCACGTCGGACTGAGGTGATTTCTCGCACCCTTGGAAAATAATTCTGAGATGAATCAACGGTTCAGATTTCTCGTATGGGACCCACAAGTGGGTCCCGAAATAGATCTGTGCGAAATCTGTGTGTAAGGGTTTTGTACCCTTAGGTTTTGCGTTAAATATTAGTGACACAACCACCAACCCTCTCACATGCATGCATAATGACCGTGATCATATTTTGCTTGCTATGAACATGATAGGTGGGGCTCGTTCCACCAATACCCTAAAACAACTCACATGGTATCCAAAGCATCATCAAACACAACACTGCTATGGGTACAAATCACATTGGGACCTATTTCGGATCTCACAAAGATAATCAGATGCTTATGATTTTGTAAAAAATCAACTGACCAATCGGTGGGTGTTTATGAAATATCAAAGCAAAGTTGAATGTTTTGTAAATGTTGTAACTGATATCAGATTTAGTTGGGTTATTTTTAAAAAGACCCTAAATAAAATATTTTGAATTGAATAAACGGCTCTCATTATTTTTTATAACCCGAGAAGCACCACAAGACGATTTGTGCGCGCGTGCAGATACCCGTATCTGTACCCATTTCTTTTTCAAATATCGTCACCGTAATAGAGACTCCAACCAACTTGGGGAACAGGGAACCAAATCCAAAAGATGGTATCGTGATGTGAAGATCAACGTAGATGGACAAGGAAACATTTGACTATGAAAAACTAAACAAGCATGCATTGTGCTTGTTCAATGCATGGGTAACGAGAAAATATCAATGTGATTTTATTTTATTTTTTTTGTTGGCTACACAATTCTGGTAACGGAAAAAAAGGTAAAATCGTAGGTAATTTGGATATGAAAACCAACCTTAGAGCAATTGGTATGTACGTGCTCCTTGAACAAATTCCCAGGACAAACGTAGCCAAACTTGATGTTATAAATCCGTGAACAAAAACTCGTAACAAAACGACATTGAACTTGTTACTCAAAAACCCATGAAGATAGACTATGAGAGTGTGGCCGTGTATGGAGAAACTTATAGTTTTGTAGGGTTTTCTTCACCTACTGCAACGTGGGAGCAGTTTTTGTTTTCCCTTTTGTTTGCTTGTTTTGTGTGTGAAGGACTAAGGCCTCCTTTGGCTAAATACAAAAAATTAGTTTTTTGGTTTTTGTCTTTATTCAATTTTTTTTTTTTGCATTTGTTAGTTTTTGATCGATTTTTTGTGGTTTCATATTTTTTCTCAATGAGAGGAATCTAAAAAGTATAAAATTATTAACCAAACTTAAAGTTTTGTGAATACAAACGAAAAATTATGGCAAAAAACCAGTTTTTTGATTTATTTTTCGTCTTTATTCGCAAAACTTTAAGTTTGGCTAATAATTTTATACTTTTTAAATTCCTCTTGTCGAGACAAGCCAAGAAACCACAAAAAATTGACCGAAAACTAACAAATGCAAAAAAAATAAAATTGAATAAGGACAAAGCCAAAAAAATGAAAAAACTAGTTTTTTGTATTTAGCCAAACCACCCCTAAGTATAACCATGTAAGTGAGACACGTGTATGAAAATTGAGTATGTGGTAACGCTCTCTTCCAAATTTGGGGATCCCACACTACAAAGTTATGGTGCAGCATCCGAGCCGTTGATTTTGGTAATCAATTGCTTGGATTTCATCTTGGCAATCAACCTCTCATGCCGCACTGCAGGGTTGTAGTGCAGCTCCGCATTACAGGATCCCCTCCTCACTTCCCTATGTTTTTCTCCCCCTTCCCATCTCTCGCAATTTAAAAGATTTAAGAAAAACAAAATTCTAAAAAATTAGGATTTCGGGTTTGGAAGAGTATGTAGGCAAAATCTTATATAGTATTGCAGGATGGATTTTCATGAGAAGCGATGTAAGGGTGACAAGTGGAACGAATGGATTGGTTTGTCATATAAGATTTGAGTGAAACATGTGACATAATTTTCTCACATTCCCTCAATCATTTTTTGAATTTCAAAATGTTAGATATTTTGTTATTCCGTAAAATCTTCTTATTTTCCATAATAGGACTAATCATCTTTATTTTCTTCGTATCTCTCCATGATTCTTAAAGGATGCTTAGAATTAGGAAATGGTTTGAAAATAGTATTCCTAATTAGCACTTATGATTTCATCTTTCAAAGGAAATATATGACATACCATAATTACATTTGCATGATATATCAATCATGTCAAATCATACCACAATTAGATCTAGCACATTCTTTTTCAAATGTAGTCCTTACATAAATTTCCTACATGTATGGTTTCTCTCTGTTTTTGTTTAAAGTATCTTATGTGGTAATTTTTCTAATTTCAAGGGTTTGATTGTCTTTGTCTTTATACTGATGCTGGATCTTCCTCTCTAAAGAGTATAACAATGATATATTCAATTGGCCATGGGTGCTCTAATATTAATTCTCAACTGGAAATTAATACCATGTGTCGAAGCACAATTAGACAATTAATAGAGTGACACTGCATAAGAAGGCTGATGCTTTTTTATTTTATTTTTTTATTTTATTGATCCTATTGTTAATGCAACCTCATTTTTAAGATGTCAATACTTTTTGTCTATCTTATTTTTGAATGCCTTTATATGGTCTATTTCATTTGTATCTTCTTGCTAGAATTTCTGGACATTTAGTAGCTTTCTTTGTAGTCTCATTTCGTTATCGATCGGTTAGGTAATAGTTTTCTTTGGGACTTAATCATCTACAGACGAAGTAGTGAACAATCTTACATGATCAAAATATGTAGAAGGAACAACAGTAAGGACAACTGCCAAATGCTATTCTTGCTGTTACTATAGGTTAAATGATTTGCAAGAGAGATGAATGATTCTCGTATTGGGTATGTTGACCTTTCACACTTTTTTTTGGCAATGATCTCTTTTAATTTTTTTTCTACAGTAGAGACTCAAAATAAAATGTACATTCTTCAAGACAAAGTTACAAGTTTTTCTCTTTATTTGAAGTTTTGTCAAATTCTTTGAAAATACATCCACATTGTTATTGTTTATTTTTTGACCAAGTTAGTATTACTTTAGTTTTTTTTATCTACAAAAGAAAATATTATAATAATAATCTCAACAAGGGTACACCGAGGAAGAAAGAAGTATTACTTTATGCTATTACTTGCTTATATATATGCTTTCCATGTATTATAGGGCAAGTTCTCATGGTTTTACTTTTGATTGGTTCATTAAAATAAGTTTTTTTAATTATTCTTGCCACATATTATGGACTTATATCATCTATAGATAGATACCATGATCATTTTTTCTATCCCATTGAAAAGGGAGACACAAGCAAAAAAAAGTATAAAAATAAAGAAAAGTTCTATTTTTGCACACCTATTTCATAAATTCTATTGGAGTTCATGGAATGGTAAAAAATATATCAAACATAGCAAAAAATATATCAATTTGAAGGTTGTTCTTCACTTTTTATAACTGAACTTTTATTTCTGCGTTTTCTTTTTTCTTTGGGAGTAATCAAGCACTAATTAATGTTTCAAGTTTCCCTCATTGCATGATATTTGGGTATTTTGTAAAAAAATTCTGTCAAAATGGTGAGGATGTGGCATATAGATAAAGACACTCCTACAAGGAAACGCAAAAGTTTCGTAGTTTTGTAAATTCTATGTTCAAATTTATTATTGGCAGTGATCATACGTTTATTGCTGTTTTTTCATATGCTGGATAACATTCCATATATTTTGAATTTGGTTTTACATAGTTTTAGTAGGATCCATTGAAAATATGAAATGATGTTGAATCAGTTGTAACAGAGATCTTTTCGTTGTATGCTCTCCTTAAAACATTTATGTATATTCATCGCAATTAATTTTGATTGCCCACTTCAAAAATCTCATTCATTGCAAGGGTTATTTTGATTCTTCTCTTCTTTTTTCTTTTTTTTTGTAAAAAAAAAATGCCTCTCCATTACTTTTTCTTTGAATTTGTTTACTTTTACAAAACTAATGAAATATTTCTTCATGAAGTCAGACCATAGACATTAATTAACTCAATGGGTTCAATAATAGGTACACATGCAATTCATGAACACATGATTTGATTAAGTGAATATGCATACATCGAAAGCTATAAATAAATTGACGTTAATTGATTTGTATGATGAGCTTTAGTTAGTTTGGTGGATTGATTACGAATCTTCAATTTGGCGTGACTAAATTATAATACTAATCATTTTACACGATGCAAGTTTCATGCATAGTACACACCACTGCTAGCAATAACTGAAGGGAATATCTATCTACCAAATAACAATCTTATATATATTAGCAGAGCGACTTGGATTCGCTCCGTGCTAGGTTTGATGCTAGTATGTCTGTATAGAGAGTATTGATTGATTGATTAAGAGTTGTGATATCATGAGTAGGAGTGGAGACTCGGTCAAGGCATTTTACGATTTGGCGCAAAGAGGGAGTTGTGGTTATCAATACCTCTCGTCCTTTTCTAACGGCTACTTTTAGGATCTAAGAGCATCACTAGTAGCATACTCAAACACAAAAATACTCAAAGATGAGTATTTTGATACACAAAAGAGGCTCACAGTGGTATTTGGATAATTACTCAAAGTTAACAACATTTGTTACAAATACTCAACTTTTGACATTTGGATACTCAAAACTACCAATCTTTCTCAATAACTAAATTTTGGAAACCACACCCTATCAAAAATAACAATATTCTCTCTCAATTTTTCAAATTTTTAATTCAAAACTCAATTTTGTTGCACTTTTTCTCAAAAATTGAAATTATCAATTTTTAATCTTTACCAAAATATGTTCAAGATTGATCTCATTTTAAACGTATTGTGAATATCTTTTAAATGATACTAATATTATAAAAAATATATATGTACAAATTTAAAGTTGTGTCCATTTTATGAATAAAAATAGAGTGAATAGTATTTTATTATTATTATTATGGACACAAATGAACCATTGTAGAAGGGTTGATACTCAAACTTATAAACCCATTAAATGAATACTCAAAATGTGATGTGACAATATTTGAATATCCATATTTAAGTATACAACTAGTGATGCTCTAAGCAAAAATTGCACTTAGAGACTTAGACTGCACTTAGACTTCACAAAACAAGTACTCATTTCAATAAAAACGATACATGGAAGTACTTTCTTTTTTTATTTGAAAAATTGTAAGAGAGAGAGTATGAGACACTTATTTTGAAACAGAGAGAGTACAATAATAAGTACCACTGTCCAAACATGTCTGATTGGGTGGACAAATTTTCGCACAAATAAACTCCCCAAAAAGCCATTGAGATCTATCATCTATAGTAATTCAACAGCCACGCCTAGGATTGTTTCTGTGGACTTGATTGGTGCCCAAGTTCTTCTTACTTCTTCATTGTTCATTGTTTAAACTATGTAGTTGTTGGTCAATGTATATTAGGCTCCCTTTGAATGCAAATAATCTAAGTTGGAACATTTTCCAAGCATCTAGGAATGTTTTTGATCATTGACCTTTTATCCCTGATGTTGCCTGGCTTTCTTTTAGCAGTCGTTTATTAAAATTGAAAAACAAGAGAGAAACAAGTGCGTTTGCATTTTCCCTGCCATGTAGTTTAGAGTTTTGGTAAACGCACTCTTCATTTGATTCTGCTAAAAGTGGAGTAATATTCTAACATTCATAAATTGTTACTTGTGCAGCTCCCAAACCGGTGCCCAGAAATATTTTATCGCTGAGCACACCTTTGCCCAAAGTATATACATGCATTGTTTCTGGTGTTTTTATCACTATATTCGGTGTTGAGGAAACAACCAAGGCACCAAGCAATGAATGTGTGTACTTTGGACAAAGGCTTGTGCAGTTGCGGTAAAAGGACGAGATCATTTCTCCTTTGACAGATTTGTTCCTTCCCCTAGATTGATAGTGAATGCCTGGGAACCATCTGAAGAAGAAATATTAGCTTGTGGGGGGCTTGGATGCAGTGTTTTTCCTCAGAATATTTGTTTCAAGGTGTTGCAAGAGTGAAAGTTTAAACACTTCTGGTAAATATATCTGCTAGTTTTTGAGGATATATGTCATGAAGTATTTAGCTGGACCCTTGTATAGTGATTTATTGAACATTTGATCAAGATTGTCAAAATCATACGATTCGTATCGTACGATATGGTTCGGTTTCTACATAAAACGATTCAAAATAGTACCCAAAATCGCAAATGACATATAATTGTACTCGGAATCGGAGAATCGCATCTGGAATCGGTGAATCACACGAATCGTACGATTCAATTGCGATTCAGTTGCGCTGGGTCAATTTGTCAGGCCCAAATCGAAAAAAACATATTTTTTGGGCTTTTTTTTATTGCAGTTTTCAGACTTCAAATGGGTTGAAACCCACCTACAAACACTTGACAGTGTTTAGTGCAAGGCTATTTCAATAATCGATACCTGATTTCATCGTCTAGGCTAGGGTTTCATTTGTTCTGTGATGCTTTGTTCTGGGTTTCGAGTCTTTTGACTAAACTGGGCTAGTTCTGCCATCTAGAGAGAGCTTTGACTGGACTGATTTCTATCGGCGATGGTCTTTCACACTTTGCAAGCTTGATGCTACAACCAGTGGGTTCTTTCTGTTGGAAAAGTTACAGTTGCAATCGTAATTCCGGAAAAACAATTACTTCTCATATATATATACATGAACATATTACAATAAAATAAACACGAAATTTACAGAAACTGGAAATACATAAACGGTAAAATAGAAATACAAACAGTCGATTGAATGCCGAGTCGTGTGTAATCACACTCTCCTTAACAAAGATTCGCCGCCTACCGTGGGTGTTGTAGAATGAATCGGCGTCTTCGTCCTAGGATACAACGGCTAAACCTCAACCACCGGAACACCACCGTTGGAAGCCTTGGCAAACTATAACTCTCGTCTGCCTCTCTCTCACAAGAACGATTTCTATACTGAAATGTGTTGCTCGAATTTCTGGTGATTAAAAACAATATGGAGCTGCCCTTTTTATAGCTGGAAAAGGGAGCTGAAGACATGAATTCGGGATTAATGGAGGAGCCTCCCCATTCAATAACGAATTGAATTTCTGCCAATGAATTTCTGATCTTGTAACCGCAGCCATCAATCCGAATATATCCGGGCAAGTTGATTTTTTAAACACTTATAGTAATCAACGATGCGGTGAACATCTCGGATCGCCGAAAAGTGGTCGGCATGGTCACGCACTGTGCGTGCACAGCACGCTGAACAACACTTGACTGTGCAACACCCCCAACTTCCTGTGAAAAGGAACAGGAAACCATTTCAATACTCCAAATACAGAAGAAGAAAATGAATTTTTTTTTTGTTGGTTTTTTTTTTCCCTTGAACTGAGTTAGATACACAATCATCTACTTTTTTGAGTTTACATTTCCATTAATCCGAAGAAGTCAAAAGAAATAATAAACCGCTGAAAAATGAAATGAGCAAAGAGAGATTAACAATTTTATGATCGCGAATGGTATGAGTTGCGACATTGTTTTTGGCCACCAGTGAGGGCCGGCCCTGAGCTTAGGCTCAGTAGGCCAGCGCCTTAGGCCCCCACGAAAAAAAAAAGGCCTCCAAATATTTTTTACCACCAAGTATGTAGGCCCATTTTGGGTTTTTTCCGTGTTAAATACATGCATATAGTTTTGAAACGGTGTTTATCGATTTTATATTTAGTTTCACTAGCATTTTTAAGAGCTTTCATTTTCAAATTTTGTCTTAGGCCCCTCAAAAGTCAGGGCCGGCCCTGCCACCAGTGCAAGTTACATCCATGCAGGAACCAAGCTTGTCTAAACCGTTTTGTTTTATTGATTACATCTATTTTAGAAGAAAATCTGAAAAGTTAAAATGTTCCATTCATACCCTTAGCCACATCTTTAAAAAACCACCATAATTGAACAAGTTACTGTTTCACAAACCGATAGAGCGCATATTGCCATGAACTACCGGAATTGCCACACATGAATTGATTTTGTGTCCATTCGTGATTGGCTCGACGGAGGGATTGTTAGGGATGGCAATGGGGCTGATCGGTTCGGGTTATGGCCGATCCGCACCCAAACCCAAAGGGTTTCGGTTCGGTTCGGGTTCGGTTCGGAAAAAGGGAGAGGATGAACCATAACTTAACCATTCAGGGTACGGGTAATTTCGGGTAACCAATTTTGTGAAGGAAAAAATAGCTACCCATTTGGGTAACCAAATTGTACCCATCCCGCCCCGCCCCAAACTGTACTAAAACATGAATAAATTGAGTTTAGTATATTTTATTATCTCAAAAAAATTGAAAAAATATGAAAAAAATAACAAAAGGAGACTACAAATATCAGTCAAGAGAGTCTCAAAATGTACAGAATGTGAGACCCAAAACCTAACCTGTGAATATCTTACATATATATACGAGAGGTAAAGTGTAATTTTAAAATATACCTAAGGGGTTTATGTAATATGTATATATAAAATGAGAGTAGATCGCAATCGCCTCTCTTTTTCTCCCTAACCCTAAGTCGATCTGTGGTGGGCGGAAAGAATGAAGTGTTAGGGATTTTTCCAGCATAAAGAGTATATATATACCCAGGGGCAGTAACACAATTACTATATATTTGAGGGGTAACTATGTAATTACATATTCGGTTTGTTTCGGGTCACGGTTCGGTTATGACCTCAAACCATACCCGAACCATACCCATTCGGTTCGGCCATATCTCATACCATACCCATACCCACAGGGAATATTTCGGTTATGGTTCGGGTAAAAATAGCGGTTTCGGTTCGAGTACCCATCGGTCCGGTTACGATTGCCATCCCTAGGGATTGTTGGGTCTACATTGTTCATGTTATTTAGAAATTACTTTAGAGAGTTTCCAATCTTTTGAGGTTTTCCATCTGTATCCTGTTTTATGCCCTCTATTTTTGTCTTTTTCACCCACATCTACAACAACCCAGAAACATTCGATAGAATGAGAAACTCTTATCGACATCTAAAAAAAACACTATAAAACATACAATATTAAAAACTGAAGAGCACACTAATTCCCAAACGAGAGATCAAAATTAAGTACATAAATTGCCTGTTTGATTTTTGGCTGGAAATTTTGATCCGGGTGAGCACACCAAAGACCAACAATCATCAACTGCTCCATTTATTGCTCATCAAAATCTGGGCCTATTTTCAGGTCCGCAACTTCAAGTAAAATTCCCATTCCATAGAGGTCCCAAACCCATTCCACCATTCCCATTTGACATTCTGGCACATTCAAATCAAAGGGTTTTTAACTTTTTTTTTCCACAAGCTATTTCTAACGCCACCACTCCAAAGCTATATGCATCTGATTCCTTACTAGCTTTACCTGTAACCACACATTCTAGTGCCAAATACCCCATTGTCCCGGCCACCACAGTTGCTTGAGGCCCTTTCTCATGATCGATAGACCTAGCTAATCGGAAATCTCCCAATTTGGCATTGGAATTGGAGTCCAACATCACATTGCTTGATTTATGTCCCTATGCGCTACACATTGTTCCCATTCTTCGTGTAGATAGAGCAACGCCAAGGCTAGACCTTGGGCAATTTTATACCTATGAGTTATTTCTTTTCGTGGCACCAACCTATGAGTTGCACCAAATTCTTGTGCTTCAATCGGCTAATGATCTCACTTCAATCTGCTCCATACTCTTTTATCCCTTGTCTTGACCCCTTTGATATCATCTTGACAGTAATATAAGAATCCAATTCACTCAAGAAACCTCTATAAACTCCACCAAACTCTCTCTCTCTCCAAGCTTTTGTTCCTCCTCAAAGTTATTTGTCGCCCAAAATAATTGGTTGTAGGAAAATTTCTTCGTCCCACTGCAGGCATCGAATTCGTTTTCCCAGAGCATCTCAACTTCAAACTCATCCTCTTCTTTTGCTCTACACCATAAGGCAAATCCAACCAAAACAACTGATCTGATGACCAATCCCACCACAGCTCCAAGGGAGATTTTATTCGGTTTAGTTTCACTGCATTTAAACTTGAATTCAATCCCACCGCCATGATTTTACATTATTTTTCTAAAAATCTTCCCCTGTTGCAGCTGAAAACCCAAGCGTTACCCATTCAGGTAAGTAATCTATAAAATTCACGATTATGTGAATTGTATCTACCACTTTGGTAGTATTAGTAGAACCAGTAAAAACTACACTCAAATGGTGTGAACTTGAATCATATCTAATCCAAGCCTCATTTTTAATCCGAAAAATGATATGGGTACACCACATGTGTACCCCAAATGCACACCACCCTGAGGTGGCAAAAGAGAAGAAACCCAATGTGGGGCTCACTCAAAAAATAAGCCTCTTCTCATTTGCCACCTCAGGGTGGTGTGTATTTGAGGTGCACATGTGGTGTACCCATAGTATTGTTGTTTTCAATCCCATGAGTACATTACAGTACAAAACAGTAACATTAGTTATTAGAGAATTGACATTGATACCTACATGAGTAACTGATATTGACCGGATCTAGAGTCAGCTCCACTCTTATCAAAGTGGTCACTTGAAAACCCTAAAAAAAAAATTGTTTAGAAATATATGTAAAAGTTTTCAATTTTAATTCAATATAGCTATTGTTGAACACCCTCTGCACTACTAAAAAATATTTGAACAGCTAACTCAACCAATCAGTTGAAAAATTTATTTTATGTAAACAATCAACTAAAGTCTTTCCGTAGATAGTCAATGTACACTCTTGAAGCCTTTAATATTTTATGTTACATGTGATAAATTTATATCGGGTTGTGTTTGAATATTTATACTATGAAAACTCACCAATTCTGGTAATTCACAATAGAATCATAATACTTCAGTTCAAAATAAAGTGCACACTCTTTACAACAAAAATTAGGAAAATCAAGAAGAAGAAAAAAGTAGTCCTATCTATTGTGTTGATACTGCCCTATGACTTCTCTTTGGTCAATAATCAACTCTCTATACAAAAAAATAAATATCTGTGCGAACCTATTAGATCACCACACAAATTTCTACAATAAATAGTATTGTATTTGTCGCCCAATTTAATTTTACTTGACCCAATAACATAGAATTCACCAAAAAAATTTGTGACACTTTATGTATTTTTATATCCTTTTGGTCTCATTATTCACTCATATATGAAAAAATTGTATGTATGTACTAGTTAGTATAACTAGTAGGGTTAAGGTAAATATTGAACACTTTGTCCAAAATTTCGAGAGCCGCCACTGACCTGGTCCACAGGCGGATCATTCAGAAATGTATAGAACTCGACAGCAATAATTTGGAAGCTGAAGATAGGCATGACTGTGGTAACAAATTGGGAGTTCGGGTTTCGGATGAATTTTTGGCATTTAAATAATTTATGGAATCAGAGCAGTGGTGACTCTAGGATTTCGGAAGTGAGGGGTCATTATAAACATCAAATACCTTTATCAACCATAAATCAAAGAAAATATCACAGTAATGGCAACTAAAAAAATTTTCCAACAAAAATCACATTTAAAGCTCAACCTAATGAACAAAAGATATCATCAAAAAACATAAAACAATTTTCTCTGTTTATAGTTTTCGCCACATAAAAAAAAAATTTACACAAGCTTTTACAATTGCATTCGACGTGGTCTTGACATACTATCATATAATTCTTCCATCCCAAATTGTTGCTTCTATTTCACTTTTTTGAACCATTCAAACAATTATCTATATTTTATAATCTATAATTTTTCTATGATTTTAAAATATGTGGTTGATAAAATTAATTGAGATCCATCAAACAAGATCCATATCAAATATATAAATCATTAAAAATATGATGATATAAACAATTTTTTTTAGTAACTAGGAGCAACAATTTAGAACGGTAGGAGTACTTCCTTACCAAGACAAGTCTACCTATCCATATGAAAAGAACAAAACGTATAACTAGGATTCAAACAAGCCACACAAAGAGGGAGGATGAAAGTTGAGAAATTATCTAGTGGTGTCAACCCTAAATTTATGGGGGTTCATTTATGAATTTCCTAAAAAAAAAAATTAACATAGTAGTAGAATTTTTTTTTTTGGCTGTGGGGTCGACTGACCCCCTAACTCCTATGTGGAGTTGCCCCTGAATCAGAGAAATGAAATTAAGGAAGGAAAGTGGAAGTAGAGAGAGAATGGAATTTGCAGAGGTGATTTTAATTTGGGTTTTGTTTAATGTGAAAGGTTTGGAAATTAAAGCCGAAGGACTAAAGTCAGGGGTGTTTTGGTGATCATATTTTCTGTCTTTATTCAAACAAAATTACATTAGTTTTGCATCGATTTTTTTTGATTTTTTTATTTGTATCGACATGAGAAATCAAAAAAGTAAAAAATTGTTATCAAAATTTTTAAAATGTCCACTAAAGACAAAATTAATCAATTTATTTGTGGATTATTGGTTTATTTTTATCTTTATTAACAAATTTTTTAGTTTGGTTAATAATTCTCTCTGTTCCAATCAAAGGCATGAGTGAATAGGGCATTTATAAGAAATTTTCTTTTTTATGGTCTAATTGCAAAACAAAATTGAACCCTAATCAATTGTGTGGAGATTAAATCCACCAAGGAACCCTTCCATATTACTACTTGTCACTTCTTCGTTGAACTTTTGCAAATTGTCAAAGAAATAGATTGTAAGAGCATCACTAGTGGTACACTCAAACATAAAAATACTCAAAGATGATTATTTTGATACACAAAAGAGGCTCACAATGGTATTTGGATAAATACTCAAAGTTAACAACATTTGTTACAAATACTCAACTTTTGGTATTTGGATACTCAAAACTATCAATCTTTCTCAATAACCAAATATTGGGGACCACACCCAATCAAAAGTAACAACATTATCTCTCCATTTTTCAAATACTTAATTCAAAACTCAATTTTGTTGCATTTTCTCTCAAAAATTGAAATTATCAATTTTTAATCTTTACCAAAATATGTTCAAGATTGATCTCATTTTAAACGTATTGTGAATATCTTTTAAATACTACTAATATTATAAAAAAAAATGTACAAATTTAAAGTTGTGTCCATTTTATGAATAAAAATAGAGTGAATAGTATTTTTTTTATTATGAACACAAATGAACTATTGTAGAAGGGTAGATACTCAAACTTATAAACTCATTAAATGAGTACTCAAAATGTGATGTGACAATATTTAAATATCTATATTTGAGTATACCACTAGTGATGGTCTAACAGAGGGATTTTTCAAATCGTGCGTGGAAGTTTAATTTAAGTCCAAATTTGAGACCATCTTAACCAATAAACTCGTATGATCGAGCTCTATCTTTTTCAACTCTGAAAAACAATTTTTGTTCACTTCGAAAAATATGTCGTGAACGAAATTTTCATCAATTGATGCAGGAACAAAAAATGAAAACGGTTGAACCGATGAGCCTTTCTTTAATTTTTGTGTCTTTTAATTATTAGTCTAACTATTTGTTTATCCAGTCTTTAGTGTCATTTTAGTCATTCGAAAAGTCATTGAGTCGTTCAAAAAGTCTACCTAGTTTTAGTAGTCAAATTCTTATGCCTTATTAATTTTTAATGTCTTGAAAATATAAGTTCTTTTTACCTATGCTTGGAGGGGTGTTCCAAGTGGCCTTTAAATTGTGTTGCTATAAATTAACTGAGTAGATTGAGTGTTTTGAATTAGCCTTTGACTTGTGAGAAGTTTATCTTCTTGTTTTTCGTTTATGTTTCTCTTAGGAGGATTTCTTTAAGTGGCGAGCAATCCCTAAGCCCAGTATCCCTCGTTAAAATCTCGGGCGGTGTCAATTTGTATCCCATCATTTCTAACTTGGGTGGTGAGCACCTTTATTCTTCTATCTTTTATTATTTCTTTACTTTTCCATTCCATCTACAAAACCCGGCATCACCAATTCGGACTATTTTCGAACCAATTGGCTCTGATACCACCATAGGGTGGAAGGGGGATCACAAACACACAAAACACACAATTTTATTCCACATAAATACAAATACATTGAATTGGGTTATGTCTCCCAACCCACTTATTTATATGCTTCACATTTTACCCATGAACTTCCATGAAGCTTCTTTGGTCAACCATACAAACTAGAGCTAAATTCCCATGATTTCACGGTATGTTTCTCAGACAATGCTCCAGTTGCAGCTGAGAACCCAAATGTTACCCATTCAGGCAAGTAATCCCTCAAATCCACTTTTAAGTGAATGGTATTTTTCACTCTAGCGGTATTAGTGGAACCAGTAAAAACTACACTCAGTTTGTGTGATCTTGATTCATACCTAATCCAAGCCTCATTTTGAATCCCGGCAGTTACATTACCGTACCAAACAGCAGTAACATTTGATGTAAGTGAACTGACATCGATACCCACATGAGTAACTGGGCTGATATTGAGTGGGTCCCAACCATCATTCTGAAACGTATCAAACTCGACAGCAACAAAACGGCTAGTGGCTGCAATCGTCGTTGGGTTAATTGGGAGGCCCATTGCACCACCACCTGAAACATCTGACCCTGTGGGATCAGCGAGAAAGAAGGTGAGCCCATCGGCGAAATTCTCACTCCCATCCGAATCAATCACGAAAACGAAATGGGTTTGGAAATCTGTTAGTTTTCCGGTGGATTTATCCCAAAGGTGAAGGCGGTCATTGTAAGTGGCTTTGCCTGCTTTTTGCAGCAAGTCGCCGCTTTTGTCGGCGGTGGTGAGTTGGAGGCCTGAGGATGAGATAGTGGCATCTCGGAATGTTGTTATCTTCAGGCTTCCACGTTGACGGCCTATGTTTTTCAGGTTGAAGTATAGTGAATGTGTTTGAGGAAATATAATGCAGAAGATTATGGAGAGAGAATATAGCATAACTTGGAAGTTGAAGATAGCCATGGTTGTTATGTTTGGGTTTCGGAATGAATTTTGGGCATTTATAAGTAACTGAAGAATTTTTGTCCGCAGTTGTTTTGGTTAGGATATGGTCAAATATTGTTGAATTAGTCCTCCTTTGTGTACTAATTCAAATGCAAGAATTTCCTTTACAGTGTGCTTTCTTTCCTCATACCTCCCTTCCAAATTAATAGTCCAATATTACCACTATTAGGGAATTCTCAAATAATTGTTTATATTTTGTCAATTTATAATATTTTATATATACAACATGAATCTTTTTCGATAGATCTCAATTATTTCTGTTATACAAAAAAGAAAAAAAAATTAAATTACTTAAAATATCCTAAATTGTGTGATGTAGATAATTTTGTAAGTGACACGTATGCCGAAAATGAACCGTTAAATTGGAAAAGAGGCGATATTTCATAACCGTGTGAGAGAATTTCCTGGTCAACTTTGTATGCTTTGGGTAGTAGAATTGGATAAACTATCATTGACCACTATACTAGATGGATCCAGTTTTGATAAAAAACGATAAATAAATAATGAAAAATGAATTAGGCATCTTGTTTTAGGGTTCTACTTATGTTTACAGCTTGAAATTGGATAATCAGACCATTATGTTCATTATTATGTCCATTCTTAGTATATTTTGTATATCTTATAATTCCCGTAATTAGTTTTGCCTGTTAGTCTCTAAATTTATCTCAACCTAAAAATCTAAAAATTAGTACCTACGGTCCAATTGACATTGATGGAGAGTGGTATACTGGTATTAGGGTGACCTAATGGCCTCTGGGACCTTTATAAGGAAATAATTTTTTTTGAAGGAAGTTTGCCACCAAATTACTTTAGTGTGCATAGGTGTTAGTTCAAACAGACATGTTAACGGCACTACAAGAAAAATGGGCATTTGCGGCGGTTTTTTCCCGGTAGGACTATTAATGCCAGAACAAGCCACTTTTTCCAGCGGTTCAACAAATACCAGAAAAAATGACTTTTATTGGCGGTTTCATAATTTACCGCCAGCAAAAGTGGCATTCCCGGCAGTTTTCCTGAAAATGCCGGTAAAAACAAATTTCAAAAAAATAATTATGGTACAGTATAAATATTTGTTTTTGTCCAAGCAACACAAAATGTGCGCTAGCTTAGTTGGTAGTGCCCATGTGCGAGGGGCTCAAGGTTTGAGACCTGGGCCAAGCATTTCAATCAAATATTGTGTGCCACGCAGGCACCACGTGTAATATATATATTTTTTAATATACTCCCTCCGTTCCTATTTGTTTGTCCCACACTCTCTCTTGTTTTTTTTCAAATAAAAAAATTAAGTACTTCCGTGTATAATTTTTTAAATTTTTTCGCACCGAATTCAAGTATACGATGAGTACTTTAATTTGGTGTAAAAAAAATTTGAAAAATGATACACAAAAACACTTTATTTTTTCATTTGAAAAGTGGCACGACTTTTCGTAGAGGATAAACAAATAGGAACGGAGGGAGTATGTGATTTAGCATTACCGGCGGTTTTAAAACTGCCGCTAATACCTGGACTTTTACCGGAGGTTTTAAATCTTTTCCAGGTGGTTTTAGTATTCCCGATAGCCGTATAGATTATAGTCGTGATTAGCGCCGCCAATAGGAATTGCCGGAGGTTTTGGGATGTTTCCCGGCGGTTTTCTAATGTCGGTAATGCTTAAATTTGGCGTAGTGCGGTTTTAGTTTGGTCTAAAATTAAGGCGGTATGAGAATCCAAATAAAGTTGAGAAGGATGTCTTTCAAAATCGGGTAATGTTACTAAAGTACTTGTGGTTTAACTCAAACCAGGGGACAGCCTGGATGTACATAGCAGCAACGTCCCCAGGTCGTTTGTCAAAAGGGAAAATAAAATGACAGTTAATAAAAGGGTAGACAATTACCAAGCATCTGGTAAATCCGGTCGCGTTTCCTCTCCTCTCCCATGGAAATTGAAGAATTCATTTTGTTCCGGTTTCCATGATGGGTTCTGAATTATTTAACAATGTTAGTTTTCAATAACCTCAAACGCAGCGAATAATAATCCACACATGGTTTGGATTTTTTCGAATTCAAGGGATTTGTATGTATTGCGCCGGGACCAAAACTTGACAAGTCAACGAGTTTCCAATTGGCAAATAATTGCGATACGGTGGAAATTATTGTCTTTTTTTTTTTTCTGTAAAATAAATTTTCCTTATTATTATTGGCTGTGTTGACTTACACATGCAATGTTAAAATATAAAAGGGGTCACTTAATCAAAAATTCAAAACATTTGACATTTTTAAAGGGTAGGATAAGGAACTTTTGAAATCGAACATAAAAACAAAAAAAAATTGACATTTTTAAACGGAAGAATAATGAACTTTTGCAATCGAACATAAAGACAAAAAACATTAGTAAAATGTTACTAATTTTTAAAAGTTCTAATTTCGAACATAAAATTAAAAAAATCACCACTCAATCTCCGGCTGACCACCATCCCATCTCCGGCCGACCACTTCTAACGACCAAAAAAATTAGTGAGATGTCACTAATTTTTAAAAATTCTAATTTCGAACATAAAATTAGAAAAATCACCACCCAACCTCTGTCTAACCACAACCCCACATCTTGGCCGACCACTCCTGGTGACCAAAAAAATTAGTGAGATGTTACTAATTTTTAAAAATTCTAATTTTAAACATATAATTCAAAAAATATCACCCCACATCTGGCCGACCACTACTCCATCTCTAGCCAACCACTTCCGATGACCAAAAAAATTAGTAAGATGCCACTAATTTTTAAAAATTTTAATTTTGAATATAAAATTCAAAAAATCACCACCCAACCTCCGGCTGGCTACCACCCCACCTCTTGGCTGACCACTTCTGGCAACTAAAACAATTAGTGAAATGTCACTAATTTTAAAAAATTCTAATTTCAAACATATAATTCAAAAAAATCACCACTCCACATCCGGCCGACCACCATCCCACCTCTGGTCGTCCATTTCTGGTGACCCAAAAAAATATTGAGATGTTACTAATTTTTAAAAACTCTAATTTTGAACACAAAATTTAAAAAAATCACCACTCAACTTCCGGCCAACCACCACCCCACCTCTTGGTCGACTGGCCGACGACTTCTGTCAACCAAAAAAATTAGTGAGATCTCACAAATTTTTAAAAATTCTAATTTCGAACATTAAATTCAAAAAAATCACCACCCCATATCCGGCGGACCACCACCCCACCTCTTGGCCGACCACTTCTGGCAACCAAAAAAAATTAGTGAAATGTCACTAATTTTTAAAAATTATATTCTCGAACATATAATTCAAAAAAATCACCACCCCATCTCCCGCGACCTAAAGAATTAGTAACATCTCACTAATTTTTAAAACTTGTAATTTCGTATGGGAAATTCCAAAAAAAAAAATAAAATCCTACCCTCTGACCACCACCCCACCTCTGACATTCCGGCAACCCAAAAAGTTTGTGACATTTCACTAATTTTTAAAAGTTTCAATTTTGTACAAAAACTTTAAAAATGACTAATTAGTCAACTCACTAAACTTCATAAAACTTGAATACAATTTATACCCTTTAATTTGTCAATAGTACTTTTTGGCAGAATATGCATATATTATGATCCTTAACTTAGGGAAATGATTTTCACACCCCATATGTTGATAACTGCACCCCCTTTCTTATCCTATAGCAAAAAATTTCACACATAAAAGTTTCATTATATGACAAGAAAGATGGTGCAGTTATCAAAATATGGGGTGTGAAAATCACTTGTCTTGATTCAACCCAATTCAGTCTTCTAATTCTTGTTGGTCAAAGCCAATATATAATAACCAAAGAGGGATCGAGTGGTGGTTGAGCCTGGACAACCACCCTATACAAATTTCAAATTATCTTTGAAATCAAGTGATTTTGACTTTCAAGATAATTTGATTTTCAATTTAAGATAATTTGAATTGGGATGGTGTTATATATATTTTCAAATTTCTAATTATGAATGCACGTACAAAGATAATTTGAAAATCAAATTATCAACCACCCAATTCAAATGACAGAGTTACATGACATTCTTTTATTCGAGAACCTGTATGATAACACATGAGAGTATGCTATTGTGCTATTTTAGGTGGGGGAAGATATTTTGCCTATTGTATAGAATAAAAGAACGTCGCCTGTAATTTTAGATTACGACTTTTACGGTGACAACACGATAGGTTTTATATTTTGTGTTTAAAATAGTTACAGATGCACAATATGCATTTGTGTAATTATATACTACTATAATAGTTTTATAATTGCATGTATCGGTTGATCAAAAAGTTTAGTACACGTACATGATATCCCTTTTGATCGTATTTTGCAATTTATAATGGCATAGTTAATAGAGCCACTTATTGTGTTTTTGTGTTTGATTGCAACTGTTCCTTGTCTTTATGCTTGATTGCAAATGTTCCTTGTCCTTCTCTTTAAATAGACAAAATATTGTGTCTTTAGGTTTAATTACAAATGTTCTTTATCTTTATGTTTGATTGCAAATGTTCCTTGTCCTTTCCTTTAAATAAGCAAAATATTGTGTATTTATGACTAATTATTCCATATAAGGGTCTTATTAAATTTGGAAACAAAATAATATAGCACAGCAAGATAAAATTAGCCCCAATAAGTTTTACTCCTATTTTAGAACCTAAAATTTAAAGTGATGCACAAGAAGGTAACTTGTGGAGTACTATTCTTCGTTACGTCCTACCAAACCCATCGATCTATTATATGTTGAATTTTGTTGAATAGAAACAAAATCCGAGCATTTCGTTCATTTAAGAATAAGAAACATGTGTGTTCACACCTTCCAAGCCATTGGGTCTGGTCCAAAGCATTTCGAATTCAACTTTTTCTGTGATAGAAAGAGAGTTTACGTCATAACGAACATTTTAATGGATGCTGCTAGCCGTACCGAGTGCAATGTACAGAAAATGTACAAAGCGCGCTAGGGGACCCACTTTTGGGTCCCAAAAGAGTGATCCGAACCGTTCATTGTTTTTAAAACATTTTTCCGAGGGGCCCACAAAAAAATCAATTTCAATCAGGCGGTTAAGTTGAGCCAAAGTCCCACCATTTCAAATAAAAACTTTTGATTTGAAACGGTGAGACTTTGGTTCAAGCACTTCTAACCGTCCGATTTGAAATAGTGGGACTTTGGTTCAAGCATTTCTAACTGTCCGATTGAGCTGATTTTTTGTGGGCCCCCTCAGAAAAATGTTTTAAGAACAATGAATGGTTTGGATCACCTGTATGGGACCCAAAAGTGGGTCCCCAACCGCGCTTTGTACATTTTCTGTACATTGCACTCGGTACGGCTAGCGGCGTCCATTAAAACGTTCGTTATGACGTAAACTCTCTTTCTATCACAGAAAAAGTTGAATTCGAAATGCTTTGGACCAGACCCAATGGCTTGGAAGGTGTGAACACGCATGTTTCTTATTCTTCAATGAACGAAATGCTCAGATTTTGTTTCTATTCAACGGCTAGCGCGCTTTGTACATTTTCTGTACATTTCGGTCAGTACCCCCAGGTTTATACCGTTTTAATAGATAACCACGGTAGACCTCTCTGATCACTACTCGACAACCCTAATTGCAGTTAGCCCCTAAATTTTGATTAACTACAATTTGGTTTCTAAGCTTTAGATTAATGGCTGGTTTGTCCCTAAACTTTAGATTTCAAACCAAGATGTTTTGAACGTTGGAATTTAATTGCTAAATCTCATTCGGAGTTTCGATATGGTTGTATTACGGTGACATCAACTTTTGGCACAAGGAGATGATAAATCTGATGGAGTCGTTTGATAAATGTTTAACTTCTTTAATTAATGCTTTCGATTCGAGAGATCGGGGCATCGCATTTGGACTCGTCATTCGTGCGTAGCCAATGTAAGTGAAAATCTACTTAAATCCATGTGCAAATAGATAAGTATATGACAAGAAAATAAAATTATATCAGGCACAATTTAATTTTAATCAAATAAAAACTTGTATTAAAAATAGAGTTTTGCATTGCAAAAATTTTCTGCACAATTTTGTCACCGCTGAACAATAATTTTGGAGCTGCCCCTGCCAAGATTAACTAAACTAACGGGTGTGCTTACATTAGTGCACCACCGTTCTGGACAAATAGTTGAATGGTATCCCACATTGGAAAATTATGACAAGATAGGTACGGTTATTATAGTTCGTAGTTTGTATTCAGAATGCCGAGCTTGGTAATGCGGGCCTGTAACCAAATGGGACATTAAAGTAGTAATTGAATATTTATGCAATTCCTCGGTATTGCGGGGTCTGTTCTAATTAGGGGATTCACACTAATTAGACAAACTTGCGCATGCTAGAAATTTTCATCGAGAAACAAATACTTTTTAATCGCATAAATTTTTCATCTTAATGGTTATTACAAACATGTGATGAAATCTTATTTTTTTAGATCTAGGTCTTCTTTTTTTTCCCATTTTTTTGTTGCTGTTGTAAGTTATTTAGATTTATTTAATGAAGTTCATGGTCTTCCAAAAAAATAAATAAAAGGCTTCTAGTTGCCTCAAGTACTCGTCACCAGAGACGAACTACTCTTAGGCGTATGGGGCCAAGGCTCCAGCGTAGTTTCGGGTTTTTTTTTTAAATGTTAATATTACTAGTTGTTTTTTGTTTATTAAGAGCACTTAGATATTGTGTTTTGTATTGGGTGTGTGTTAGACACTTGAATGCTTTCTGGGACTTTGAAATTTCAAAATCTTGTTAGTCATAGTTTGGCCCTCGCATTTATGAAATCCCGGTTCCATCCATGCTCGTCCCTTATATGAGAAGAGCCCGGCTTTAATGCCTCCATACCCCAATTTGATCTCGACCATAGGATTAGCCGCATTAATCTAACTGAAGGTCTAATAGCACAACAAATGGGCACAGATCACGTTGTGGGGCTCACTCTGGGTCCCACACAAACAATCTGATCAATACATCAAATATACGGGGTAATTGTTCTAGGGTCTAGAAGTGAGGACTTATTGGGTCATTTAGTCCATGTCAAAGTTTTACAAGGTGTAACATCCACAATTTTTTTTTTTTAAATTTAGGTACTTTCAAAGGGTACCCTAGGGTTTAGGTTTTAGGATTCACTTTCCTATTGTAGGATTTTAGTGGTTTAGGCACTTTCATAGGTACCCTAGGGTTTTAGGCACTTTCATAGGGTACCCTAGGATTTTAAACACTTTCATTAGGTACAAACTTTTCTGACACTTTCATAGGGTACTCTAGGGTCTAGGTTTTAGGGTGCATTTTCCTATTAGGGAGAGTTTTTAAATGGATTTTATGAGAGAAAATCAAAAATTTGATTTTAGTTGGTGTTTTATGGATGGATGATAAAATTACCTTGTTTTCCAAATAGATAAAATCTACTGTGATAATAGTTGTGGATAATATAGTGTGATAAAATCTAGTGTGATAAAATTACCTTCCTTTTATCTATTCGTAAAAGTTGATGATAAAATTGAAGATGATAAAATCAAATAATCCATTGGAAAACTCCCTTTTTATAGGGTTTTATGGTTTAGACACTTTCATAGGGTACCCTAGGGTTTTACATTTTCATAGGGTACACAATTTTTTGGCACTTTCATAGAGGTACAAACTTTTTTATGGTAAAGGTTAAAAAAAAGAAGATGTCAGTGTTAGGACTGGATATGTTATAAACTTGTTTGGTGAATTAATGGAGTTACAAATTTTTGCCTTGGACTTTTGAACAAATCGCCCAACTTTGTTTGAAGGCCCTATCAAAAAAAATCCCGCTCAATCAGTTTCTTTGTTGCTAGCTCACTGGTAGTACAGTATCAAAGATTATGGTGACAACGTAACGCATTCATCCAACCATGCTATATGTAACAGCCTCAAAGGCACCAGATACAGAGTAGTTGCCGTATTTGGAGGCTCACATTGCATCAATCTATGGTCAACTTGAAAATAAAAGCTAGTTTGTTACGTGGGATTTGAGGATGGGATGGAGTGAGACTCAAAATCCATTGTTTGGTGCCATGTGGGGAAGGATT
The DNA here is from genome assembly GCA_022606695.1 of Vaccinium macrocarpon. NCBI lineage: Eukaryota > Viridiplantae > Streptophyta > Magnoliopsida > Ericales > Ericaceae > Vaccinium > Vaccinium macrocarpon. The sequence goes on from CM040181.1 coordinate 11,906,417, forward strand.
TGGAATCCCATCCATTGGGTTAAGTACAAAATGGAAAAAAAACATGCCTGGAATAGTGTTTCCTAATGGCTATATCCCCGCGAACACAAATACCGGATGGATTTTCTCCATCCAATGATATTCTGAGCAATATCCTAAGATTCATATCCCACCCATATCCCATCCTTTTATCTCCGGTCAGCAAACAAGCCCCGAGGAACAAAGGAGGAACAAAGGACTTTCAATTTTTTTTGTTTCGCACTTTCGTTAGAGGTGATGATTTTTCCCTTCTTGTTGTCTTTTGAACTAGACCAGAGGCGAACATAACGTTGTATTTGGATTTTTAAACTCCCCTGTAGGTGGGTGGTTGCTTGCTTTTCAACATGGTTCACCTACCCCTTCTCTGGAGTTTTAACACACGACGCCTTAATATTTGTTTGTGCACATCCATATATGCATTTTATGTAAGACTGCCACATTAAGCGAATAATTGAATGGGGGAAGTGATGAAGAATGCGAACTGATTGGGTAATTTAAACCTTAAGGTATCCTGCAGTCATATAATAATCCCAAAGCACTCTGCCGCTTGACCCATCCAATTTGTACTATATGCATAAAATCCTTCGTTATCTCTCCATCTTGCGAACAACCGAGCCAAGAGATCTAAAACGCTCGCTTTGTGCTGACTACAGTTTTGGAGGGTAACTCTATCAACACAAGCACTTTGACTACTGTTATGCTTACACTCAATGTACTTCATGTTACAACAACTGATACCAAATCCTTTTGACTCCAAAACTTCTCTCCAACTCCAAACTTAGCACTCTTGTAGTTTTTATCTACTACGACAATATCATCCACAAACAATACCATGAGACTGAATATGTCCAATCAATTGATCCATAACTAAGGCAAAGAGGTTAGGACTCAAAGCGAACCATTGCTCTTTAAACATCTTGCCTATACAAGACTCCAATTTCTCCCCTCGTAGGCTACAGACCATTTCGTTCTTGAGCTTTTACTTTCTCTCATCACTCTCTGTTGACCTTTCAAGCAAATATCTAGGATTATAAGCTTATGCTGCGACAACAAACACTCTCCAGGAATGACAGTCTTTATATACTAAGCGGTCTGTGCCTTTCATTAGAAATAGTCTACTTGACTTCTATTAGGTCCACTCTTAGAGGTGATTAGGTACCCATATCTCTTCTTAAAGAAGGTGCTCATACTCCTAAGATCAAAAGTGACTGTAAAGTCCGAGATGCTTTTCCTGGTTCATTTTGGGAGCCAAAACCAAAACCACCTTGGACTGTCTCGTATCCATGCTTAGTATTGGCTATATGTCCGGTGAAATCATGATATGGAGATATCTTCTCTCTGTAAGGCATGCCTTGCACCATCTCATCTAGTTTATCCCAAAACTGTCAATTTGCATGATCAAAAAGACCAATTCGGGGTGCATAGTCACTAATAACGTCAACTATAGTCTCTCCAGCAATAAGTTTAACTAAACTAATATTGTCACCTTTTCTTGTGACTTTGTCAACGAAACCGTAAGTAAAGCATCCAACTCAAAACCAATTGGCAATGAATGGAGAGGTTGTCCAGACACGTCTACTAGTTTTGAGGTTGTAATTTACCAATGTTGGACAAGCTCTAACAAGCATCCAACTCAAAACCAATCGGCAATGATCGGAGAAGCCACCCAAACTCATATATAGTTTTACGGTTGTAATTCACCAATATGGGACAAACTCTAACACTCCTCCGCACGTGCAACTCCTGATCCCGCATGTGGAGAGGTAGACAACTAATTCATAACATAGGAATCTCAACGAACAATGAAACAAGGTGCGGTTAAGGCACAAACAATGGGGCAACCAATCGAGAGAGTCTTGTTCAAGTCCTCTTAGCTGTGATACCATATTAAAGCATCCAACAAAAACCCAATTGGCAATGAATGAAGAGACTGCCTAGGCTCATATACTAGTTTTGGAGGTTGTAATTAATCAGTGTGGGACAAACTCTAACAACGTATTTAGATACAAGCACTCCCACCTCATTTCTCTACCTATCCTTTAGAGTGTAAAAACACTTGGACCCATTTTTCTCTATTTGCTTAGCTTTTCTCCCCAACCCACCCACTTAGTCTCCTGTACGTACACTATACTTTGATACTAATGCCCGTCTAAGCATACTAAATATGTATGATAGGCTACTGGACAGCGAAATTTGTGATATATATTGAATAACTATACTATGTACGTAGAATGAGTATGCTGCAATCATGAGAAGAACTAAGACAGTACTCCTAAATGTTTTTGTCAATTGATGGATGGATGTGGCTCCCATCCTGTCAATGAGGTCTGGGCTTATCTAAAGACAAGGCCTCCAAGTCTCTCTTAAGCAGTCTCTTTGCCGCAAAGCTCTTTGGATTAAGGCTGCGTCTGAAGCGTGAAGGTTTAACAGGGCCATGGCTGGCCTATTTAGCAAAGCTCTGGCTCTTGCTTTTGCATCAGAGAGCAAGACAATTCAAAAGTCTGAGGGTGATCTGTAATCCTCCACAGAAATTCAATGCCGCTGCCCTCTGTGAATGTACCCGATCATTGGGGAACCACGTAAATCTTGTCTGGTGTGATTGTGTGTGTGTTTTGTTGTTTGGCTTGGATCTTAGCGTGTAACAGTTCTCCAATTGTGTTGCAGAATTTCCATAAATCCAATCGGGTATTTCTACACGTCTAACCGAATATTCCTCTTTAAGGCAATCCTAAAATACTTTCTCTCTAGCTTCATCAAAGAAGATACTTCACCTAATTATCTGTGTACAGTTGAACAAAGAAAAGAAAATCCCCAAGAAGCCCGAAAAATTTGGTAATTGGCACTCTGGAACTATAGGCTACCAAACACAATAGGGTCTTCCTCTTGTGTCCCTTGTCACTAATCCATCATCATCAGTTCACATAAACAGACCTCCAATCAACCAAAAAGCTTGAAAAGATGAAATTAAGGAAAATAAACTGCAAAGAGCATCTCCACCCGTTACTCTGTTGATTGACTTAGAAGAACCCAACATAAACGCACATTAGTCCTTGACTCAAGCTCATATCAGATTAAGTTCTACTCAATTTTTTTACCAAATCAAGGGAGACTCAAATTTGTACTCAAACATCTTATTGCTTTGCTCTTCACAATTTACAACTATGCCATTAACGAAGATTTTACACAAATGTGTTCTTGCATTTCCACCCTCTAACAAGAAATAGCCCACAATTATTGAAGAAAGTAACCAGACAAGAAAAACACAAAACCCAAGAACAAGCTACCATATATGAGCACAGCCTTCTGGCCAGAAGTAAGAGTATTACCACCAAGCCCAAACTGCTGATTCTGAGCAAACCCAGCAATCTCCACACTCTTGCTCTCGAAGAAACTCTGGGCCGCCCCGCACGTGGGGCACCGCCAGTCCTCCGGCAGCTTGCTAAACGGCAGCCCCGGCGGGACTGGATACGCCGGGTCACCGGCAGCCTCGTCGTACCGATACCCGCATGACCTACACTCGTATATACCCGTGTTCAGTACTGCAAACTTCTCCTCTAGCCGCCGCCTCTCGTCAAATGGGAGCTCTTTTTGAGGTTCTGGAGAATAATCGTCTGAGGTGGTGAGTGGGGGTGTTGTTTCTGAGTCATTAGGGGCTTGTTCTGAAATGGGTTTGTCTTCTTTGGATACGTCCACGGATTTTGCAGTGGAAAAATTGATGTTTTGGTGGGGGTGTTTGCGAATAGTAGCAGAAAGGGAATGGCTTTTGCTGAGTAGAGGTTGGAATGAGAGGTTTTGTATTGGTTTGGGAGGAGATGTTTGGGTGAGAGATGAGGAGAGGTGAAAGCTGAAGGTAGGTCTAGTTGTTGCACAAGCCATCAGTGGTCTAATTGTGCAGAAAATGGTGTGATTTTTCTGCTAAGTTAGGCTGGTGCTGGTGTGAGTGTGGGTGGAGGAGAAAGCAAAGGGATCCATAAGGAAGGACATAGGCATATGATGTTTTAGCAAAGGGGTTCAGGATAAGGTGGGTTTGGGAAAATCATTCAATGGTACCGGACTAGGAGGGGAGCATGATAAGTGGTAGTCCTGGCCAATGGGAACTGTGTAATAATAACAAAAGGGTTTGGGGTAAATTTCACTTTTATCCCTTCAACTATTCAATTTCTTTCAATTTTATTCCTAATCCATTTATTAAAGTTGGGCAATTCTATTATCAACCAACTATTTTCTCCATGCAACCCATTAAAAACTTCACACATTTAACACCCCAAATTTGTCCTTCTTCTTCCTCGTATCTCCTTCTCTGTTCAAAAATTTTCTTCGAGCCTTTTCTCACTTTTTCTTCTAAAAGTTGAAAACACCACCACTACCACCCCTTTCCTCCTCTTTCCACTTGTAAATTCCTTGCTCATCTCACTTTCAATGGAGAACGAAGGAATAGACATCCAATCAATGGAAGGTTCTTCTCCTTCCGTTGAAGATCTATTTTGAGGTTTATTTTGAATTGAATAAGAAACAATAGAAATTGAATCAAATTTGTTGATAGACAATACAGTGATGGAGAAGGAAGTTGTTGGGATGGACATTGTACCTTTCGTGGAGGCCGAAATCTCATGAAGCATTCCCATTTGAACACCAAGAACATGATTGGAAAAACTATGTTTTAATTTCAATATTCATAACCGAAATATGTGTACTTTTTCAATATATAAATGTTGAAACTTTTCACTTAACCAAAAATTATACAACACAGTGTCCAGTAAGGTAATGTTTACTTAAGTTAATTGTTTTGTCATGATAATGTCAAATGATACACATTATACCAACAATTGCATACGAAAATAATACTTAAGAAATTCCATATATTCACAAAATACATTTGGACAATATATTGTTGAAATTTGGAGATTATTTCGACGTTTGGATATCGAAATATGTACTTGTAAACTATCGTAATTTGGCAATATACATTTCGATAAGATAATGTTAAAATTATTATTTTATTTCAACTTTTGGATGCTGAAGTTTATACTTGTAAATTTTCATGATTTGGCAACATAAGGTTCGACAAGATAATGTTGATAATAATCATATTTTTCGGCATTAACAAGCTGAATAAAAACATACATTTCAAATGGTGTTGTCAAAAAAAGATTAGGTGCAATATTTGAAAATTCCAAGTTCAATATAAATCGACATATGGTTGTTGAAAATAGGTATGTATTTCGATATTTAAAGTATGAAGCGGTTTTTCAAAATTTCACATTCAACATATGCTGAAAACAGGTCACATTGTTCCCAATTCGATGTATATAACTCGGATGAAAGATCATGAAATCCCAAACCTCTGATTTTTGTCGAACTACACACACTCTCTCATATACCTAGGATTAAGATTAAACATCAAAGATTCGATTGATGTGGAGTATTTTTTTTCCTGGATCATACCCATCCCAAATGGTCAAACTAACACACACACACACACACGAGAGGAGACGAATGCTTGGACAACAATGGCGGACGGGAGGGTGAGAGAGAAGAGAGAAGACTATGAAGGAAAAGGAGATAATTTAGGGTTTTTAGGGTGAAGGGTATTGTCGGAAGTTTAGGTGTATTTGGTGGGTTGTATGGAGTAAATTTGTTTGGGAAATTTTAGTTGTGGGTTGCATAGAGAAATTGGGTTTTATGGAGAAACTAATGGGTTGCTAATAGAATTGGCATACTAAAGTTTGTCCTCGGAATTTGTCATGGTGACTTGTAGTAGCTAACATAAATTGGAGTCTTTTTCTTCCTAAATTGCATACAATATGAAAAAAAAAATCACCAAGTTCCTTTGGCATGGAGATCTGAACAATGGATGGTTGAGTAAAAGTCTCAGTAAAAGTTTGTAAGTCTAGAAAGTTTAACAATGTCAGATCAACAATTTTGATGATACAACCATTCGCTTGGACATATTTGCGAGTTTGCTAGATTAGAACTTACTGGTATTGATTAATGATAAAATTGAACAATTCCAAAACCCCTATTTGGGAAGATATTGGAAAAGCTTTTGTGGCTCAATACTCCTGTAATCAATAGTTGGAACTATCTGGACCTTACCACATGAGACAAAGGTTTCGATTGTAATGAACACTCTTGCCTTATGGGTATACCGAAACTTACATTGTAATCAACCTGGCAGAAGACAGCAATATACAGGGTTTCCTCTTCTTACCAAGCCTACTTCCGATCATATAAGCAGTTTTTGGCCATACACTTCCTTATGAAAAACCACTAGGAAGCAAATAACTAAATCAAAGAGGACGCAAGAGCGGGTAATCTTCAAGCAATTCTCGCTCTGACAATGTGTCATTTTCATTCTGAGGAGTCCACAAAACCTCAACAGCCTGCATGGAAATTAATCTGAATTAGATGGGGAAGAAAAACACAATGCAGATGTGTCAATGAGTTGGGGATTGTATAGATTGCTTCTCACCAGTGTTCTGCTTGCAGGGATAGAGGCCAGCTTTTGCAAGGCTTCTTTCAAGTCTCGACTGCCATTTACAGCGGGCAGTTTATGCACTCCTTGAGCAGCCACCAAGATTGTTATCTGAAATTTGTTTATCTCGCCCATGATTATTAGAAGATGATCATAATTAAAAAAAAACATGGTAGCTGAAAAGAGGAAAAATTTCACTTTTCTCGCCACTGAATTATTTACATTTCACGCCATGTAAAACCCTAAATCAGGAAGGTTGCCACACTAAGAACACATGCTTTAAGAACTTGCAGACTCCAGGGAAAAGAACGAAAAACTACCTACGAAACACCAAAGTTTCATATATGAAGTATAACCTACCACTCTGTAAATCCCAATTCTGAAGGGGTGAGTTTTCGGTCGGTTAACTGTAAACAATATGCTCTTTGGAAAAAGAAAAAAAACAAGGGTAGCTTGGTTGGGAAAGACCCCGACTTTGTGTTCAAGGGTTGTCAGTCTCAGTCAGGGGTCCAGGTTTAGTCATTACCTTCAAAACCCACAATTAGTAACTACCGGGCCCAATTGGGCTGGGTGGGAAAATTTGGCCTAAGAAGCATAGACACTTCTAGCAGCCTCATGGATATGTGTCTCTAGCTATTAGTCGGGTACACCAAAATTCGTCTGTTTTTTTTATACTATTATTATATTTTCAATTAGCCACATGGACAGTCTAAGACACCTTACGAAAACTCTTTAGACCCGCTGTAGAAACATTATGAGATTAAAATAAAACCTCATAAACTCACCCAGGGTGAATCTTTATGGATGTTTAGTTGGAAAATAGTCATAACTTATACAGTGGCCGTTAGTTTGTATTCTCAAAACGTCAGTACTTACTATTATTTGCAATTTTTTATCTTCATTTCAAAAAATAATATTTTCGACATGTATATGAATTCTTAAGATTCATCTATAACACTAATATATTTTATATTCAACATACTGTTAAGGTCTCCATGTCCTAGTTGTTGGAGAAATGATGTGTCCACGGACCATTAGAATAACGGATTGTGTCTGATTACTGTGTCCATATCCATGCTTCTTAGTTCTGGGCTACCGGAAGAAAATTAAAACTAACTTTGACCATTCAAATTCAATGATGATGTGATTTGAACCAAGTTGGACGAAGTAGCATATCTGAATTTCAAAATTCTGACAAATTTTCAATTTTCATGGCCCAGAGAAGACCAATATCCAAGTTGTACTTACCACAATATACTCATTGCTGAATTCACTAGCTCTTTGGTTTGTTGTGCTTTTCCTTTTTACATTGTTCACATTGACTAGTGTCTCTTCGTCGAATTTACCACGTTCCTCAATTGAAAGTTGATTGAACCGCTTCTCACCTTCATCTATGCTTCGTTTTACATCCACCTGCACAGCATGAGATCAACACAGGATCCATGTGTAACGCGGTTCAGTAGTTCAGAAACTTAATTACCAGCATGCAGAATGTAAAATCCTAACTGAAAATTTGCAGTCGCAGAAACATCATAAGCAGGGAGAAAAGCATATCAGATCAAAATGAATTTTTGAAAAAAAGATTTGAATGATAAAGAAACTTCAAATAAACTATCCAGAAGACTGTTGAATTAAACTGAAAGAATGACCAATGAAGAGAGAAATGGAAGTTCATTGGTAATTGCTCCTTGCTCCAGATAGAATCACCCCTGTGACCCTTCACATGAGCCCATCTTCATTTCCATGTCTAAAGAAAAATTTAAAGCATAGATTTTTCCCCCAACAAACAAATAGATGATTTGCAGCTATTGTACTTGCATAAATATCAACATTAAAATACTTTTACCCATGAGTCATGTAAAATGGCTAGAATGTTGAGCCCTGGGTTGTCATCCTTAAAAACTGTCTAGGAGTTAGTAACCAACAATTTTTACTAAGGTAGTGAAACTGATGAAATCAACTTAAATGGACAAATGTGTATAACGACCCTTTCCCTTTTGCCCTCATTTCACATGTAAACAACATCATTAGCTTTTTCATATGTGAAGTTAAGAAATAATGAGGAAGACTTTCTTGGTAGGAAGCGATAAACAAAAAGGAGGAGATTCTCTGGAAAAAAATCAGTACCCGGGTAATAAGTACCACCAGAAAAAAACTTAGAAATTCTTTGCTACTTGCAAGGAAATCAACCTCAGCTAATAGCTCATCTGGAATTTCTACAATACACACCTTTTAAAGGTTAAAAGGTGTGTACCATATGCACTAATTTGGGGTCCAAATGGTGCCAACCTCATAAAATTCATAACATTTTGGGGCGTCTCATAACTTTTATACTAAAACTCGAACTTTTCAGCAATATAATTCATAACATTTTCACTAGGAATCAGCATTTGCTTCTCGTAACTTTTAGCAATAAAAATCGTAACATTTTCACTAAAGATCACAACACATTGGGGCATGTCGTAACTTTTGTACTAAAAACGTGTAACATTTTGGAGGTGCATATTTTACACACCCAAATAGGGGTTTGTATTGTAGCCTTTCCCACAAAATAGTAATATAAAAAACTAACCTAAACAAAACAAGGAGAGGGAAAGGGGAAAGGGCTGCATTTACAAAACTGCAGTATTTAGTGGAAGAAGGCAGTCGTGTTCCAGCATTAGATCCATTTTGTTCATACAAGGGAGAAGCGAAACACGCTTTTCTGACTTCTCAAGGCTATGAACTACCTGAACATGATAACAGGCTTCCACGGATTTTCCCAACAACATTTTGAAGAAAAATATGACCTACTCCAAACTAAGTTGAGACACAAAATTACGTTCTCCTTTCCATACATGAAGACCGTAAATGAAACACCTAATTTTACCACAAAATCCATCAACCACATGACCTCATAATTTACATAAGACACTCATGTACTCTCACAAAGCCCTCTATCATGGATTCCAACAATCCCAATTAATTGGATCAGATGCTTTTTATTGAAACGTTAAACACCAATCCCGGTGACACAACTTCCAATTCCATTTCATAAAGTCAGGAGTTTGCTAAGAATGAACAAATGTATTAAGTTTAATAAGGTAATGTGTACCAAGGAGATTAATTTCATTACCAACCATGCAAACTTTGACCTACTAACTCTTCTAAATATCCTAGCAAGGGTAACAAAAAGGACATAGCACAATAAGTAGTTGTCAAAAACAACATAGACGAAAGCGAACAGACATCACCATAGCATCAAATGGAAAAACCAACAACATACCAAACAGTATATTTCAGGCACATCCAGCTGTGGCACAGAAAATTATTTGACGTATATCAACAATAATAAAGAGTTCATTTTCGCCTTGGATCCTTCCAAGCACTTCATATTTCTATTTAGATAGCAATGCTAATTCAGGAATACAGTCCTATGTTTTGATTGGCACAGACATGTAAGTACAAATCAAATGCATTTTACTAGGTTGATAATGCACATATGTTGTCAAACGAGTATCTCAGCATCAGTAGACAAGTAGACAACCATAAGCAACCAAACATGTTCATATATTTCTTTAGAAAGCAAGGGAACAAAATTTCTTTATATACATCAGCTATAAAAATCCAAAAAATTGATGGCAGGGTTTGCTAGTCAAAGGTTGAAAATAATATTTCAAGTTAGATGGTTTTGAAATCTTGGCAGACTATTAAAATCATAAATCTGAAACTGATTACAAAGTTCAAAATGTTATTTACTTACAGATGAGTGACCAGATATGCAATAATCAGGATGCCGAAGCAAAGCAAGCGTTGTCTCTGCAGCAACAGTAAAATAATAACAGCTGCCTTGTCGGGACAATCAATTAAGAAAATCAAAGTTGCTCGACATGATGCATCTTATAACAAAATTGACAAAGCAAAAGAAGGGAAGTAAAGACAAAACCTTAAACCAAGACCTACCTCTGCACGATTGAGATTATATTGTCACACACAATACATTGTTGTTACTGTTACACACACAATACATTGTTGTTACTGTTACCCTTCAACTCATCTAAATGGCCAAGTTATCAGATAGAGGGTCAACAAGCCTTCTCATGTGTGATTAAACAATCCTCCACATGTGGGTATGATACAAACACTTGCAAACTTTGAAAATCATCAATACCAATATACGATACAGATAGGACACAATCCGACGGATATAGCTAGACAAGAAAATCTAAAAAAGTAGGGAATGGGTATGGTGAGGATATGATTGATACTCCAATACTACTATGATTTTAAACATTTTATAACAAATTTACACAATCACATGAAAAGTGCACAGCCGTTTTATTTTTCTCATGTCAGAATATTTATCTCTGGACACTAGGCATTAATTTATTATTCATTTTCTGTTTATGACTTTACTTGTTTTAAAAACAAAGAAAAAACATATGCACATATAACATGTTAAACTTCAATAATTACAAAAGCAGCACTTATAAGAAGTTTTACCTGTCAATACATAACTCAAACCTTCTGTAGTGGATGTATCAGCATTTTCAGCAATCTTATTCAGATCCCTTTGAAGTGTCCGCCCCATACCCAACAACCCAACCTATTAAAAGACAAGTGTAAGATGGATTTCAAAGAAATAGGTCGGCTAATTTTTAATTGAAGATATTTAGCAATATTGCAAAAAGATTATGATGCTGTCAACACAAGTTACATTTTTTAATTTATAGTTGGTGACTAAATTGAAAACATTCAAGCATTGTCCAATATAGAATCTAACATGCTCAGAGAATTCCTTATTCAAGTATCTGTATCCTATTTTTTAGGTTTTTCCGAATTAACGTATCCATATCCCATATCTGTATATGCGCTTCATAGGTATTATAGACCACATAAGATAAATTCCGTTTATGATAATGTGATTGATGTGAATAGTTCTTTGAAATTCGTTCCAGCAGTATCATTTATTGATACTCCAACATAAACAGTTCTTCATAATTTGTCCCATCTTTCTCTTCCAATAACATTTCTAGGTCACCCTCACCACCTATCGATGCAAGATGCAATACTCATCTGCATTGCTACCCACTAATATCTCACTAATACTAGGGGAGATGATTTTGATTTATTAAACATGCAGAGTATACAAATCAAATCCCAGCAAGAAATTTACCCAAAAAAAAAAAAAAAAATCCCAGCAAGAAGCACTAAGTGTCTAAATTGATACTCATAAACTATTAAGTAAATAGCTACTAGCTCATAAACTATTATAGCAATAAAAAGCAAATAATGCCACTGAAGGTCAGGTCTGTCTCCAACGATCCCTTGCCCATACCCCCAATGATTGGAAACTAGAATAGTTATGTTATTGTTGTTGTTGTCATGCCACTAAAGGTGATTTATTTCAAAATTATGATTTAATTTTGTTACTTAAAATAGTTGATTTTCAAAGTCTGAATCTACACTTCAGCACCTACAAGATAATTATATATTTAAATCCCAGGAACAGAAAGTTAAGAAATACAGTAAAGTGAAGTCACATTTATGTAAAGCTAGCAATTGGCAAACTTCTATTAAGTTTATACAACAAACAGGGAGATATTTAAGGTAATCAACCTATAGTGCACTTTATCCACAAGGAGAGAATGCTTGCTGGAATTCAATCTTGGTCCAATAAGCTTTTGTCCTATGGAGGCACAATGCAGCTCATCAATTATGTTTAATGGAGTATCCAAGTATGTTGGAGCTTTATATTTATCATGCATCAGAAGATTCCCATAAATATTGAAAAGGCATGCGGAAGGGGTCTGCATTAAATATACCAGAAGTCAAAGTTCAGTTGGGAGGCAAGATGGGTGTCCCAATAAGGATGGTTGCCTCGGTTTTAGACTGTTGAAAGACTGGAACAGGGATCCTCTGATGAGACATTTATGGGCAATATGCAACAAAGTTGACAATCTATGGGCGTGGTAGATTTTTTTTGTCTCGTCTTGCTAACCTCTGCCCAATTGGTGGAGGATAATATGTATATAATGACAAACTAGTCCGGATATCAATGCACATTTCATGAATATCAACATACTTTCACGGATATCATTAAACTTTTCTCGGATATCTATGCACTTTCTACTAATTATCCTCCACCCTTTGGGCTGAGGTTAACATTTTCCTTTTTTGTATGTCATAAGATAGTATTGTGTTTGGCATATGAATATTCCCAAAGATGCTTCATGGAAGAAGGAAGATTCTGAGACTTAGAAGGGTTCTCAGCTCCTTATAACGTATGATACATGTGACGGACAAACTATTTCTCTTTGTCCAGATAACTTGCACCCCTCAGGACCATTATATATGAGATATGAATAGGGCTGTACAGCAGGTCTCTCCCTCTAAGGTGGTTTCAATAGCTGATAATGCTTGGTGGAACTGGACTAGAAGCAGAACCCAAGCCATTCAGGAAATAATTGACAAAACCCCAGCAAGTTTGGTTCCTCAGGTGGAAAGGGAAGCCAGTTGTTTCGATCCCTCCAGCTCAAAGTCTGTTTGGGAGGCAATTAGAATTGTAAGACCGGTGGTACCATGGTATATTGAGGTATTATTTCGAAAACATGTCCCAAGATGGTGCTTCAATGGCTGTTTTAGAAAAACTTACAACAAGAGACAGACTTGTTGGCCGGGGAATTACTGCAGATGATTCTCTTTGTTCACGGGGTATGAAGTCCCAAAATCACATCTTCTTTGAATGCCCTTTTCCTAGTTGGGTATAGAAGGTCCATTTCTTCAGTGTGGGGTGGTTACAAGGCCTCAAACTATGTCGGCTGAGATTGGTTGGACCATCAGCATAGCAAAGGCTCTCGGATGAGACACACAGTGGTAAAGCTGGCCCCCCTCACAGCTGCTGAATCTCAAACTTAGGGGAGAAAGGAATAGGAGAACTTTCCAAAGTGAGAGTCTTAATGATGATGGAGTCTTGACAATGAAACAGATGGTTTGTATGGCTGCTGGAGGAATGTTTCACCAAATTCAGAGTATATGTTGATTAGAGACTCTGCGACAAGCACAGCAGGTTCTTGGATGGAAGTTCCTAGGCTGGGCTGGTTTCGTACTCCGGTCATGTAGGAAGTATTGTGCCTTAGTCGCTGGTGTTTAGTGCTTTAATTGTGTATCTGTTGTTTTGTATGCTGCTTTGCTTAGCATTAGCTTGTATTGATCTTTTTCCTTCTGGTTGGGTCCTTAAGGATATTCCTCTTGGCCTTTGTTTATGGTGTTTATTAGTGTACAACAACTTGTTAAGTTTCCAGTAGTCCCCAAAGTTTAAACTGCTAGGAAATGGACCCAACAAAGTATATTAACCTAGCTACCACCCACTCTCACATGTAACCCCATGCTCCATGTGAAGACATAAACATCCATTACATATGGTGATGGAATGCAAAGGCGAGAAATATAATGCGAACAGGGAACAAATGCTGATAGAGAGACTTGAAACTAAGACCACTGCCATACTGAGCTTTGATACTATGTTAAGTTGCCACTAGTCCAGAAGCTTAAGCTATTAGGAAATGGTCCCAACAATTATCAACCTATCTAACATAAACTTTTTTTCTTTTCTTTTTTCATTTTTGAACATCTCATAGCTACACAACTAAAGTATAAGAAACTACGACTGAGTAATAATATCAAGCAATTAGGTCATGCCATTCCCAAGAGATAGTACCTGTAGCTTGAGAACACTTGTTTTCTCAGTAGCAGTGAGAACACTCCCGTCAGGCCGGTCCGATAAAAACCCCGAAACCAAAACAAAGGCGGCGAAACCCATCAAAAGAAGGAAGATACTCGACCCAGCACCCACTCCAACACCAATTGCTGGCCCTAAATAAAACCCACCACCACCGCCACTGAACCCAAATGGGGAAGGTGCATAATATGAAAATGAATCCGAAAAACCTCGGCCCGGGCCTGCCTCCCGCGTCGAATAACTCCTCGAGGCCGAAGGAGAAGACGAAGAGGACGAGCGCGACGAAGAAAAGGATCTCCCACCCATCCTCCCACCAGAAGCAGCCAAGGCTGAATTGAAGGGATCATACATGAGCAGTAAACCCACCAAAACTGCCGCCACGGCAGGCTTTCGCAGAGCTTTTAGGGCTTTTAATATTGAATTGGACACAATTTCAAAGTGGGTTTTCACAGTAGTACGTTCTTCTTGTTTATTCAACAACAATTGTTGTACACTCGGCTTATTCTTTGAGCCATCATTATTTGACGACAAGAAGGAGGAGCATTTGACGAGGCTTAGTTTAGCAGAAGAGGTGGTTTTGCGAAATTTGGCAGTAAATTTTGTGGGTTGGAAGGGGGGTGATGATAAACGAATTGGGTAATACGGATGCAATAGAGGACTACATTTGATGGTATTTGATTGGAGCAAAAAAGGGTTCTTCGCCATGAATTTGATGGTGGTGGTGATTGGATTGGAACTGAAAAAGGTTATTTGTGAGTTTATTATGAAGAGGATCTGGGTTGGTGGGTTTTGAGATATTTATTACAGAGGGAATTGAGGCTGAGATGGATGAGGAAGAGAACCAGAATGGGCGACAGCTCTGGCCAAGCAGGTGGCTTCCAGAGAATCAAAACTAACCTCATCTTCTTTTAGCCGACCAACCTCATCTTTGTAAAGTTGTTTTGCGCTTATAGTTTTGTTTTAGTATTAGTTTTAATTTTGTTTACATTATTATTTTCTTCATTTGGGTTTTTATCTTTCTCCACTCATTACACTTTTTACAACTTTACATTATCAAAACTAAACTAAACTATAAACTAAACATAATATTTGTGATTTTGTCAGATATATTGCAATTGGGTAAATTACATTAATTTCCCTTAAGCTATAACTCATTTTCACTTAACATCTCTAAAGTTTAAGGCTTTGAAAAGACAGGAAAGGAAAGGAAAGGAAAATAAAAAAAAAATCCTCTTTCTTTTATAAGTTTGAGAGGAAAAACAGAAGAAAAATAACTAAACTAAATTATTTTAACTAAAAATTTCTCTCTTAACTTTCCTCAATCTTCCTTCTTTTTTCCTTTCTTTTCCTTGACTACCAAACAAAACCTAAAATTCAACATGTAATTCCCTTGGACCGTACGAATCTTGAATGTCAATGATGGCATCAACAGAAAACAATAATGCTACACACACAGCACTGCTGTAGAACAGCTACACAGCAAGACTTAAAACGCCGCCGCCTTACTTTATAAAAAAAAAACCCAAAATTCCAAAAACTTTCAGATCGAGCCATTTTTTCCTCTTTTCCTCTTTCCCCCAATTGTTCCCCCAAAGTCTACTTCCACACAGAGAAGAGAAACAGAGAGAGATGTTCAGTCGTCCTCCCACCGCACACCACCATCACTTTAACTAGTCCAGCCAGAAGCCACCACCCAAGCACCACCATCACTACCGGCCACACCAACAAGACGCCTCAGTTCAAGAAGTGCTTTGATTCATACAAGTCGTTTGAAGCAGACCCGCCGCCAAGGTTTCTCTCTCTCTCTCTCTCTCTCTCTCTCTCTCTCTCTCTCTCTCTCTCTCTCTCTCTCTCTCTCTCTCTCATTTGTTAGATGTGATTTACCCTTATGATCATTTCTCAAGAATCGGGTCATTGGGTGTTCGGTTTTTGTAACTTGTAATGATAATTTGGTTACTCTTTATGTTGTTTTCTTTTGTAGATTACTATCTGATATAATGTTGCAAAATATTTCTAATTTTAATGTTCTTCGGTGCTAAATTTGTGGAACTGGTGACCGTGATTAGGTTATACTATTGATATTGATTTGTCTTGAGCAAAGTATATACTTTTATTTCGTAGATGTCAATCAGACACATATATTTTCAATTCGTACAAATAACTCCTAATTGGAAAACTAAGGCTCCTATTTGGGTTGCTAAGAACAGTGTGATATCTAAATCTAACTTTTTATTTTGAAAATAATAACATTGTTTTTTACATGAAACAACATTGCACCTTCCATGAATTATTTGAGAATATCATTGCACCCGAATGAGAGAATGAGTTGTCAGTATGATGTTTTAATCCAACTTTTTTGATTTGGGAAAAATTGCTATTGCTCCTTAAATGAAATAATATTGTTGTCAATGGTTTCATTGACATCTATAAATGATTGTGTTGTGTATCTAATTAGTTTTCTTAACCACAAATGATGTCACTTGTTTCCGTTCCATTGGTAATGCGTCCAAACAGAGAGTGTGTAGAAGGTGAAGAGGTATGGAATGGGAATAGTGAACATGAAGAGTGTGATGAGATACATACTATTGAGGATGGGAATGAGGCAACAGAAAATGATGAAGATAGAGTTGAGAAACCAAAAGAGGGAATGAAATTCGATACATCGGAGGATGCTCATTTGTATTACTTCAAATATTCTAAAGAAAAAGGATTCGCTGTGGCTACACGAACATCGCAAAAGGGAAAAGATGGAAAATTGAAGCATGTAATTTTTTCATGCAGTTGTGCTGGAAAGGCAAGGGTGAAAACTAGCAACCCGGTCAAACCACGTTCGCAATCGAAAATTGATTGTCCAACTCACATTACTGTTGCTTTGTACCTGGATGGAAAGTGGAGGTTAAACAAGGTTTATTTGGAGCACAATCATGAGCAGAGCCCAAGGTAGGCTAGTTTTTTCAAGTGCAATAGGGTACTCAATAACAATGTAAAAAGAAAGCTTGAAATGAATGATAGAGCTGGGATCAAATTGTGCAAGACTTTTGACTCAATGAAGATTGAGGCTGGGGGATCTGGTGAGCTTCCATATCTTCAGAAGGATTGCAGAAATTATTTGGCCAAGCTACGATGTTTACGACTTGTGGAAGGAGATGTCAAAGCAATGCACAATTATTTTATGAGAATGAAAACTTCTTTTTCGCTATGGATTTGAATGAAAAGGGTCGACTAAGGAATGTATTTTGGGCAGATGCAGGGAGTAGGGCAACTTGCAAGGAGTTCGGTGATGTTGTGACATTTGACACAACGTATTTGCTAAACAGACATGAAATGCCTTTTGCTCCATTCGTAGACGTGAATCATCATGGGCAGTCAATTTTATTAGGATGTGGGCTCATCTCTCATGAAGACACAGAATCATTTTCGTGGTTATTCCAAACTTGGAAGACATGCATGGGGAGTTGTGCTCAGGATGCAATAATTACTGACCAATGTATGGCCATGAAAAATGCCGTAGAAATTGTATTCCCGGAGACCCGACATCGGTGGTGCATATGGCATATTATAAAAACCGTAGAAGAAAAGTTGAGTGGGTATAAAGACTATGAAAAAATTGGTTGGTGTATGCACAATGCAATTTATGATTCACTAACAATAGAACAATTTGAGAATGCTTGAGGTGGGTTCATTAAAAAGTACGAGCTTCAAAGTAACCCATGGTTAGAGGGGTTGTATTTGGAGAGGGAATGGTGGGTGCCTGTTTACTTGAAAAATGTATTTTGGGTGGGAATGTCCTCCACTCAACGAAGCGAAAGTATGAATGCTTATTTCGACGGTTATGTTCATGCCAAGACGACCTTGAAACAATTTGTAAAACAATATGAAAATGTCTTGGCAAATAAGGTGGAAAGTGAACATCTGGAAGATGTTAAAAGTTGGAGCACTTACATCCCATTAATAACTGAAAGCGAGGTGGAGAAACAATTTTATAGTGTTTATAATCATGCAAAGGTTGAGGAGTTTCATAAAGAGTTTGTCGGGAAACTTGAGTGTGCGTGTGTGTGAAAAAAAAGGAGAAGGATAATATGAGGTACTTAAGCAAGTCACATACGGAGAAGTAACAGATCTAAAGAAGAGGTGGGTGCCATTTACTGTAGCTTTTAATGTTGAAACCAATGAGGCCCATTGTAATTGTTGATTGTTTGAGTCTAAAGGAATGGTGTGTAAACATCAATTGATGGTATGGCATCAAAGGAGAGTTGAAAGAGTGCCTAACAAGTACATGTTGAGAAGATGGTGCAAAAATGTGAAAATGGTCCACACTATAATTCGGATCGGTTACGATAAGTCGGCAACGTCAATTGAAGCACAACGGCACGACAGCATGTGCAGTCTTTTTAATGAGGTTTCTGCCTTAGCGAAAGATTCGAAAGGTTTCTGCCTTATCCTTACCCATATTAGTTGGATATTTTGCAAGTTGTTGGAGTGTATTACATTTGTCCAATTTGTCGAATTTGAATTCATTCCAATCCTTGGTTTCATTCTCAAGCTTTGGTTCCAATGAAATTTTGACAGAGTTTTGTTGCTATATGGCCTAGCCCTATGCTTTGCGTCTCAAACAAACAGTATGTACCTCAAAGCAGTAAGAAAACTAGCAATTCATCTATGAAAATTTTGACAGAGTTTCTTTGATTTATGGCAGAGTTTCTCGATGCCTCGTGTCTCAAACAAACAACATTGACAAATATCATAAAAAAAATTGAGTCTTTTATTATCATAAGAAGCAAGTTACATATGTCGACAATTTGGATTCACATCCTATACAAGAAGTTTTTCATTCCATTGATACTCCTCTCTTCTATCTTTAACAAATCTAATACATAACATTTGGCTCCATGCTCAAATATTGTGGTCGTTCTCTGTTACAGATTAGCTGTTGTCCTTGCTTTTCTTGAAAATTAGTAGTTTGTCCATAATAGTATGTAATCTTCCTGCCACTGCTGTCCTGTGCACGTGAGAACTCACTATGAGCAGTATGTATGAAAGACTTGAAAGCATTCAATAGTGCTAGGGCTTGACTTGCTTGTAATCTTGCTGCAACTGCAGATGCCCATTTCCCGAAAGCGGCATTTAATCCTTCAGGATTAGTATCTGTTGTTGTTTTCCATCACTAGCCATAACATGTCCTGAAAGGGCAAAAGAGAATTAAGTCACAAAGTGCTATCGCTACTTCTACATCTGATAGCTAGTATGTGAATATCAAGTATCAACACTTATTATATAAATTTAGTCACTGCAGTAGCTAGAAAAGGAACAAACCAAGCACATTGGTTAAGAAGGCATCAAAACCACAAGAAAAATAGATTACTATCAGCACCCATTATTATGAAAAATGAACAAACAAAGCATATGTGTCAAACATTCAAACATACAAAATATGTCAAATATGGTACAACAAAACATCTCCCTCAATGGAATAGAACAATTTACCCATAGAAAATTGTTAGCTAAGCCTATCATTACCACAGAAATTCATTTCCAAACAGTGTCATACCGTATAAATTATCGGTACCTTACTAGTTTTTTTTTGCCTACCGTAACCAAGTACAGTAGTATTTTGTTAACTAGAATGAAGCTAGAAAAATTATTTAAGCCATAGTACAGTAGTATCAAGCCGTATAAATTCCATGGAAACACTTGATGCAAAAACTTCAACAACCAGATTATCTAGCAAGCTACTCAATAACACCCATTCAAGCATCCAGATCATCCAACATAATTATTTAGTGTCACCCATCCAACCAAAAACCCAAAACATATAATAGCCAACTTCATAGCCAATTGCAGCAGGGAGGAAGTAGGATACCTGATAGTAATGGCAGCAAGAAAGATGAAGCCAATGTAAACTACAACAGTAGCTTCCATGAATTGAAAAGCAACCCAAATGCTAATTTAGGGATAAACACATTGTAGAGAGTAAAAGACCTTTGTCCAATTATCAAAACAACACTGCAAATTTAGGGAATTACTCGGAATATTCGAATTAGGGCTTTTTTTTTTGGTAACCTCAACAATTCAATCTAGGGTTTCTGAAATTGAATCCTAATTTTTGGGCAAAACTAATTGAAACGAGGAGAGAGAGAGAGAGAGAGAGAGAGAGAGAGAGAGAGAGAGAGAGAGAGAGAGAGACCTTCATTGTGTATGGTTCCCGTGATTCGAAGCTCGTTGGAGTTAAAGAAGGAGGCCTCCTCTTTGCCGAAAACAGAGGCGTCTACTTCGACAGTGTGGTACGCGATGGTGGTGGTGGTCGCCGCCGAGGTGCTGGTGGTGGAGGACCTCATCTTCTTCTCACACTCCCGTTCTCTGTATGTAACGAGAGGAGAAGGGGGTTTTGATTTCAGATGTTGGAATTTTGGGTTTTTTTATATAAAGTAAAACGGCGTCGTTTTAAGTCTTGTTGTGTAGCTGTTGTGCAGTAGTGCTGTGTGTGTAGCATTATTCAACAGAAAATCACAATTTACCATGTTGCTTGTCGCCCACCATGGTCTTTTCATTGTAACCTTTACCCATAACCTCCATAAATCACCATATCAAAAACCAAATCCAATAACCAAACTCCAATGAAAGCTATGCCAACCTAATCAGTTATTACCCCTCAATTCCTCCACAACTAACAACAGTTAGGTTCCTTTATTCCATCCTCACCCTCCTCTAGTTTCAGAAAACTAATCTTAAATGACGAAAAAAGGGTAATTTGGCCACGAAATCTTATTGTCATGAGATGAATATTTTAAAAGTCTTAAACATTAGGAAGGCTAAGCAAAAATTAGTCATAGTTGAAGGGAGTTTAATTTTGTACATATGGTTAATTAATAATATTTGGACTTATTCGGCACACCAAAATTAAAACATCAAAACACAAGATTAAGGGGTGGCTCCCCTTAATTGGCCTTACAAAAGCCACGCCGTTAATTAACAGCTAGCATAGGTTTAACTTTGTATGAAACCATGATAAGATAGATGAAGACGGAGTTCGATCTATTCTGTGCCCATTTTTGCCAAGACATCTACTACATAATTTCTTTCTTGGGAGTATGGCAATCGAGCAATGAGATTTGTAGTAGCAAAGGACCATCTTGATAACAATTTTAGAGTCCATCGCAGTTTCAACATCATACATTTCATGTCCCAAATTTGTTTTCAACCCATGATAGATACCCCAAAGTTTTGCTTCTAAACTGAAAGTCCATTTTATCAATCCACCGTGGGAATAAGTATTAAATGTTAAGATGGAAACCATCAACAATCTTAGCAACATACTTGAGTAGTACTGTCCAGATCTTCTAACAACATGTATAATTACTTAAATACCCCATTCTATCCCACAAAATTACCACAAAAAAAATGCATGAGAACAAAAATAGACACATGTACAAAATTGTGCCCATAGCTTTCCTCAACTAAGGATACACGGTGCTTGTTTGCGTAAGTCTCTACCAAAGACACTAAAGAAATCAAACCAATTTGGCTTAGAGTTTACGATTGAGCAAACTCTCTAGAAAAATAAACATAATCATAATTAGTCATACAAATAGCAACCCTCAAAAATTAGACATGCATTGTGAAAATTTCCAATTGAAAAGATGTAAAAATAAAATTAGATCACAGCAGTATAATATGGTTGTCAAGTGTGGGTGTGTGGGGTTATGTGTGTAAGAGAGAGAGCGAGAAAGAGAGAGAGAGCTTGTTCAAGTTGAAATGTCTAGGGTTGTAAACCAAAACTTACAGGGATGGATAAAATCACGTGCCCCCACTAAAAATTAAAAAATTCTATTAAATTGATATGCCACCTTCTTCAGGTCGACAGCTGTCCTAATCTTATTGGCGGCCATTCAAAAGGGGAAGGGCGCGTGCATTCTTGATGGCACTAACTACCTCCAATTGTAGTTAGTTTAAATTCTTGATGGCACTAACTGACTATACGTACATTTCTGTATCTCTTGTATTCTTTCTTCATTGTAACTGTTGTATGTAAGTGGGTATAAGAGGTAGCTATTGTAGTAGGGAGAGGGGGATGATTTCTGTTAAATTGTAAACCAAGAACGAGCGTTCTTTGGAGGTGGAGAAGAGTTCCATCACTATCAATACAATTCATTCATTTCTACCATTCTCACACTTTCGTTCCATTTCTGAATTCATCATTTCCATTAGAATCCTACACTTTTAGCAAAGTTCTTATCAAATGGTATCGGAGCTTTGTGCATCCTTGGACGAGATTCCACCATGGATACCAGATCTCAAGAAGAGAAGCGTAATGAAGAAGCAATTAAGCAATTGAAGGAAAGTACTGATTCATCGATCAAAGAGTTGAAGGATTTAATTTTAGCCATGAATGTCAAATGCGATCAAATGGCAGCACGCATGGTTCCTCTTGAGCGAGAAAAGGAGTCCCATTCCTAGCACAACAATCACTCTTCTGGATCAAATTCAGTGCACACTTGATACACCAAAATCAATTTCCCTCAATTTCATGGAGAAGACCTATCCGGGTGGCTTTACAAGTGCGAAAGATTCTTTGAATTCAATTCGATTGAGGATAGTCAGAAAGTGAAATTAGCAATTACGCATCTAGACGAAAAGGGGATTCAGTGGTATCAGTGGTTTGAGAAGACTCAAAACACCATTAGCTGGAGTGAATTCGAGTACGGATTGAGGGTTCGATTTGGCCCTAACATCTATGAGGATTCCATTGGAGAGCTCACTAAATTGTGCCAGAGTTCCACCGTGAAATGCTATCAAGAAAGGTTCAAAGAGCTAGCATATAGAACCAACGGCCTAACCCAAGAATTCTTTGTAAGCTGTTTCTTGAGTGGCCTTAAGGAGGAGATCAGGGGCTGTGGTGCAGATGTTTCACCCAACCACCATTTTGTAGGCCATTGGGTTGGCTTGATAGCAAGAAGAAACTTTAGAGGCCATTGCGAGAAAGTCTAGGATGCCAACTAAGACAGTAGGGTCTTAGGGACCTTCTCCTCAATTTCCTGTTCTAAAAATTTCCAACTCAATAGGGGCTTGATCAGACCAAAAATCTTCCTTTGGGATAACACTAAAAACAATCCAGTACAGTCAAATCTTGTCACGCCCTCGAAATTTAATGAATAATACAGCAAGAAAGTTTTCCACGTGGACGGTAAACAAGTCCACGGGCCACATCAAATTTCAAGTTGTCAAATAATCAGAGTCAGCATAAAAAGGGGTACAATAGTCTATGGCTACCCATTCCCCAAGCCAAAATACAAAAGTCTTAAAGTTATTACAATTCAAAGTCAAAAGAATTAATATGAATAAGTTATAAAATCATCTCTTCAAAATTATAAACTCAAGGTGATGAGGTAACTCCTTTTTAAGCTTTCAAAAGATGCATGCAATCACTTCATGCACACCCAAATCATGCTTTGTGCTGGGTACCCGAAAAATGATAGGTTGAGCTCATTAGCCCAGTAGAGAAACGTCTACCAAAACTAAACACAATGAAACGTAGATGTGAGATGAGACATGAGGATGAAAGCTAAACAAGATAACCAAGATTTTACAAGAGTCCAACAAATCACATAATTTTATAAATCCCTTGTTATCACCCAAGTGTACTCGATGTATACCCGATATGTGTCATCTCTCATAAGTGTCTAATTTGTCCGTTGTGTTGCGTAAACCATTTTATTTAAATTGGATCTTCAGAAATTTCTCGCGACACGTCCATAGGACGGCCCAAGTATCATTTCGGGCTATCTTTTGACCCCGTATAATCTTCCCCTTGGCCAAGGCATAATTCCTCGCGACACGCCCATAGAGCGGCCCGAGTATCATTCCGGGCTACCTTTCGGCCCTGTATCCAGAGTTTCAAGTTCTCGTTTCAATTCACGTTCATTGGTTTCGCACAAGTGTCATCATATCACTCATACCTCGGATCGTCACCCAAGTTCATGCATTTCGTCAAAATCTTCAATTCACATATAACAAGTGTATGACCACGTAGGTGTTGTGCAAAAATCAAACCGAGTTACCAATTATACTAGGATAGGCTAGGGACGAGTTATTCAACGAGTTTTGAGGTATAAGAGATTATTACGCCAAGTAATAACACGAACAAGTGACCGAAATCGACGAAAACAAGTTTTGGTGAAGTGAAGGGGGGGAGTGGATTGATCCACTGTGAGGGTGGATCAATCCAGAATGAGAGTGGATCGATCCACTTTGGTCCAGAGCAAAACAGAAGGTTGTGGATCGATCCGGGTGATGAGTGGATTGATCCACTGTGCAAGTGGATCGATCCACTATGATCCGTAACTCCATCAGAAGGTTTTGGATCAATCCAACCCAAAAGTGGATCGATCTAAAGACCTCATGAGCAGATATTTGATAGCAACAAGGGGATTTCAATGGGTTCCAAACCAAACCAAACATGTTTATGATAAAAAAAAAATTCAACACCACAAGCTACAAGAGGGTATTCCAACAACTAATTTACGTCAAACAACAACAACAAACATTAATCAACATTCAATGAAATCCATGGAACTAGAAAATGGATTTTTCAAGAAGACAAGAGGGATTGAACAAAAATGAGTATAATCTACACATCACACACTTCAAAACACTTAGTAATGGTAGAAATCTCCCTACCTCAAAGATTTGCTCCAAGTCAACCCAAAAACGAATTCCTAGATCCCCAATTTGAGCAATCCCGTTTTTGGCCCTCTCAGTGCGAAAAGATGGTACTTCGAGCTCCCAAACACGCGTAGATGATGAATATGAGGTTGAATCTTGAGATTGAGAGGCATGGGAGGTGGATTTGTGGTGGAACTTGAAGAGAATATGGGGTGAGAGAAGAGAGGGGCTGCTGCCCTTTTTGAGAGAGGGAGAGAGGTGTATTTGCCCCAAAAAATTAATCCATATGGTATATATATACACCCATACACTTGCACTTAAGTCCCTCGTGTTTCTAATGTGTTATAAAGACACCTCAAAGCATATATGCATCTCATATTGACCTCATATTGCATTCTAAAATATTCCTCACATTTTCCCAACATTATTTCCGAAAAAAATTATTTAAAAACACGGGTCCTTACAAATCCTATACCAGCCCTTAATCCCTAGTTTCCGGGTCAAGAAATTAATCTCTTGGAAATGGATGCAAGAAGGGGAAAAAGACTTTGTTTCAACTGCGATGAACATTATGTAAGGGGCCACAGGTGTCAAAGGAGGCAGCTTTACCTTTTAATTGGGGACGATGAAGAGAATGAGGAGGGTTTTGAGTCCATACCTATGGAAGAATTTGATGAGGAAAATGTGCAGATTTCAATGCATGCTCTGGCAGGAATCAGTTCTTTTAAAACTATGAGGGTGCAAGGGTTGCTTAGGGGGAAGTCCATCACCATTCTCATAGATTCTGGAAGCACCCACAATTTGATTGAGCCAAATGTGGCTAAGAATTCTAGGTACCTAATTGACACTACACCTGACCTAACTGTGGCAGTAGCTAATGGCAGTAAGTTGTGCAGCAGGGCTGTGTGCAAAAGTTTGGCTTGGGAAATGCAAGGAAAAGAGTTTGTGGCAGACGTCAGGTTACTACCCTTGGGGGGATGTGACATGGTGCTTGGCATTCAGTGGTTGAGTACCTTAGGGCTTGTAACTTGGGACTTCAAGAACTTGGTTATGCAGTTTACCTATCGAAATCAGGGTTTGGAGTTAAAAGGAAATAATCAATGGAAGGTGGAGCAGGTGTCATCCAAGCAAATGGGGAGAACACTTCAGCAAGCAAAATAGGGACTCTTAGCCCAAATTGGTAGTTTATCAGTGGTGGAGGATGAACAACAGGTACCACCAGTAATCTCTTCCCTCATATAGGAGTTCTCTAATATCTTTGCTGAACTTATTACTTTACCACCATCTAGACCTTTTGATCATAGAATTCCCCTTCAAAATGAAAGTACTCCAGTGCATGTTAAACCCTACAAATATCCTTTTATTCAAAAAAATGAGATAGAGAATATAGTTAAAGTGATGTTACATTCTGGCATCATTAGGCCAAGTGTGAGTCCCTTTTCTTCCCCAGTTTTATTGGTCAAAAAGAAGGATGGAACTTGACGGATATGTGTTGATTACAGGGAGTTAAACAAATTGACCATTAAGGATAAATTCCCAATTCCCATCATAGATGAATTGTTGGATGAATTGCAAGGTGCTAAGGTGCTCTTTAAACTAGATCTTAGGGAAGTGTATCACCAAATTAGAGTACATCTACCTGATGTGGAAAAGACTGCCTTTAGAACACATGAAGGCCACTATGAATTTCTTGTAATGCCATTTGGTTTAACCAATGCCCCTTCCACATTCCAAAGTTTGATGAACCATGTTTTTAGACCTCATTTGAGGAGATTTATTTTTGTTTTCTTTGATGCCATTCTGGTCTATAGTTAAAACATGACTGAACACTTATAACACTTAACAACAACATTCAACATACTTAGGACCCACAAGTTGTTTGTTAAGTTTACTAAGTGTGCATTTGGGCGATCTAGCCTTGAGTATTTGGGACACATTATCTCTGACAAGGGGGTTGCAGCTGATCCCATCAAGTTAAATGGAATGCAACATTGGCCAAGACCAACTTCTGTTAAATCTTTGAGGGGATTCTTTGGATTAACGGGTTATTACAAACAGTTTATTAGAGGTTATGGAAGCATTAGCCAACCACTTACTAATTTGCTGAAGAAAGATGGTTTCTATTGGTCTGAGGCAGCTAAGCAGGCCTTCCAAACTCTAAAAATAGCCATGATGACAGCTCCAGTTTTGGCTATGCCTGATTATGGAAAAACCTTTGTCATAGAATGTGATGCTTCTGCTTGTGGGATTGGGGCAGTCTTAATGCAAGATGCACATCCAATTGCATTCATAAGTAAGGCTTTGGGTCCCAAACACCTAGGTCTTTCCACTTATGAAAAAGAGTTATTGTCTGTTGTTCATGCCATCCAAAAGTGGGGACATTACTTGGTTGGAAGACATTTTCTAACTAAAACTGATCATCTCAGCGTTAAGTATATTCTGGATTAGAGGATCTTTACACCTTTGCAACAAAAATGGATAACCAAATTATTGGGATATGATTATGAGATAATATTCAAATCTAGTAAAGAGAACATAATTGTTGATGCCTTGTCAAGATTTAGGAAGGGTATAACTCCTACTACTTCTGCTCTGACTATGGTTCAACCTGAATGGCTAAAAACTCTAAAACAATCTTTGGCAGTTGATACAGAACTTCAGGACTTGATCTCTCAGTTACAGGCAAACCCCCAAATTCACTCAGGGTACATTTACTTGAATGGGGTCCTTACTTACAAAGGGGGATTGGTGGTTAGCAAGGATGGAAACATCAGAAATCTGATTATGACAGAGGTCCATGCAAGTCCAGTTGGGGGGCATTGGGGGGCATTCAGGAGCTGATAAGACTTACAGAAGGCTTAAGAGATCCTTCTATTGGGTGGGAATGATAAAAGAACTCAAAAGGTTTGTCTCAAAGTGTGATATCTGCCAAAGGAGTAAGACAGAGACTGTAGCTAGCCCTGGGTTGTCGCAGCCTTTAGCAGTGCCAGAAAGGGCATGGTCTGACTTGTCCATAGATTTATTGAAGGGCTGCCCCCTATCAAGTGGAAAATCAGTTATACTTGTTGTGGTGGACCGACTAACAAAGTATGTACATTTCATGTCCTTGGCTCATCCTTTTACAGCCATGGATGTGGCCCAATTATTCATGGACAATGTATTCAAACTACATGGCATGCCAGTGTTAATTGTAAGTGACAGGGACAGGGTGTTTACCAGTCAATTTTTGCAATCCTTGTTTACCCTTCAATGAACCCAATTGTGTTTGAGCACAACTTATCACCCTCAGTCAGATGGGCAGACTGAGGTGGTCAATAGGTGTCTGGAAGTGTATCTAAGATGCATGACAAGTGACAGACCCAAGGCTTGGGTCCATTGGTTCGCTTTGGCAGAATGGTGGTGTAATACCACTTACCACTCTTCCACTCACCTAACCACTCTTATGAAGCTTTATATGGCAAGGCTTCTCCTACCTACATTCATTATGTGCCAGGGGTCTCATTAGTGGCTGCAGTTGATCGCTAGGGTCAGAATAGAGAAGCAACCCTTAAACTTTTAAAGGAACATTTGTTAATAGCTTAACACCGCATGTCACAATTGGCCGATCATCACAGGTCTGAGAGGGTGTTCCAAGTTGGGGATTGGGTATACTTACGACTGCAACCCTACAGACAAACTTCTGCTCAATTTAGGTCCAACATGAAGTTGTCACCAAGGTTTTTTGGGCCATACCTAGTGGTTCAACGCGTGGGCCAAGTCGCTTACAAACTGGCTCTGCCACCTTCTACCAACATCCATCATGTGTTCCATGTGTCCCTCCTTAAAAAGAAATTGGGCCAGCACATTATTCCACAATCAGTTCTTCCAGCTATTTCAGAAGCAGGCACATTGGATTCTGTACCAGTTGCTATTCTTGATAGAAGATTGATCAAGTGGAAGGATAAACCTGCTACCCAAATCCTAGTTCAGTGGTCTAATACATTTCTTGAGGATGCTACTTGGGAGCTGTATAAGTCCTTTTGTTCCAAGTTTCCAACTTTAGAGCCTTGTGGTCAAGGCCTTTTTCAAGGGAGAGGCAATGATACGCCACCTTCTTCAGGTTGCCGGCTGTCCTGATCTTATTGGCGGCCATTCAAAAGGGGAAAGGCACGTGCATTCTTGATGGCACTAACAACCTCCAATTGTAGTTAGTTTGCATAACTGCCTATACGTACATTTTTGTATCTCTTGTATTCTTTCTTCATTGTAACTGTTGTATGCAAATGGGTATAAGAGGTAGCTATTGTAGTAGGGAGAGGGGGATGATTTCTGTTAAATTGTAAACCAAGAACGAGCGTTCTTTGGAGGTGGACAAGAGTTCCATCACTATCAATACAATGCATTCATTTTTACCATTCTCACACTTCCGTTCCATTTCTGAATTCATCATTTCCATTACAAGCCTGCACTTTTGGCAAAGTTCTTATAATAAATCACTTATGTAGTTAGCATAATTATATACGTGTTGGACTATATTTAGCATACATACTTATGCACAACTCACTATGCTTCAACTGTTGTTGTATGGTTGATTTATAATATTGGTTCACAATGTGTTTGTTAATTAGGATCACTTATCTCTAAAACATCAGGCGCTCCCCCTTCTCTCTAAAACGGATTATAGGATTTCGTTTTGGGGGGAGGGGGGGCGCTGGCTCCATCCCTCCTTCTCTCTCTCTCTCTCTCTCTCTCTCTCTCTCTCCCCCCCCCTCTCTCTCTCCCCCCTCTCTCTTTCTTGTTTTCTTTCCTTTTTCAAGTGCACTACAGATAATGCGGTGGTGGCTGTTGGTGGTTACAGTGGTGGATGTTGGTGGCGTTCTCCCTCCCTCCGCCCCGATCTAGCTTTTCGGCTTCCCTATCTCTTCCCTTTCTTGGGTTTCGTTCCTGGCCATGGTCGTGTTGTTGGGCATGATCATCTTTGGCATAACGACTTGTCAGAGCAGTAGTCTTCCACGCCGATTATCCTCGTTGGAGGTTCCCGATTTTTTTCCCTAATGGTTAGTGGTAGATCTGCACTTGGTGGGGGTTTCTTGCTACGGTTGAGGTTGGTTTTGTTAGGTTGGCGGCGACTAGGCCTGCTGGTGGTTGGGGCAACGGTGATTGACGACTTTTCAGGCTAGGATTGCCGGTGTAGGTTTGCAGGTATGTGGGTGGCAATTGGTGGGAGGCCTTGGGTGGTGATGCACTGAGGCTTGGGTGGCTTGGTAGTGGGTTTGTTGGCAACTTAGAGGGGAGGTTGGTTCATCCTTAGGGCAACAACAGGGGCTTGTTCCCCGAGTTCCAATGGTGGTGGTGGCAACGATTGTTCCTCCTTCAGGTGGTCGGTGTGCAACGGTGTCGACGGCAGTGCTTTGTAGGGAGGTTGTTTAGGGTTTTAATGGTTGGGCTTGGCCCATTTATCTAGGGATTTTTGGGCCTTGGGTGTTTTCTTATGAATGCTTTATTTGGGTGTCAGGCTTGTGCCTTTTAGGTGGGAATCCTTGATTGTTGTCCTGCCAATCATGGTGTGGGTCTCGGATTGGGCTGACATTGCTTTCATGCTTGTTTGTTGTTTCCTTGTCCCACTAGTCTTGTAACAATTTTAAGATTAATGAAATTTTTTACTCTTCAAAAAAAAAAAATTAGGATCACTTATTTCTTGATTTTTCTTTATTTTTGACCATCGTGAAGCCATATTTTAAAGAAAGCCATCAATAAAATCATCTATGTCAGTCTAAAACTTGTCGCTAGAAATCCTATCTAAGATTTTATGCTTGTTTTTTTGGATTGGATACATTTTTATAAAAAATATTCACTATGTACTTTTGTAGTTAATAACGAATGCAGTATGAAATTTTGTAGTTAATATAAATGACCTAATTTAGTATTGTCTTAGTGTGGTTGCCTGGGAAACTAAAGTTTGACGATTATTATTAACAAAGTGTTATCACTAGGTTAGATTTTTACATCCGTCTTTGAGAACATGGGCCAATCGCATTACACGGTTATCTTTCGATACTTTAGGAGTTATTCTCTGCCATTAACCACATGATTCTAACCTAAACGCATGTACTTTTACATTTCTAAATGAAACCCAAAATCGTAAAGGCGTACGCAAGGGTTACTCGTGGATCGAACCTTTTTCTACGCTGGAACCAATGAATCAGAAAATGAAAATTAACTAACTACATTCTTGTCTCGTAGGACTGGACAGCCCAATTACATCATGAGAGATTTGACTTAGGAGAGAGAGGGAACGCAGAGGTAAAGGTGCAAATGAGCCGAGTCAAACTTTTGTAGTGTTCAAGCAGGCAAAGCGATACATTTAATAAACGAGCATTTATAAACAAGCCGAGTTTTAGATGTAGGATTTCATAAGAAACCCTAAACCCAAGAACTCATGTCAAACCATTCAAGAAAATAATAGCAGATACGTACCTGTCGCCATGGAGGATGAAAACCTTATGTGTGTGGTTGTTCGTCTTCCACCTCCAAAGCCCTACTCTTGATCATGACCTTAGTCTCACACTTAATGGGATGCTATGAGAAAAGAGAATAGGGTTTGAAGTGGGGACCTAACCACATATTTATAGGCCTTGATTCTATCATAGCCCATCATAGTAGATAGAACCGTAATGGGCCCCGAATGGTCTCTACACTTAATATTAAGCCCGTACCACTTAACACACGTGATATAATCTAAATACGTGCTAATAGAGATTTGTCAATTACCCGGTTACATTAATTAAATGATCACAGCTTAATGGGTAGTACTGACACCACTCAAACCTTATTCGACAATATACAATATCTAATTATATGATTTATGTAGGTCCACCTACAGAAAATTGCTTACATTATAGTGTTAACCCAGCTCATTTACTATATGTGCCTACGACTCGTGCTGGAATTCAACTTAACTACTAAACGATTCAAATCAAGCTCCCATTCATATAAAGCAAGAAGCAGAGGCAATACAAAATTGGGTCAAGAGAATGTATTTAAACTATGGCTATGATTCTGATTTTGCAAATTGTATGCATGCAAATAGTCGACTCAAAATGAAAATCCAAAACAGAGAGATGATAATCAAAATTACCCCAAAACTCCATTGGATATTGGTGGAGAGGTGGTGATGGACAGAGAAGCCCAGAGGATGAGTAATTATTGGATTTTACATATGCGAATTCTACCGCCAATCCTATGGGCAGACGATGGAAGTGTTTTTTGACCGGCAAGAGTGCATTCTTACCTGTAAAAGTGTTTCCACTCTTGTAAAAAATTACTTTTATCATCCGCCCACTGGAATGACAATAGGACTGTTCACTTATTCTTTTTGTCCTTTGACTTTGTTTACCAATGGTGATTGTGGGGTGGTTCTGGAGTCCGGATTCTTTGTTCATGAATATCGTGTTTCAGTTTTATAGGTTTTGGTACCAAGAGGGAAAGCAAAATCTTTGCTGTCTTACGTTGTTTTTCCATAATATTTATTTTGGGTTGTTTAATTGATTGGAGCAGAATGCAAAATCTTTCCAAGAGGTAGATTATTGCTGTTGCTCTTCCTTTTCAGGAGAGACACGAATGACCTTTAATTCAGTTGGAAACAACTGAAGTTCCTATATATCACTTACCATTCTTTTTCAGTAACAAACCTAGGCCCCGTCGTTAAAATCACAAACTTAGACCCGGCTCTGAGATTTTCATGGCCCTTAGTGAGATATGAAATTTGGGCCACTTATGGTTATGTATATATATTAGTTGTTCGAGATATATGTAGGAAGATAGCCTTTTGGTGCAGTGGCAGACTGATTGTAACAGCTCTTGGGCATACATGGTCGGTTCTTTTCTCACCATCAGCAGTTGAATGCCAATTTTTTGTACAAGTTCAAAAATACTTTCGCGATAAATTTGAGGATGTTGGGAGTCGAACACAAAACCTTACGGTTATTAGTTGCACAACATATTGCTGAACTACCATTCACTAAGTTGTAAAATGCTAGAAATACAAAATATTTACTATATTATTCCATTATTTGAGGGACTTATTATTCGGCCAAAAACTGGTGGCCCTAGGCAGTTGCCTAGTGGATTTGTGCACAGTGTGGAAAAATGGAAGTATTATTCGAATATTTAGGTGAGCCTTACCATGAATAGATCCATTTTAAAGATGAATGAGAATTATCTCATTACGGGGATTGGAAAAGAGTTCATTACCATTAAGGTCACAAAACAAATATTTATTACCATTAAGGTCGATCACTCTTTTTTTGGGTTTAGGTTTAGGGTGTATTTTCCTATTATAGGGTTTTAGTGGTTTAGGCACTTTCATAGGATACCCTAGGATTTTAGGCATTTTTACAATGTACACTAGAGTTTAGGGTACCTTAGTCATAGGGTATCCTAAAGTTTAGGGTACCCTAAATTTATATTGTACATTTAGAATTTAGACCGTACATTTCATAGGGTACCTTTCATAGGATACTCTAAAATTTTAGGCACTTTTATAGAGTATCCTAGGATTTAGGCACTTCCATACGGTTTTGGGGTTCAAAATGTAAAATTAAAAAAAAAGGGGGGAGGGAGAGAGAGAGAGAGAGAGAGAGAGAGAGAGAGAGAGAAATGTCGGGCTATGTTTATTGATGAGTGGATTTTTTGGTGAATTTTTCAGAAACTGGTGGAGCTTGGCGTGCACGGCCGCAAGTCAAGCTAAGGGACGCACGAGCGCTCGCTGTCACCAAACACCTCAATGATGTCGGGGCCAGGACTCAGGATTCGTAGACTTGTAGCCTGTGGTCCGAGGTCCATGGTCTAGTCTAGTTTAGTTTGGACTTTGGAATTGCGTGGTGTAATGAAAGGTCTTGGGATCCTTTATGTTTTACGGTTACAAGAGTTAAACCCAGAATCATGTCTCCATACTTTTTGCATCAATTGGCTGCATATATTGATTGCTAGAATTCATTGCCGATTTCAATAGCAATAAACTGAAAGATCTCCCCATGGTTGTATAAATTCTTCCTTTATTCTATGGGTTTTACCCCAAAAAAGCACACAACTACTACGTACACCGAAAATACTTTTTTAAAACGTGTGGTTGCAGGGGACATTAAAATTGAAAATGTTGTGTGACCGTAATACAGGTTACTGAATAATCAATAAGAGTATGATGTGAAGCCTTGATGTGACCTCCAACGGAGACTAATAAACTTTACTTGAAACTTTCTTATAGTTCACTTATTGATGGATTATTGATGAAGAAACCTATATGATAATAATTTTTTTATCGAGTGTTTTTCTATAAAAATGAATCATCTTAATGTAATCATCGTCTGGTGCAGGCTTATAGGATTTAGTAATACAAATACAGCACATATATATTTTTAATGGCTCCGACGGCTAGTAGACATTGTAATTGATCATTGAAGAATTAATCGAGGTGCATGTTCATTGTCCCGGACATTCTGAATTATCAATACAGTTCTACCATCTGAAAGATAAATCGCTTGTTCATATATTGGTACTGGAGGATAATTGTGGTAGTGCATTTCTACCTCAAAATTGATGTTCTTCAGGAAAATTTCTACAATCCTGTATTAGGCCCACCCAAAGGAATTCAAGTGATTTCAATTGCCAGTTTGAGAGTGCAGGAGATATTTTTAGGGGAAACAAATCCATTTGAATGAAGAATAGGTACTACGTATGTACATGCCCAGGACTGTTACGTGGTGTCCCGACATTCCTTTTTCACCACACATTTCCATAGAGACCATATACATATATAATACTAGACTCCACAGAAATGCGTGGTGAACAGGGTGTTGAAGCACCACGTAGCGGTTTCTCAAAGACCATGAAATAATTTTTCCTACCCCCGCCCTCCTTTTTATTCCAAATAACTTTTGTATCCAACGCCACGTGGTGTCTCATCTCTCTTTTTTCTCCACATATTAGATAGTGTGAGATCCAAGACAAAATGTGTAAGCCCCACCATAGTATGTGCCCAGGGTTAGGGGTGGGAATTTCCGACATGACACGAATCCAACTTGAAGTAAGCGGATTAGGGTCGGCTATTTCTGACACAGAACACGAATATGACATGACACGATAACAAAAAAGCTGAACAGGTTGAGTTAGGATTGAGAAAATTCTGACACAAACACGACACAATAATTTATGAAATGACACAATAACATGACACATCCGACACGAAATTAGCAGGTTAAAGTTGACT
Source organism: Vaccinium macrocarpon (assembly GCA_022606695.1). Lineage (NCBI taxonomy): Eukaryota > Viridiplantae > Streptophyta > Magnoliopsida > Ericales > Ericaceae > Vaccinium > Vaccinium macrocarpon. The sequence goes on from CM040181.1 coordinate 11,941,535, forward strand.
ATTTCTGGCACGAAAAACAAATATGATATGGGATACTAACACGAAAACCTAAACAGGTTGAGAAGTTCTGACCAGAACACGAGATGACACAACAGGAACACGACACGATGCCAACCTCTACCCTGGGTCACTGAATAATCTCTCCTCAATGAGAGAGCATTCACTTCACGGCAAATTTGAAGAGTATATATGTACAACATCTGCTGGAGAACTTTCTGAGTCTTCTACATAGAGTCTTGTGTGCAGTTACAATCTCTCTTTCGAACTCAAAGTTCACAAAGAAGAAAGGGAAATGCCGAATTTTCTGCAATTGATGACGCAAAAATTAGCACTTCTGTCGAATTCGGCCGTCATATTCACTTTTGCTCTCCTTTCTCATCTTATTTTCAGTTATCTTCCTCCTCAAGAAATGGGTCTTAATCAGTAAACCAAGTTGCACCCCCCAAAACTTACCACCATCACCACCAAAGCTCCCATTCATAGGCAACCTCCACCAACTAGGCTTGGTACCACATCGTACGCTCCAATCCTTATCTCAAAAACACGGCCCTTTCATGCTTCTTCAATTCGGCAGCGTCCCAACTCTGGTAGTTTCATCTGCAGATGCAGCAAAAGAGATCTTCAAAGTCCATGATCTCGCCCGTCAAACAGGCCAAAACTGCACATACTCAAACGCCTTTTCTACAATTACAAGGATGTGTCCATGGCACCTTACGGTGAACTATGAAGACAGCTGAAAAGCATTTACGTACTCCAGCTTCTCAGTAACAAAAGGGTTCAGTCCTTTAATGGCGTGAGAAAAGAAGAAACCGCTTTAATGGTGCAGAGGATAAGGGAGTTGGGTTCTGTGTCACTGCCCGTGAATCTAACTGATATGTTTATGGAACTTGTGAATGGTGTGATATGTAGAGTGGTTCTTGCGAAGAAGTATGAAGAAGGAGAGCTCGGCAAGGAGTTCAATACTCTGTTGAGGGATATTGGGCACTTCGTACCATGGCTTGGTTGGGTGAATCGGGTCAGTGGAGTTGATGCTAAAATTGATAGGGTTGCTAAACGGCTAGATGAGTTCCTTGAAGGGCTTGTGGAAGAGCGTTTGATATCGGAAAGTAATGGAAACAAGACCTTCAATGTGTTGCTCCAAATTTACAGAGATTGCATCAAAGCACAAATATTGGTCAGCCTCTGTAATCTGATTTACCAGAGATCAAAAATTATCCTCGCCTAATTTAACAAATAGATTCACATTTGTGTCTTGCAGATTGCATTTGCAGCCGGAACGGATACCACCTACACATTTTTGGAGTGGTCAATGTCAGAGCTAATAAGAAATCCGCTGGAAATGAGGAAAGTGCAAGATGAGGTAAGGGGGATTCTTTCGTTAACAGGTAGAACCGAGATTTTTTATGACGATTTGGAAAAAATGCAATACTTGAAAGCAGTGATCAAAGAAACTCTCCGTCTTCATCCTCAGGTACCGTTTCTAATTCCACATGAAGCCAGGGAAGATATCAGAGTAACGGGTTACGATATTGCTGCTGGAACAATGGTACTCACCAATGCTTGGGCAATCGGAAGAGACCCTAGCACTTGGGATGAACCAAACAAATTTAGGCCCGACAGGTTTCTGAATTCTCCTATAGACTTCAGAGGCCATGACTTCCAGTTGATCCCATTTGGTGCCGGAGGGAGAGGTTGCCCTGGAATCTCTTTCGCGACCATTATTGGTGAGCTTGTGTTTGCAAATTTGTTGCACAAGTTTGATTGGTCATTGCCTGGTGGAGTCAAGAGGGAGGATTTGGACATGACTGGATGCACTAGTGGGCATTGTCCACAGAAAATTTCCTCTTATTGCCGTTGCAAGTCCTCATTGATGGTTACCGTACTTTCTATCTGTTGTTTATTTTTCGGCAAAAAAAAAAAAGAAGAAAATTTCATTCATTACAAGAATATAAATTAAAATCAGAACTAACCAAATTTCTATCTGTTGTTTTTTGTCCGCGTATTAGTAATTGCCATCGAATTTGTTAGTGGTTCCATTATATTGCTGCGATCACTAGTAATGAGTCTGAAAAATCAGTAAAAGCGACCAAATGCTTACTGCTTGGAACTGTTGATCTTGTGTAGTATGAACTTCTTCTGAAAATTCTAGGAAGAAAGGGGGGGAGACATTTATTCCCTATCCGCTAGAAAACTTGGTGTAAATATCTGGCCAATCGCTTGAACGGCAGAAATGTCCCAACTCTCGGCATGCCTAACAATCTGTTAAATGCAGTACATAAGCAATCACCCAAATGAGAGTGTATAGTCTAGATCAAGCAAAGAGCGAAACAAGAGTGGATTCATATTTCTTACTCTGAAATTGTCATCTAAATCGTATATGGTACTGCCATTAACTGAAATAAGTGGCCTCCAAGGAAGTCTCAGAAAGGTCCTGCCAATTGCATATGACAAAGTTAAGGGTCCTTTGTGGTTAAGGTGTTATATATAGTAAAACAACAGAGTGTATTTTAATGATCAATTTGACATATTTTAAAAAATTTCAAGCTATTTTAATGCCCCATTTAAAATATTTCAAAATGTTTCAAGCTATATCGATACAATTTTCACCCTTTTAACCACAATTACTCATACAAGTTGGATTCTTCTATCAATTGGTGATGCACACAAATATGGAAAGTTATCGAACAAAGATTTCAACTGCATTGATCAACATTTGTAGGTTCCAAGCAAGGTTTCGAAATTGGGATACATATCGTGTATTGTTTTTCTTGTTTCATAAACTGTATCGGCATACGTATCGCGTATCGCAAGATATGTTAACCGTGATTAATATACAATTAACAAGTATTTATACCTAATAACACCAACAAACTAAGTTGTTAAGTTGCAAAATTTCAAGTCTCTCAACAATGTATGCAAGATATGTTAACCGTACAATTAACAAGTATTTATACCTAATAACACCAACAAACTAAGTTGTTAAGTTGAAAATTTTCAAGTCTCTCAACTGGGATTATCAAATTGAGGTTTTTTGCTACCTTGTCAATGACAGAAAAGAAAATCCCTAATAATATTCTCCCAAAGCATGGTCTAAGTATAGTTTTCCTTCTATTCAAGCTCTACACTGAGGTTGGATATCTTTTAAATGGTTTGAATATCGCTCAAATGACTTAGGTTAATGTGTTTGAGGCTCTACTTCTTACAATAATGTTTGAATTTCTTCCATTAAGTATCATAGGATGAGTACTGAATTGGGATATGCATATATATCGTAGGATTTCTATGATACAGGATGGATGGGATACGAATCGTATTCCTAAGGAGAGGATACAAATCATAGGATACATATCCTATATAGTAGGATTTTAGCAACAATGGTTCCAATCAGTAGGGAGGTCACCAGCCAACCAATACAAACTGTCTTCTACTCCCTTGCCTTTCCCTTTTGTGTATTATTTCATGTCTTACCTCATTCATTGACTCTATAACTTCACTTGTATCCTAGCTAACAAAGAGAAAATAAAAGGGAAATCCTTCAGTCAAAATCCTCAAAAAACATGACATCAAAATCCTTAAAAACATGACACGAGAACACTCCAGCAAAGTGTGCCTTAAACTAATTTTCTTAGCAACACCTGCACATAATTTTCTAACTCACATATGTTGTGGTACTTTTAGCTGATAGGCCATTTACCAGAAGAAGTCTCTTATTGGAACAGAAACTAGACAAATGTTATATTCTCTAAGCTACTATTATCAAGTAAAATTGACGTTGAAACATTTGGCTACCTTAATCAAGAATTTAATAGACTTGTCCTAATCTTAGATATTTTCCTTAATGAAAAGCAAGAATGTCAGAGCAAGCCTTCCAACTGCTCCACAGAAGCACATTTAACACTTAGAATAGCCAACACTACATTAACTTATCACTTTGTACCCTCATAAAATTATGTAGAAATAAATTAGGCAACATGAAGCTGATCTCGAATTGCAGACTAGACACAGAAGCAGTTAAGCACCTTAGTTTCCAGGTTGCCGATACAAAACTTGTCTCAGAATTGCAACCCTGCATATGGAAACAGCTATTGTAAGGCATGATAACGAGGTACTGCATCTGTTCAAGCTAATAACAGCTTTCATAGATAAGATGTACACAGAAAATGTGCAGAAAAAGGTTATGCATTGGAGGAGCCCTGCTTTGTACATAGTACATGAATGAAGTCTGTATTAAAATCCATGGGATGGACTTCAAGAAAAACTTCAGCATGAGAACAAAAAGCTATGAAATGATTGCCCTTTTTCTTATTCAATTCCATGCAGAAAACCTGTCTTGAAAACAACCTGACTTATTTCCTTCCAGATCATCCAAAAATTCATAAAGGCTCACCATCCATCAAATAGATCATCATCCATTGCGCTTGTAGTCACATCAAAAGGTAACTATGTCACCAGTCAAGGAGATTGTCTCGTTCCAGATCTCTTAGGATTGTTTACCATCAGAATCCATGTAACAAAGATGGAAATCATTGACTGCAGATGGAAAGATTAGTATGCAGCTTACGATCTCTTTTGTTTCGTAATGCTTGGGGTCTTGGGTCTGTGCCTAATGGTTCAATTGATGAGGGTTGTTTTGTAATGCTTGGGTTTTGTTTTGTTTTCTTCTTGTATTGCTGACACAAAAAAAAAAAATACAAAGCAACATTGTAATGGAAGACTACCTTCTCAATTTTTTGTAATGCAATTGATGGACAGTCAAGGAAAGGCACAAGCAATTTCAAGTTACGTGAATACAATTCTGTACCTGCATTGTCATATAACATTAACTTTAGTTGACTACTCTCATTTAAAGTGAAATCATAAGTTACCATCTTCTATGGGCAACATTGCACAATAATGTTATCACACGTTAGAAATAAGCAAATAAGGATAAACTAAGAGCAAGAATCACAAAAATTATGTAACGAACAAAGTGAACAATTTACAACTGCGGAAACTCTTTTACGTGCAGGCAGTGGAAAAGATGCCACAAATAAATGTCTTATATTTTATGTTTTGAAGAGCATAACTCTAGCTGCTCCAAGTTGACCATCGGACCATCCACAATTCTTAGGCCTGCCCAGGGTACTCCCAGTGATGACAACAAACACAACACCTGAACAGGGGTTCTCGATTGGTCACAAGATCAGGGAGCTTATAACACCCACCCAAACAACTCAACGAAGCATCGAAGGAGGTTTTCCAAACTTGGAAATAGTTCTAGTCATGGACTTCTCAATGCGACAAAAGTGTCCACAACTCTCTGAGTCTGCATTTTCCCAACTTTTATAACTGAATACAATAATTCTTACAATTGGCGTCCATTACCTTTTAATACTTAGAAAATGCTTTTCAACAGAATAAAATCAGTCCTGATACCAAGGAAAAATCACCTTTCAACAAAAACAACTTACGTTTCAACCTACCAACACGCAGTCGAAGTGGTCATATCTCATAAAGTAAATATGATATTTGAACCAATTTCCTTGAGCAAGAAAGTAGACTGAAGTACCTTCTCCATGGTTCATACCACACACAAATCCAAGTTACAATTTTGGGGCGAGCCTGCAAGTTGACTTCTGAGCTGACTCAGTGTTAGGCCCACAAACTTCAACGTTTCTTAGCGGCCGCAAACTCTATAATTTTCTTGACCTTAAGGACTCAGTCTTCTAATAATTAAACCTGGCAGACGCCATGTTTTGCAGGTTATGATTTCTTTCCATTTAGTGCTATGAAATCTTTTCAAATACATCCATGGATGGATACAATTCAGTGCAATGAGTATTTTCTTGATCCCCAAGCATCTTTTTCCTATAAATAGGACCTTAGATTGTCTAGTATGGATCCCAAACCTTAAGCATGGTTACTCTGTCGCTCTAATTCCTCGACCACACTTAGCCACAAAAATTAGACCCTCTTAGCCCTTGTTCATTGTCCCCAACCTCATAAACCGCCCTCTTCTCACCTATTTTGAGTTCGAGAACAAGAGTAAGAATCATAAAAGAAAAGAATGCTCACAATCGAATCTGACCTGAGGGGTTGTCCGGGCAGCCATCCAGCATTCCATTGATATATGGTATCTACTTATTTTCTCTGAGATAGTTCCCACATTCCATTACTACCCTAGACATGGATTAGGTTTTTGTGTTTTAATGGCTTGATATACGAAGGAGCATGATTAGGCATTCTCCCTTTGGCCATCCCCACCCCCGAATTTTGTTCTATTACTCACGTATGTTTACCCCTCTCAAGTTGTAAACTAATGTGCAACTTAAGTTCTAAAATTTAGAAGTGATGAGTGGAAGCTAACTGTATAGTTGAGCGAGATGAGGTTCGTACTCTACTTCTCAAACCAAGTTCTTTGGTAATGACCTGAGCCTTGAAAGCACGCTGTTATTTGTTTGTGAAGTATCCATGTTGCAGACTTGATACTCGAGCAGCAGTATCAGACGTTAGTTTGATATGCGTACTTAGGGTTATGCAAGGACAAGATGAGTTTCGATCCACACACGAAAAAAAAACAAAAAACAAAAACAAAACAAAACAATGCTAAGAGTTCGTGAATGGCACAACTAAAAAATTTACATGCACAAATCACAAGGGAGCCATTTTTGGCACCTTAATTTCATCTAATTCTGGATATACGTGGCTAAGGCCAATTCTACGTTGGCCTACACATTAAGTGATAAGTGTGGAGCCAACAGAAAAGGTATATGCACATCATATAAGAGCATCACAATGGCCTAACCAAAATTGCATAACCCAAAAGTTGCTACATCACCTTTTGGTTATCCATTTAAGGTATTGCTAAGGTTAGCAATGTGAAGATCCACAATGTGTGATCAAAATTGGATAACCAAAACTTACCCATCACTTTTTCAAACTACAAAAAACTAAACTCTCTGAACATAGAAAACAGTTTTAAACTAATAAAATCTGTTTACTCGAAATAGAAAATAGTTTTCCAAAAACAATTCTTTACAAACAGTTTTTCGAAATAGAAAATAGTTTTCCAAAAACAATTCTTTACAAACTGTTTTTTTGAAGAAAACCTATTTTTTCAAACAGAGAACAGTTTTTGAAAAAAGAAGTTTTTGACACTGCTTTTTAAATAGTTTTTTTACATTGTTCAGTGAGAGAGAGAGAGAGAGAATGTTTTTGTCGGTGTACTTGATTGGGGAGATGTGGGCTCCTCTAAATTTAGTTATTGGCAAAAAGTTGCTAGTTTTGGTTATCAAAAGGGCCAAACTTTGGTTAGTGGCTAAGAGGTTGCTAAGTTTGGTTATTCCACTGTGAACACTTTTTGAGCAAATATTCCTTACCTTACCAACCTTTTAATTTTGGCTAGGCCATTGTGGATAGTCTAAGACTCTAAGGGCTACAAATTAACCAATATATGCAGAGCCAGTAGAGGAGACACATGGGCTCAAATCAAAATGATACAACCAATCATGGTGCAATAGCTGTATAATCCAAGGAAGAGTACTCCATTCAAGATCTATATTGTTAGCCAAATTCAACTCTAAATAGAACAATATGATAAGATCGCAGTTCAATTACAACAACCTTATCAGGATTGATAACAAATGCTTGAACTCAAATTGGTTGTTGGTTAAGATTTTTATTATTGGGCCTCTAAAAATAAGAGGAATACCATCAAGATAAATGGATTTTTTCCGGAATTTTGGAACTAAAAAGAGAGAAGGATATCGAGAGATAGAAACTGAGAAGAAGGCATCTGAAAATGAGGCTACACAAAGCTATGGAGAAAGCAAAGTGGATACATCAAAATCAGTGGTCTTCAGAATCTTGAAAATTCGGTGGTGAAGTCCAACACCGCAACAATTTCGTGAAATAGTAAAATGGTTCCAAACCCACCCAGTGTAAGGTCTGGTTTTATGTAAGCATGGGCCTAAACCCCAAAATATAAATGAAACAAATTGTTTTCCTCCCTCCTCACATGTTTATACTTTGTTATTCATCTGTTAGAGGTTCTTCTTTGTGGTATTCGATTAAGTTTAGAATGTGAAATTGAAAAATGGAGTCTACAAAGAAACAATCAGCACTGATTCAATCACTAGATGGAAATACCATATGCCAATACTTGAATTGACTAGTAATTTCATTTCCACTCAATGAGCACACTTCTATGCGGTGATCTGTTCTATTACCTTCCGTTCACATGTAATTAAGCAATTCACAAACAAGTACTTGTATGCAACAATAATTACAAAACAAAATATATTACAAAGTTATAAATCAAATAAAGACCATTTTTAATAAGATGAATTTGCACTTACACCCCCTGTACTTTGACTGAGTTGCAGAGCACCCCCTGAACTTCATTTTTAGGCACCTACACCCCTCATACTTTCGAATGAGGTGCAATTTTTAAAAATCTGCTAAGAATGAAGATTGGAAGAAAAGAGAAGGCGGGAGTTTTCCCTACAAAACGACTTATATAATGCCTAATAGACCCTCGAAGCCATTTCCAAGGTTATGGACTTCCATTTTAGCAAAAAACAGAAGCATCCAAAACCCTCTAACCCCCACCACAACCAAACCACCACCAATCACTACCAAACACCACCAGCGTACCACCAATGGCCACTACTACAACCACCAATCACCAACTTACACCATTTGCCTACCACCCATCACCATTGCCAGTGCCTATCACCCTTAGAACCACCACACCACCGCAAAGCCCCCAATTTCGAAACCCTAAGTCCCAAATTCAAAAACCCCCAAAATTCAAAATTTCAGAAACCCCAACCTCAAATTCGAGTTGAAATCAATGGGGCTGCAAGCCCTTACCTTTAATCTTGGTCAGGGATCAAGAAATCACTGCCACCATTGCCGGCAACCGCCACACCCATCGCCAGCCGGAAATTGGAGAGGAAGAGGATGGCATTTTGAAACCCCCAATTTCTGAAACCCTAGAACGCGCAGGGATAGAGGGAGATGTTAACGAGAGAACGATAGTACGAGTCGGGGAGAGACAGAGAGAGAAACGGCCAGAGTGAGAAAGAGGGAGGGGGTGTTTTCCTGTTTGGCAGAGGAGAAGAAAGAGAGGAAAGAGTGTATTTGAGGTGTTAGGGATTTTCTCCTAATTTGTTATATGTCTCAACTTCAAGCATTATGGATCATTCTTGAATGTTTTTGCTCCATCAAAGCACCATTCTAGCCTGCTTTGACATGGGGTGTGTGTCGGTATTTCTCAGACTTAGTGAATGGGCATTTAAGACTTTTCAGTTTTTTCATTAACACCATCCATAGTTGCACTTTAGTCGAAACTAAGAGGGTGTAAGTGCCTAAAAATGAAGTTCAAAGGGTGTCTCTGCAACTCGGTCAAAGTACAAGGTTGTCAGTTCAAATTCCCCTTTTAATAATTAAATGAAAGAAAGGTAAAAAAAAACTCCATGACTAACTTCTTCTTCTTTTCATTTCTTTCATCTTTAGCACCCAATTTACCACCTTGTCTCAGCAGTGGGCCAACAAAACCAAAGCACTTGTGTGTATATTCCTTACTAGACAAAGAGCATCTTCTCTTCTTTTTCTTAAATTTTTTTAAGAAACTGGCTGGACACTAGAATTTTTTATATGCTCAAAATAAGAAATGAGTCACAGAAGCATTTGTACACGAATTATATGACCCATAGTAGCTCCGAAAAATTATTACACAGTACCAAAAAAAAGGAATGAATGCTTGTAATACATGCATCTAAGCATTGAAAATATAGAAGCGGAGACAATAAAAAATCTGGAAGGAAAATAAGAATACATGGGTGAATTTCAATAAAATGAATGTAGCCATTACATACAAAAAAACTAATTTTAAACCCATACCTTTGTATGACCGTCATTTTCTAAGCACACTCCGTTCTCCCTGATATTATCCAATATTGTCCAACAAAAAATTGACCGATTGTTATCAACTTCCGGCGAACAACGAAAGAGAAGTGTGGGGAGGAACTTCTTTAGCCTGCTATGTGATTGAAACCTTTGGTGGATTCCTGCCGGGTTTGAGTGCTAGCTACACCTGGCAAGCATCCACCACAGCGTACATAGTACCCAAAGCTAAAGAAAGGAAAAGAAACCATGAGATTATAACGTCGGATTGATGTAAGAAAGGAAAAGAAACCAGGAGACGTCAATTGAACGTTATAATCTCATGGTTTCTTTTCCTTACTTTAGCTTTGGGTATTATATATGCTGTCATGGATGCTTCATGGGCATAGCTAGAACCCAAACCCTGAAGGAATCTACCAAAGGTTTCAATCACAAAGCTAGCCAAAGAAGTTCCTGCTCACATGCCTCTCTTCCGTGGTTTGCCAAAAGTTAACAACTGGTCAACTTTCTGTTGGACAATCATATCAGGAAGAACGGATTCTGCTCAGAAAATGACGATCCTACAAAAGTATGGATTTAAAATTAGTTTTGAAATTCATCCGTATTCTTATTTTCCTTCCAAAATTTATATTATGTCTTTCACTTCTAAATTTTCCATGCTTACATGTACGTATTACAAGCATTCGTTCTTTTTTTTTTTTGTATTGTGGTTCATGTAATGTACTTATTTTTCAAACATACTAGGGGTCATGTAACTATGTTCAAATGCTTACACGCAGTGGTGGACCACCAGGAATCCAACCCAATGGAGGCATCTTATTAATTATAATAATGAAATTTTTTTTTTAGTCAATGATCTTGCTAAATTAAGACAATTATTATGGATTATTTATAAGATTTATAATGCATACTTTTTATAAAAAAAGAACAAAAAATGAGCACAGAATTAATTCTACATTTTTATTTTTGAGATATATGCAAGTGTGTACGCTAAATATAGCGTTATATTACATAATTGTGCTAAATATATATAAAAAAAAATTGAGTTTTTAGCTGGGGTCAGCAAGGGCACATGCCCCTGCATGACCCCCCTTGGATCCGCCCCTGCTTACATGACTCATTTCTTATTTCAAACATGTAGAAAATTCTGGTCCTTTTCTTATGTCTAGTTAGTAGTAATTCTCGTAGAAAGAACACTTTGGCTTCCTTTTTCTTTCCTAGTCATAACAAAAGGTTCAATCAGATAGGGACCCTAAAAATCACAACACAATGCTATACCCAAACAGACAATTGCATTTTGAGAAGGCAAACATGAACAAAAGATAAAAGAGAAAACAAAATTTACCACCCCAATATTAAAGGAGAACTGACTTCCTATCAAAGAAATCCTTGTAGACCAAGACATCTAATCGATCTCTCTTGTAGATGAAAACATCTTCTCTTCTTTTTAACCCCTTTATTTATCTCCTAATACGCAACATTAACTTCTGTGAGATGTGTTTGACATTGACAAAGCTTTCCTCAACTAGAAACCTAATGGAATAGTTCTTGGGCGAAGAGCAATTTGACTGATTAGGATTCAATGGTGAAGGTAACTCAAAGCATCGCTAATATTAAACATTTGAGGCAAATGCGGAGACCTAATACGTAAACTCAACGTGAGAAATGTCAGAGAAGATAAAGAGACAAGGGAAAGAAAATTTACGGTAATACTGAATGGGGATACTTTATATCACCAACAATCAAAGATTTAAAAAGTGACCACGGCAACATGTTTATACTGATAAGGTTTTGGTTTATCCACAAATTTTGAAGATAACTTTGAAGTTCATTAGCATGAAGAAAGGAGGAAAAAGTTCAATATATCAAATTTAGTTATTCTCCCAATATTAGCACAACTCAGAACAAACTAACCAATTGACCGGTTTTCATGAATAGAAAAAAATGCTCTTACCCCGAAACTTAATTGTTGGATCTTCGAACAAACAATTGTCTGAATAAATTGCTGAGGTGAAAATTCCTAAACATAGTGAAAATCATCGTGTCACAATTCACATCAGCTTACTAACGTTAATGACCCCTGTAAAAACAAGTTAACTTAAGTGCACAAGAAAGGGCTGCCTTCCAAACAGTCAGATTGTCAAAGTATGTGTCTCGAAGAATAAGGTTTAAAGGCAAACAAACAAAGACAATAGTGCACCTTTTGAATACTATAGGAATTCAAAATGCCTACGACATTTATTTCAGTCCACATTAGTAACATCAATTTTGCAATACGCAGAGTATTACTTGCGTATCTCACTAGTTTAATGGTATATTAAAATACAGATCTTGGATCCTCATTCACTATAATGGAATAGGGTGCCAAAACATATCCTCAATAGGATGCATACATACTAGAATACTAGATATCATCAAGAGCAAATGCTGTCAATAAAAATTTATCTGATCCAAAAGTCTGACAGCTTGTCTGTAAAACAAATTCATAAACTTACAGCCATTTTCTTTTGATTCCGTTGTAAGGTTTAATCAATTTAATGCAACTTAGAACAGAATGCAAATTGTCTTGCACCACACAATTTATGCCTAAAAAAACTTACCATTTTCTTACTTATTTTACAGAATTACACATGTTTTCTTGTCTAGACAATATTTGTTACAATTACACATGTTGTCTTGTCTTGACGATATTTCTTACATACAGCTCATCTTGAATAAGATGAAAATATACGCAAGTACCTGTAACAAAATAAGCATTCTCATAGTCTAACTTGAGCGTCATCACAATATCATCAATGCTTGAAATTGAAACTTCATTTCGCTGCACATGGTTCTCCATGTCCAATCTGGGACAGTAACATAAGTACATCACACGAAAAAAGACAAATCTTCAGAGTATAGTAGTAGTGCTTCGTATATTACAGCATGAAAGCAAAGGAAGGGTGTCTACAAGTTGCCCAATGGAAGCATTCATTCTAATTCCCACCAAAACATAAGAGAGAGACAAGTACGGGCGTTGATCATGACATTAAATGGTGATGCTAAATCCAAATAAGTTGAAAAGCTATCATATACTGATTCTATCTTTTAACAAGCACTCCTATTCTTGTTGTTTTGTATCCTTCACAACTTAATTTCAGTTTTCAAATTTTATATGGAAGTGACGTTACTAACAAGAAAATTCTCTCGAGGATTTAAGAGATTTGCACCCTGTCAGTGTTTCCTTCAGTGTCTGGACTTAGCCTCGGTATTATCGAGTATATAAGTTGTCCGATTTGTCTAGAGGGGTCTCCATTAACTTTTCATATTTTCGAAGTTGGTTGAAAATTCAAGTTGATACAAGTACAAAGTGCCAGATAATGCATAAGAAAATTAAGGACAGAAGGATATGACGTGGATATTACTGTGGATACTGATTTCATTGAGATAATTTGACAACTTAAATGCATCAATGATATACTGAAACGTGATGGACAATCCAAGGACACACAACGAACTTGGGCTTTTGCTTTGTCACCTTGAAGGTTAAAAGTAATGAACTCTGACGACTGTTTGGAGAATTTCTTGATCTATGACTTCTACTAACAGCATATACAAAACAAAGGTTTTGTGCAGCTCGTGCTATATCAGCATGATGAAAAACCAGGAATTTACTATGTAACTCGTCCTTTCTCCCGTATATCTGTACCAATCAGGAACAATTAGACAATGGACGGACTTTCTGTTTTCTTATTTGTCTCACAATCCAGCTCATTCACACGGACAGTTTAAACAGAACAATAAAACATAATTGGAACTACCAAAGTGATGACAGATAGATAAAACTAGTTTTAATAGCTAAAAAGGCCTGAGTATCCTAAACTCAAGGGATTTATTCCTAATTTCATGAGTAATTCCCAGTAATCTATATACAAGCACCCTACGTAAAGACTGGAAAATAAGAAGAGAGCTTGTTCTTCCAAAATTATTGCTCTAGTATTTCTTCCGTAATGCTTTTGTAATTTCTTGTTTTGTTTTTCGTCATAATTTTTAGGAGTAATCATTGGTCTTGATGAAGAGGAATTAGAAAGGTATACAAAAAGGAACCAAAGCTGAAACAAATTCAGATAAGACCACACTAAAGACAAAAATGACGTCTAAAACTTTTTTCATCTTTTGTTTGGATTTGGTCTTACTTTTTATTTCATAGACTCCTCTCTTTTTTGGTACACAAAATGGAAGTGCAGGTATGGTACGCCATCAACTCCACCAGAGGGTCTTGCCCGACACACCACACCACTATCTGTAGGGGAACCCACGCCCACTGTCAGGACCAAGCCCATGTGGATCAGGGGTATGTTTAGTCCCAACAGGGAGCCGTGAAGATTTCAACCTAGGCCTTATCCAACCCAGCAGTTCATACCACTGAACTGACCCCTCGTTTGTAATTCATGGACTCCTTTCGTCCAAACGGACAAGGAGAATTTCAAATTAATGTAAATCAAACAAAAATTCGGAACAGACAGAACAAAAATACCAAAACAATAAATTAGCAAGAACAAGGCCTAATAAATTACTGACGGAAAAGTTAATACATATACATTTGTACCTCCCATTGCCGGAGGAGAATATCCTGAGGAGCTCCGTAAGTCCGTTAACTGCGATAGTCAAGAGCTGTGGAGTTGGGTTTGGATTCGGTTTCATGCTGTTGCTGTTGTTGGGTGCAGTGGAGCGGCATCGTAAGCTATGGACACTCTGTAAAATTTCACATATGATTTTGAAGAAACTAGTGGTAATTGTGCATAACAAGGACGCATATACTGATACGGATATGTATCTCTATACATATACGCCATCATTAGTGAAGAGAAACGCCATGATCGAAATGAAAAAGAGGAGAAACCTTTTTCTGAACGCCTGGCTTGAGATTGTACACTAGGGTTGGATGCGGGCTTCCATAACAACAGATTCCCGCCATTTTCCCTTCGCGCGCTCTCTCTCTCTCTCTCTCTCTCTCTCTCTCAGTCGCGCAATTAATCGTTACGCCTGTTTGTTAGATTAATCATATCCTTTCACTTTCTTTGTTTTTGTGTTCAGAGATGAATATCTCAGATATTTTAATGGGGAAAAGATTAGCGGTGCTAATGGTCTAGATTGGCATGAATCTAATCTAACTTTTGAGTCACGATTTTTTGAAAATAAAATTAATGTCCGATCTAAAAGTCTTACGGTTCGATTTTAATCCGATCTGCAAGTTACGGATCAATTCTGGATTTATCGACAGATTTTCAACTTATTCTAAAAACAATTCAACTCATTCAAAAACTCAAACTCGACAAACACTTTAACATTGAAACAAAAACTTTAGTGGTATAAGTAGATGAAAATATAAATTATCAAGAAGAACAAAAAAAAGTAGTCAAAGGAAAGAAATAATGAAAGTTTGTTAAACATTCTAACAAATTAATTGAACAAATCAAAACTTGAACATTATGGAATCAAAATAGATAACCAAAAAATAAAACCTAAAATTCACTTTGGAATTTCACTTTGGACACGCCGGTTTCTACCGGCGATTCATTAAGGATTCCAGTGCTATCTCACATCCTTTGTACCAGTTGCTACCAAAGGACGCACCCTTTGTGTGGTCTGATGCGTGTGAGGAGGCATTTCAGAAGTTGAAGCGGAGTCTCACTACTCTGTCTATAGTGCAATCTCCTGATTGGAGTTTTCCCTTTGAGCTTATGTGTGATGCATTCAACTATGCAGTCGGAGCTGTTTTAGGATAAAGGAGAGGGAAGGACCCATTTGTGATTTACTATGCGAGCAAGACGCTCAATGAGGCACAGATGAATTACACCACTACCGAGAAAGAGTTGTTGAAAGTGATGTTTGCCTTAGATAAGTTTCGATCCTACATGGTGGGTTCGCAGATCACAATGTTCACCAATCATGCGGCCCTGAAGTACTTGATGACCAAACAGTATGCGAAAGCTCGCCTTATTCGGTGGATTCTGCTGCTGCAAGAATTTCACCTCATCATTAAGTACAAGAAAGGGGTAGAGAATGTAGTAGCTGATTATTTGTCTCGTCTGAAGTTCGATGACCCCTCCTCGGATCTTCCCATTAGAGATTCTTTCCTAGACAAGCAGTTGTTCGCTGCTAATGAGTGTCATGGTATGCTGATATTGCCAATTATTTAGTAACTGGGCAGATTTCTTCCCATTGGTCTACCCCGGAGAAGCAGCGTTTATTAAGGAATGTCCGGCAGTATATTTTCGATGACCCATATTTGTTCAAGTACTGCGCGGACCAGATTATGCGTAGATGTGTCCCCGAGTCTGATCAGCAGGGGGTCATAGAGTTTTGTCATGGTGAGGCGTGTGGAGGTCACTTCTCGGCAAAGAAGACCACCGCCAAGATTCTGCAATGCGCGTTCTGGTGGCTTGATATGTTTAAGGGTGTGCATGCTTTTTGTAGGTCATGTGATCGTTGTCAAAGGCTTGGCAAGTTGTCTTCACGTCATGAGATGCCCCTCCAGCCTATTCTTGTGCTAAAGGTGTTTGATTGCTGGGGCATCGATTTTATGGGTCCATTTCCTATGTCTCATGGTTTTGAGTACATCTTGTTAGTGGTGGATTATGTGTCAAAGTAGGTGGAGGCAATTCCTACTAAGTCTTTAGAGTCGAAAGTCGTGATAGAATTCTTTAAGGGTAATATCTTGTCAAGGTTTGGCGTGCGACGCGCCATTAGCTCGAATCAGGGCATGCATTTCACCAGCCGGTCTTTTGAAAAGTTAATGGGGGAGTTTAGAGTCACTCACAAGGTGTCCACTTCTTACCACCCCTAGAGTAATGGGCACGCCAAATTAGCAAATAGGGAAATCAAAAGGATTTTAGATAAGACTGTAGGTGTGACTAGGAAGAATTGGTCCACCAGATTGAACAATGCGTTGTGGACCTACCGCACTGCTTACAATACTGTATTGGATGCATCACCCTATCGGCTCGTTTACGGTTAGGCCTGCCACCTGCCAGTTGAGTTAGAAAAAGAAGGCCTATTGGGCCATTCAAAAAGTGAATTCTAGTTTAAGTGAGGCGGGTGAGCATAGGAAGTTACAATTGTGTGAACTTGAGGAGCTTAGGAATGACGCGTATGAGAACGCTAGCATTTATAAAGCTAAGGTTAAGGCGTACCATGATAAGAACATTCAACGCAAAACTTTTCGGGTTGGTCAGAAAGTGTTACTCTATAATTCGCATCTCCATTTGTTTCTAGGGAAGTTGAGGTTGCATTGGGACGGCCCCTATGTAGTGGTTAATGTGTATCCAAATGGTTCAGTCGATGTCCATGACCCTAAGGATGATCATGTGTTTAAAGTTAATGGGCAACGTCTTAAACCTTATTAGGAAATTTTAGAAGTAGGCGAACCCGATGAAGAGTTGGTCGATCCTGTCTATAAGGATGACCCAATTGAGTAGGCTTTATCATCCATGTTTTGAAGAGTAGCTCACGCATACCATACTATTCACTAAGTGTGGACTCGGCTCCTAGTGATAGGGGTACCATCATTGACTTGGCTTTTATAGCTTCGCACACCGCTATTAAAATAAGGATCGTGTGCCATCTCTGGTTAGTACAGGCGATTTGTTTACATTCGTGTTTGTTTTTAATTTTCAAAAATAAACAAAAAAAAAAAATTGCATCGTGGTCTTGTATAGCCACCCACCCTTCAATTCATGTTAGGGGATGGGGAGAAAAGTATTACACGTTAATCGCGTGACAATTTGGGTGGCGTGTTTTATTTTCTTTACTTTCTTGTTCTTTATTTTGTCCTTTTGGTGGACGCTCGACCGATACGAGCTGGGCTGGACTAATGCCATTTGCATATTTTCGGTAGTTATGGTTTCAGTCTTTTGGCAGGGTACACGTGTTACTACCGGTCGAAGGAATGCAAAGGCAGCAAATTCCTCGAACATCGGTCAAGGTCATGGTGGTTAGCTACCAGCCCACGTTCACTCTTTCCTTCTCTTTATTTTTCTTTTTTTTTTTTTTGGTCTCCATGCTCTAGGGACAGAGCACCTTTCAAGTTGGGGGAATGGGTGTACTTTGTACATGTGTATTTTTGTTTTAAGCGTTGTTAGTAGGTTTAAGGTTCATTTTTTGAATTTTATTGTGTAGGGATACGATTGTTATGCTTGTTTGTATGAGTTAGGTGAGCATGCTAGATTCTTGTCTCATTGTCTACCTGTTTAACTTGTCCACTGTCACGCCCTCGATTTTTATCATAAATAACGAACATTTTCTTAAGAAATTTCTAAATTAAAAGAAAGGGTTACATCGACACCCAATACCCCATCGGATTTCACATAAAAACATTACATTGTTTTGCCAAAAATATAAAATAAGAGTTACAATGTTACAAATCATCATTCATGCCATGATTTGACTATGCCATGCACACCATGCACTCCATCTTGCACTTCAAGCGAAACCTGAAACAACAAAGGGGTGAGCATTCACTTCGCCCAGTAGGTGTCCCCTTTGGGTTCCAGACTCAGAAAAACATACAAACAAAATCATATGTATTGAACAAGAACATCAAGCAAAATCAAGATTTACAAGTAGGTTTCTTTTCTTTTTTTTTCACTTACTATTTGAAATAAAAACGCTTCTCATATCATCCAATACATTTCCACCATCCAAACTCCCCATAACCAATCATGGGATATCCTTCGGGCCACACAACAAACCATAATTTTTCTTCTCATGAAAAGCTCATATATTCCCATTATATTCTAATTGATGGAACCCAACCACTTTCACACGAAACAAATCACTTTTACCATTCGACTATCATCTCTCATTTATGCACGGGGCTAAAGGTTTTCTTACCAAGATTTCCCGTTATAATCAACCACTAACACTAACCAACGTCGCACATACGCCTACTAGTTATAGCATACCAATCACCGTGTTCCCATACACTTCACACATACATGCATACACCAATATACTCACCCATCATACGCTAGTCTAAGTATTTCCGCAAGTCCATGTAATCCCCCTTGCCCACACACTCATCAATATATTCCACAAGCACCAACGTGTCTCATACGTACCAAGGCCTACTACAAGTTCATATAAATACCACTACACAACACCGTGTCCATGATTTACCCACGTGCCCACTCAACACGTCAACAATCAACCTATCACATCTCTTACACATGTGTACGTGTGTACGTATACCTGACACTATACTGATGGTCAATTACTTCCCACGTGTCCTAGCGTGCTCCCCACGCGCCCATGTATCCCACGTGTCCAAGGCCCCTTAGGTTCACTTTGTTCATCGATTCATCACTTGGATTCTATAAATTTCAAAATCTCTCTCTCTCTCTCTCTCTACATTTATTTGGATTTCATAGGGTTCTTCGCATGACTCACCGAGCATGGCTTGCGTATCTAACGTGACACTCATGACGTTGATCTCCTAACCCTTCCATCTAACCACATGTACATTTATTCCATAACTAATGATAGTTAACACGCGCTTCATACCTTAGGTTATTACTAGGCTTTACTCCAAACAATACCGAAAAGTGCAGATTTTTGCCCCAAGGCATGGAATTTCAACCCAAAGTCTAATGTAATGGTCCAAACACAAATGTGATGTATCTAAACAGCAAAAAGGTACAGGGGAAGGATTAAACCTCAACAAATTCAAGGATTTAACAACCAACAACATAGATCAAAAATCAATGAAGCCCACAACCCACTTTCATGGTGATTTCTCAAATTTTCAGAAATTTATGATCAACCCAAGGAGTATAGCAACAAAATCAACACCATAACACATATCAATCAAGTAAAAAAAAAACCCCTACCTCAAGGTGTGGCTGGAAAATGGTGGAAGGGTGAAACCCTAGGTGGAGAAAAACCCCCAAATCCAGAAAATCACCTCTACTCGAGAAGCTCCCTTCTGGCGTTTAAGAAGCAAGATCAAGTTAAAAACGAGTTATAAGGGTGAGGTTTCACTCACAATCAAAGAGAGAGAGGGAAAAACGTGGGTGAAGTGAAAACAAAACCCAAATCAAGAGTTCTTACCTCTTAGAGTACAAAAACCCGAAATTGATGTGAGATCCACGAACCCAATGTGTAGATGTTGAAGATTTGTGGTGGAATGAGGTTAAAATCATAATATTTGAGGTGGGGGTGAAGAGAGAAGGTAGAGAGATGAAGTTAGGGTTTGTGTCGTGGTGTTTTGAGAGAAAAAATGGGTATAAGGCCCCTTTTATAGAAGTCTGTGTCGGGCTCGAAATTCGCAGAAAAAAAATTTTGGATACCGTATCAAGAAAACCCATACGGTATCTAGGATTTCTGATGGCAAAAATGAAGCTGGATACCGGTATCAAGAAAAACCCATACCGGTATCTAGGATTTCTGATGGCAAAAATGAAGCTAGATACCGGTATCAAAAAAAACCCATACCGGTATCTAGGATTGAAAATTTCTAAATTTTTACCAACTTCACCAAATCGAACCCCGATCATTTCTAACACATTTTTAACACCTCCAAACACCCACACAATATCGCAACACGTATTCATGGCATTTACTAGACCCTTGGTACACCGAGATATACATACCCTTATAATACTTAGAAAGAAACATAATTTAAAACATTGTCCAAATCCTTTACACTACCTAAAAGAATCATAGATAGAAAATAATTTTCACGAAATTCCGGGTCTTTACATCCACAAGCATATATCTGGCATCTCTGTTTGAGTACTTTCGCACAATAAGCGATGTTGGGTAGGTGTTTCCACTTAGTTGCAGTGTGTCCTTAAAAGCATCCCATGTTTTCTTCGTTCATCAATTTCTGCACTCGCACAAAAAAATAGTAGGCTTTTGTACCACATGTCTTAGTCTGAATATTTTGCATGCATGTTGTGAGAGTTGGTGACGGGCTTAAGGGATGATACAAGGCAACTCTTGTGTGATTAAACCACTATACGAGTCCCTTTGACCCCATTTTAGACCTGTCCGTGTCAGTTTCTATGTCAAACCTAGGAAACTGGTGATAGGGTGGAATTAATTTGATGGTCCAGCTCCGTGTGCATTTTAGAGGTTTTGAATCATTGGAATAAAGGAGCATCGTCATTTTGAAAAAAAAATTAAAATATTGCTTTTGGGTGCTATGTCTTTGGTTTTAAAAAAAAAAAAACCTTTGTTCCAATCAAAACCCAAAGCCTTAAACCATTTCCTTCCCCCCTCCCCCCCCCCCAATTAATCCCGTTTTAATGATAAGAGAGAGGTGGAAAAGAAAGAAGGTCAATCGACCCCTTTGACCCGTTGCTTCCAAAAAAAATAAAATTTAAAGTATTCGGTAGTGCTACACTTAAAATAAAAGTGTTGTAGCGCTCGCAGGGCATCTATAAAAAAAAAAAAAATGGTCGAACAAGGGGTCTTCCCCATGTCTTTCCCCCCTTTTCCATCCGCACATCTCTCTCTCTCTCTCTCCTTTGTCCCCACACCATCTTCTTCCTCCTTCATCTTCTTTTTCCATCCTCCATAACCAACCAAACCCTAACCCTAAAAACTCCATAACTCCCTCAAAACTCAACCATTCTTCACCAAAATTCACATAAACATTCCTCTCACCCTCATCTACCGTAATATCTAACCCAAAAATTCCTCTAACCCCTAAAACTTCCAGATCAGAAAAAATCCTAGCCCCACCTTTTTGGCCCAAAACCTATCAAACCATAGCACCTAAAAAGCAAAACATTGGCACGGGGAAAGCAGTAGTTGGGTCCTCTGGTGGGGCAGAGGAAGTTCCATAGGCCTGGGCTAAACGGAGGGATCGTGAGCAAATTGAGAGGGATAATCAGGCTGCATGGGAGACATCGATTAAGAACCGGGGGGTGAAGAATGAGCGGCACATTATTGATGACGGTTTGTGGCCGGCGGAATACGCCCCTTTTCTCGCCATTCGGGACCAAGGTATGAAGTATTGGTTTGAACCTAATCCTGGGTACAATAATGCTTTGGTAGAAGAATTTTATAGGAATATGGTTGTGCCGGAGTTGGGTCACTTTTTGGCTCTAGGTGCCCGGATTATGTCAAGAATTGGTAACACTCCCGTGTTTATTGATGCGTTTGAAATAGCCACTGCATGGGACTATCCGAGGCCTACGGGACCCATAATTTTTCCTAGGCCGGATGAGACTTTTAATCAGGATGAGGTGGCTGAGTATTTGTATGAAAACCATAGGAACGCTAGAATTCCACATTGGCCTGGCTGGTTCATCATCCAGGTGGTTTGTTATAATTTGTATCCTAGGGGTAAGGAGGGCGCACCCCAGAGATCGGTTGGGAACCTTTTCTATGCGTTCATGGGTGAGGACACGGTGTGTGATTGGGCCCTATATGTTTTTGGGCAAATGTGTGATTTTAGAGATGCTCCGACTACTTTGAGGATGCCTTTTCCGTGCCTGATTACCAAAATTCTTAGGAGCAAAAACATTCTAGGGAGGCGGTACTATAGCAATGATGAGTTGAGGCTGGGGGATATAGACTCTTCTTCGTGACTAGTGTTATGTGTTGAGCACCGGCGTGGTGCCGGAGTCGAGGTGGCGGCTAGTCAGGGTAGTGCTTGACCAACCGGGTGACTTAAAATAAAGATGCGTCCCAAACGTAGGCCTCTCGACTAGCGTAGCACAATATCCGGAAGTACCGAAGTCGAACCACAGAGACGACAAACAGTGTTTGACTCAAAAGTGTGGAATTTTAGTTTAACCCGGCTTTTAGGTAGCCACCCCTTGTTCGATGAGATTAATTAACTAAGTTACCGAACTAATTTAACTGAATATGGATTAAAAGGGAGAGTACAACCTAGGGAACCCAGCGTCCGCGACTAGCCTAACCAATATTTACTCAGGCCACAATTATTCATTTTACTGATTTTAGAATAAGAAAAAGGATCCCTAACAAATGCGCACCACCTGTCACCAGATTCCATGCGCATTCGAATTCCAGCGATGCCTGGGTTTTGTTTGTTAGGAGAGTTTTCGTCTCCTAAAATTGCTCAAAAATCAAGTTAATTCGGTCCCGAGATAAAACATCGATTATTCTAGCTGCGAAGTGTCTTTGCCCCGCAGCCGCACTCTATACGACTACTCGCTCATTATTCTAAAGATCCTAACAATAGTACTATTAACCCTAGATTTAGACATGCTCGAAGAATGAAAATAAAAGCAAAAACCAATACCAATGATTGTGAGAAAAACAAACTTGAATATCACGCGAAAACACCAATCCAACAGCTAGATATTTGAAGATTCTGAAGCAAACTCGAATGTTGAATTGAATTGAAAAATGCAGCCGAACTTTAGAGAATAAAAACCTAGTTCAATGTCTGGAACCCTAATTCGAGTTAAGAAATGAGTATCTATATGAAATCCTCTATTAACTATAATTAAAAACCGAAAATAAAATGAAATTCGCTCAACGCGACCAAAATACCACCGTTGCGTAGCCAAATTAAGCTCTCGTTAGCGCTCCCGAACCAGTTAGATGCGCCTTGATCGTGGACCCCTCCTATTGACCATTGACCCTTGTGTGCTCGGTAGCACTACACCACTTTTGGTGTAGCGCTCGTGGACCTTCTGTTCACTTTCTGACTTCTGTTGTGCCATTTTTGAGCGCTCCATCAAATTTCTGTAGCACTCGCGATGGGTTACGATCACTTCCACGCGAAATCAACTTCAACACTTAGCCTTGCTCACTCTTAGTCCTCGTGCATGCCCTTCCAACAACTTCAATTAGCGCCAAAACACCTCAATTTCCCGCAAATTCAGCACAAACACCAAATCCAACCACATGCACGCATAAAATGGAAAATAAAGATTAAAAGCACAACTAACGCGCTAACTTTACCCTACTTAGGCGCTTAAATGCATGGATTTCACACGCCTATCAGGAAGATTGTTCATGTGCTTCTATAGGCCATCACCCTTTGCATGTTATCTTTTCCTTTTGCAACCGCGGTAATTATAAGCCTGATGAAGTCCTTAGTTGACCCGATACACATTGTTTGACTCTCTTACATGCATGTTTTATATTTGGCTATGAATGTGTGGTATCCTATATTCGTTGAGCTTTTATTGTTATAATTGGCGTTGATTCGATTGGAGTGTAGTGGTCTCTTGTTCACCCCACGTTTTTTGCCAAGCGCCTCACATGGGATGTTGAGTGTTCCGCTGAGTGAGAGTGACATTGGGCTGTGTTGGTTGCACAATTTAGTTTTGTTTAGTTTAGTTTTGATGATGTAAGAAGGTGTAATAAGTGGAGAGAGATAGAGAGAAAAGTGAAAAAAGTGATGATGTAATCAAAACTGAAACAGTGCCAAAACTGCCCCAAAACCCTCACACGAACACAGCCATTGTGACTTTGTGAGAGCCTTTTTTATCTCTACAATTGTTTTGGTGCGGAATTGTTCGAATTTTAGTTTGGGCATGCATGTGACGGAGTTAAGAATGGCAACGAGGAGAAAATTTTGTGTTCACTTGATTTTTGTACAAGTTACATAACCCTCGTATCCCCTGTTGAGTTTTTATTTTTCTTTTGTTGTTTTTGTCTTGTTCATTACTAGGGACTAACAACGCTCAAGTTGGGGGATGTGATAGGTGCGCGAAATTCGTGAATTTAAGCGCCCAAGTATGGTAGAATTAGCGCGTTAGACGTGTGGTTAATCCTCATTTTTCATTTAATGTGTGCACGTGGTTGGATTTTGTGTTTGCGCTTAGTTTGCAGGAAATTGAGATATTTTTGGCACCAATGAGAGGTACTTGGAAAGGCTGCGACGGATCGTGCGAGCAAGCAAGGCTGTGGAGACTAAGTGGTGAAGTTAATTTCTCGAGAAGTGGTTAGTATCATCGGGAGCGCTATAGGAATTTGATAGAGCACTCGGGAATGGCACAACAGGGCTCACAAACGAATTGAACAGAACCTTGGAGAGCGCTACACCAAAATGGGTGTAGCGCTACCGAGCAGCTTTGAGGTCAACTGTAGTAAGAGGATCGCGAGCACTACACCATATTTTATGTAGCGCTACTGAAGGCTTTCAATACATAGGGAATGGTGGTGTTTTGGTCTTCATGTGGAGGTAATATCATTTTTCTCGGATTTTAATCGTAAATAACGGGGGTTCCATATAAATACCCCTTTAGAACTCGAAATTAGGGTTACACAATTCATAACTTATGTTTTATTTTCTTAAGTTTGGCTGATATTCTCAGGATTATTTCGGATTCAAGTTTAATCCAAGTTTTTCAGGTTTTCCAGCTTTGAATTCTTACTCTTGGTGTTTGAATCCGTTCTTTTGCTGAAACTTGTGGTATCGTGTTTTATTTTTGTTTCAATTGCTAAAATCATGTTTAGTTCTAAATATATGTTTGCTGCATCCATTGAAAGCATGAGTGAGTAGTTTCATAGAGTGCGGCCGCGGGGCTAAGGCACCCCATGGCTAGACTAATCAATTTTCACCTCGGGTTCGACATAATTAAATTTTTAAGCAATTTTGGGACACGAGATTTTTTCTAACGAAGGCATCGCTGGAGTCCTTGTAAGCGGGGCGAAGGAATCCTGAGTCTTCCTCTTGACTGCATGCGGAAACTGGTGACAAGTGGTATGCATTTGTTTGGAAACTTTTTCCTATTTTAGAATCGATTATTTTAGCGAATTGTGACCTGAGTTAACATTGGTTGGGGCTAGTCACAGACGCTTGAGTTCCCACGACTATACTCTTCTTTTAATTCCATAGTTAATTAATTTCATCCATTTAGTTAATAAATCAATAGAGTTGCACAATGGGTGGCTACCTAAGAGTCAGGTTAAACTAGAATTCTACACTTTTGAGTCAAACACCGTTCGTCCGTATTTGTGATTCGACTTCGGTACTTCCAAATATTGTGTTACACTAGTCAAGAGTCCTACGCTTGGGATGTGTCTTTAGTTTAATTCATATTCACTGGGTCGGTCAAGCAGGTATCAAATAGATCACTCTCAATATAAGTAATTAAGCAATTATTCATCCATTGATCTCCCATTCAATTGCGCAAATTGTTCTTTATATAATTCATCGCTGAAAAACTTCTTTCAACCGATGCAGTAGAGACAAACAAACTCCTAATATTCAATGAATATATCCAAATTCTAGCATCTCATCTTGACTGGTAGCTGAACATTGAAAGAATTGAAAAATCAATTGACAATTATCTACATTCATTTAATCATAAAAAATCAAACAAAACCTAGGGTTGATTACCATACATTATCTGTGTGTGTGTGTGTGTGTGTGTGTGTGAGAGAGAGAGAGAGAGAGAGAGAGGTCACTGACTTTGAGGTGGACTTGAAGTTGGAGACTGATCACTGATCGCTGCCTTGCCTTCACAACTTCACTCGATCGAACTAGTGAAGAGTGGAAGTCACACCAATGGTGTGGTCTGTGGTCCAAAGAAGAAACTTTACTTTTTGCAAAGTGAAAAGTCGATCCCTTTGTTTGGGTATCAGATTATCCATTAGCTTTTTAGGTAGTACTTCACATACCTTTTCGGTTTTTATTTTTATTATTTATTTATTTATTTATTTATTTAGGCTTTAATTTTTTGGGTTTTAATTTGAATTGAACTTGGGCTTTTTTTCATTGGCCCAAGTGTTCATTACTTGGGTTTTTTTTTTGGTAGGATTTTCAATTTAATTGGGCTTGGGTGTTCAATTTAATTTTGGTAGGGTCTTCAACAATGGACCATCCAAAAAAAATTACATGTATTCTAAGGAATTTTTTTTGGGGTGGTCATGTGACCATTGAACCCAAAGGGTGCCACTGCCCCTGCTACGATCATGCCACTCTTGTGGCAGCTCAACAAGAAAGATCATTTCTTTTTCTTTTTTTACTTTTTTTTATAAAGAGATAGAATTGATTTGTCAAAACCCCAATACAACGACCTACCAAAAAAACCTACAAAAATCAAAAAATAGTATAATCACAAAAAAAAGCTTTATTGCACATTGATAACTATATCAAAAGTTGAATTCAATTTATAAAATGGATGGCTCGGTTTTGTCAATAAATTTTTAAGTTAAACTTTCCATTACTATCTATTTTATAAACCAAAATCTAATTTTTGATGTACTTATTTATATCCGATCAGGTGAATTTTGATTGGATATATTGTTTTGCAGTTCTTACAAGATGAAAGTTTCAAATTATGGAAAAAAGTGCACTCACACTGGATGATGGAAACCGTGGGGTTTCCACCTCATCCGTGCATGTAAAACTTGAACTATGATTCTCCATTTGCTTTTTGTACATAATTTTTTTCAATATCATTTTTTTTGTAATTTTTTTATAGCTTTTCATCCTAATTGTTGGGATTAATCATTTGTGTCGACGAAATGAATTAGAAAAATATAAAAAATGTGGACGAAAATTAAAAAATTCATATAGGAGAACAGTTTAGACAAAAAGACCTCTTTTTGATAAGTACTTTTTTTTTGGTGGTGGTGATTTGTTTTGGGTTTTAATCATAATATTTTACTTTTAGACTCATTTCCTTGAGACCTATGATTTAATAAATAAAAAAATGCCACTAATCCAATAAAAATATAGAAAAGACAAACAAAACATAAAAATAAAAAAGAAAAAAATAATTGAGCTTCCAAGAAAAAGAGTGTGACTGTGCCAAGTACTTTAGGTGCCGAGCAGGTATCATGCGTTGTTGAGATGTGGTACCCTGCGGCTAATTAAAACATGACATGCAATACCAAACAGTTCCATGAGATTCATGCGGCATGCGCCACGCAAGACACACAAAGGACGCCCAAGCCCAACAACTTGTTATGATTAGACGCAAGGTCCCATGTTCAGAACCACGTGGTACCCGCTCCCGCGCAACAAATTAAAGACTACTCGACACGTATGATGGCGTAACCAACTCTAGTTTTGATGAAGTGACAGGATTTAATTCGCTATACACACAACTCACGGCACAAGTGCGTTTCATTGTTGCATTTCAAAAAAAAAAAACAAAGAACATGTGGCGGCTAAGTACAGTAGTTTTTTTCATACCACTCGTCTTTCCTTCTCGTCCTTACAATAACGGAGAACCCTAAACAGGTCCCCTGTTTCTCTCTCTTCCCGTCAGCAATGGCAGCCACTACTGCAAATCCCTCAATCTCCTCCTCCATTCTCCTCCACCACTCCATATCCAAAAACCCTTTGCCCAAATCTACCTTCCCCTTCTCCTATAATCCCCAGCAACCTACCTCCACCACCCACAGCCGCCGCCGCCTCCACATCGCCGCCGTCGTCTCCAAATCCAAAACCACCGCCTCCCCCGCCGAACCCACCGCCTCCCCCGCCGCCTCTGATAAATTCACGTCCCGATTTGCCCATGACCAACCCAGAAAGGGCAGCGATGTTCTGGTCGAAGCCCTTGAGCGAGAAGGCGTAAAAGTCGTCTTCGCCTACCCTGGTGGCGCGTCAATGGAAATCCATCAGGCCCTCACGCGCTCCGACACCATCAGCAATGTCCTCCCCCGCCACGAGCAAGGCGGGATCTTCGCCGCCGAGGGCTACGCACGCGCCTCCGGCCTCCCCGGAGTCTGCATCGCCACCTCCGGCCCCGGCGCCACCAACCTTGTCTCGGGCCTCGCCGATGCCATGCTCGACAGCATCCCTATCGTTGTTATCACTGGACAGGTACCAAGGAGGATGATTGGAACTGATGCTTTCCAAGAAACCCCAATTGTTGAGGTAACGAGGTCCATTACGAAGCATAATTACCTTGTTCTAGATGTAGAGGATATACCTAGGATTGTGAGGGAGGCCTTCTTTTTAGCTAGCTCGGGCCGGCCTGGACCAGTTTTGATTGATGTGCCTAAGGATATACAGCAACAATTGGTGGTACCCAATTGGGATCAACCTATGAAATTACCTGGGTATATGGGTAGGTTGCCTGGAGAGCCTCAGCAGAACCATTTGGAACAAATTGTTAGGCTTGTATCAGAGTCGAAGAAGCCGGTTTTGTATGTGGGTGGTGGGTGTATGAATTCGAGTAAGGAGTTGAGGAGGTTTGTGGAGCTTACGGGGATCCCAGTCGCGAGTACTTTGATGGGTCTTGGGGCGTACCCAGTATCAGATGATATGTCTCTTGGAATGCTTGGCATGCATGGTACTGTTTACGCAAATTATGCTGTGGATAGTAGTGATTTGTTGCTTGCTTTTGGGGTCAGGTTCGATGACCGTGTGACAGGAAAGCTGGAAGCTTTTGCTAGCAGAGCTAAGATTGTGCATATTGATATTGATTCGGCTGAGATAGGGAAGAATAAGCAACCCCATGTGTCGGTTTGCGCAGATGTGAAATTTGCCTTGAAAGGCCTGAATAAGGTCTTGGAGGGTCAAAGAGGTAAGCTTAAGCTTGATTTTTCTGCTTGGAGGAAGGATCTGAAGGAGCAGAAAATGTTGCACCCGTTGAATTTTAAGACTTTTGGAGATGCCATTCCACCACAGTATGCAATTCAGGTCCTTGACGAGCTAACGAATGGGAATGCGATCATAAGCACTGGTGTTGGGCAGCATCAGATGTGGGCTGCTCAATTTTACAAGTACAACAGGCCAAGGCAGTGGCTTACTTCCGGCGGATTAGGGGCCATGGGTTTTGGATTGCCTGCTGCAGTGGGAGCTGCTGTTGCCAGACCTGATTCT
Source organism: Vaccinium macrocarpon (assembly GCA_022606695.1). Taxonomy (NCBI): domain Eukaryota; kingdom Viridiplantae; phylum Streptophyta; class Magnoliopsida; order Ericales; family Ericaceae; genus Vaccinium; species Vaccinium macrocarpon. The sequence goes on from CM040181.1 coordinate 11,971,179, forward strand.
GTTGTTGTGGACATTGATGGTGATGGAAGTTTTATCATGAATGTTCAAGAGTTGGCAACCATCCGGGTGGAGAATCTTCCGGTTAAGATAATGGTGTTGAATAATCAGCATTTGGGTATGGTTGTTCAATGGGAGGATCGCTTCTATGGTGCTAATAGGGCCCACACATATTTGGGTAACCCGTCAAATGAGTCTAAAATATTCCCGAATATGTTGAAGTTCGCGGAAGCTTGTGAGATTCCTGCTGCTCGAGTGACGAAGAAGGAAGATCTTAGGGCTGCAATTCAGAAGATGTTGGATACCCCTGGCCCATATCTGTTGGATGTTATTGTACCACATCAAGAGCATGTCTTACCTATGATCCCCGCTGGTGGAGCATTCAAAGATGTGATTGTTGAGGGTGACGGGAGATCGAAATATTGATCAGCTAAAGCAGCGAATCTCCTTTCAGGTTTTGTATTTAGCGACTCTAGGCTTAGCATGAAGGTGTGACCCGAGTTTATTTAATTCCGTGTGGAATTTTTGGTTTTTTTTTTCCCCCTTTTTGTTGTAGTGGTTCTTTTAAGGTCGTTGGTTGTTTTGAAAGCACAGTTGTTCCTTTAATGGTAATTTCAACCGTCTTTCCTTTTTTATGAAGCTCATGTTATTCAGCAAATTTGTATGAAATTATTTATTCTTGTTTCGTCATAACCTTTAGAATGATGAAGTGTATCAAATAAATTTAGATTCGCTCCTTGGCTCATTTTGGCACTGGAATCCCAACTGAACATCAGCACAGGATTTCACATCAATAATCCTCTTTTATCTTGGATTTCTCAACCCGTGTAATGTGTAATGATGTTTCACAAATAGAAGTGAGGATGAAATGATTAAAATGACCAGTTCGGCAAGGTTTCAGGTAATGTCCTAAACTTCTTTTTCCTGTCACAATAATTAAGGTTGTGGTGTTACAAGGCAAGAGCAGGACCAGGTTGCTGTGAGTGACCAGCTTCTTATCGATGTCTTCCATATCCTAAGAGCAGAGAAATTTATCATAAGCAGTTTTAAACTTTTAGCTTACTGTAATAAGTTCACCAGCGCGCTGCATCTGGAAAACTAAAAAAATGAAATTATTCCAGTCGATCTATGGTGTTACAAGGCAAAATCAGGGTTATGGTGTTACAAAGCAAGAGCAGGACCAGGTTGCTGTGAGTGACCAGCTTCTTAGCGATGTCTTCCATATCCTACGTGCAGAGAAATTTGTCATAAGCAGTTTTAACCTTCTAGTTTACTGCAATAAGTTCACAAGTGCGCTGTATCTGGAAAACTAAAAAATGAAATTATTCCTGTCTCTACAAAGGTAAATTACTGCTAGATTCACCAGCATAATATGTACTTTTTCCAGGACAATTTCTAACTAGTGAATATTTAACAAAGATCTTGGGCCTCAAAACTCGCAAGGAGAAGCATGTTGGGATTTCCGTGAATGATAGAATTTGACCAGGCATGAATATGACAGATCTGGCAGAATTGAAGGCTGCATTTTATAAGGATGGTTCCACTAGCGTTGATGTCCAATAACAGCATACTTCTGAATGTGTTTGGTTTAGAGTTTTAGTTTAGTTTTGATGATGTAAGCAGGTGTAATAAGTGGAGAGAGATAGAGAGAGAAACGAGAAAAATGATGATGTCATCAAAACCAAAACTGGCTCAAAACTTGTAAACGAACATGGCGTTCAGACTTGAATAACTGCCACTTCATTTCCTAGGGACTTCTAGCCAGGTGAGTGGTGGTGCTGGAGCAGTCCTGCTCATAGATTTTGTGGTTCTCCCTGTTTATGAGCTTTTGGTTTAAACCTTTTCATTTTCATGGTAAAAGGAGCCGCTCTCGTATGCTTTGAATCTTGTTTTATTTGGCTGAAAGGTTTGTGAAAACAATTGGAAAGTGAGATGAATCCATAATTACCAGCTTCACTAATCTTCCTCCCTTTTGACTGGTTTGCGTAAGAAGTAAGAACACCTTGCTAATTAACCTATATCACCATATATTGGCTGAGGTTAGGTTGATAAAAATGCTAGATTGATAAAAGTGCTAGTTTTTTTTCCCTTTTTTTTCCTTGTCAAAACTCTCTTTGGAATCCTCCCTGCTTTTATAGCCGCAACTTTTTCCCCTAAGCATATTACATGCAAAATTATTATAGCAGGAAGTGTATTTTATTAACATGCTATCAACAATTTATAGAATATGATCTACGGGTACTAACATATGCCATTTTGGGTTGAGATTTGAAAATTTACCTTGGTTGCACAATTTGTTTAGGAATAAATATCTTTATAGCTCCATTTTCTTAAATTCTTCTTCTGAGGCTTAAGTGATTATAAAGAGAGAAAAGGGCATATCTGCATATGCAGCGTATCTGAGTTTTCGTATGAGACCTATGGTAAATTGTGTGGCAAATGGTCTTTTCACCCATTCAGTTCTTCTGATGAGTTTGACCCTGTTTGTGAGATTATCGTTGGTTATTTATGTTTGTAACAGAGGTTTGTTATTTGGTATTTCTCTGTTATTTATGGGTTGTGCTACAGTAACACATCTACTGTCGAAAATAGTTGGAAGATAAGTTGAATAAAGGATCATTCGAGTTAGAGATGAATTGAGTCACTTCTCCAAGGAGAGAGAAAAGATGTAGGGTCAACAAGTGGTTGGATTGGAGTGATATCAGAGTTGGGATCGGTGATAAGAAATTGAATCGCCCGAATAGGGTGAGGGATAACCATTTTTCTAATTGTTAATGGCTTGATGATAAGTGCCGAAAAGCACCCATTGAACCTCATTAACTTATACTTTGTTAGGCGAATTCGGTTGTTATTTGATTAGCGTTGGTTGGTTAATGGTGTTACAGGCTCCGGGTGCTTGAAGAGTTGAAAAACATGCTTTGGAGTGGTTAGAAACGTCAAGGATGCAAAGAGGAGCAAAAGAGGATCAAATGGCCAAAATTTGGGACCATAGTCCAGACCATGCAAATCCCCGTCCGGACCAAGGTCCTTGCGAGCTACTGAGAAACCTACTGCATTGGTCATCCAGACCAGGGAATCCCCGTCCGGACCATGGCGACGGGAATTTACGTTTTTATTTCTAGTTTTGTGTAATTTGAGGGCCCTAGGTATAAATACTATAACCTAACATTGTTTTAGGGTTCCCACAATTGGAGAGAAGCTACTTTTTAGAGAGAAACCGAGTGTTCTTCGTGTTCTTCAAGCAACCTTCGAATCAAAGGATGTCGATCATCTCCATGGCAGGCTAAACCCCTTTTCTAGGGAGAGGATGAAGCTCTACACCAAGTAACCATTACATTTTGTGTAGGTTAAGATTTTTTAATCGAATCCGATTATATGTTCAAAACTTGATTTCACAGGATTAATGGAATCACAATTTTATTCTTTCAATCTGTTGTGTATTTGCGTACCAGTTTCAAATACCCGTTCATATAATTGCTTCTAATGTTGTGTTTGGAGTTCTGAGATAGGCTATGCTTGCGAGACGGATCGTGCCGCGAAAGTGAGACGGTCCGTGCCATGGGATAGTTTATGCCTTTTAACAATCACAAATATTTTCTCGACGATTATCGATAGGGATTGCAAGCCCTAGCGATAATCCCTTGTGATTCGATTATGAACCTAACCTAGGCAAAAGTCGTGGTTATGAGGATGGAGTGGATTCTAAACCTTAGATCCCTTATCTATAAATCTAAATCATTTTTAATTATTGTGTTTTTCTGTTTAGCAATTTCACAACCAATCAAACATTTGCTTACCGAATTAAATTAGGAGTTAATCGGAAATAACGCAACTCGGCCAATCTGTCCCTGTGGATTGACACTCGGACTTAACCACTATTCTTCGGAGTAAAAGTTAATTCCAGGTTTTTAAATATTTATTTTTGACTCGGCACGACACGGTCAAATTTTGGCGCCGTTGCCGGGGACAATTTGCACGGTTACTTAGTTTCAATTAATTTTTATTTTAATTCTTAGTTTAGGATTTATTTATTTATTTATTTATTGTTCTTCGTTTCATACTTTTTAATTTTGTTTGTTAATGTGATTTTTAAAGTGCAGGTTGCAAGGATTGTGCCGAGGATAACAGATCAATAGCAATGTTCCAAGGAGGACACCATCACTATGAGTATTAAATGGTTTGCATTAGGTTAGATTTGTTATGAAAAATATAGATTCCCCTAATGCTCCCCAGTATCCCGAATATGTCCAAGAGAAATTGAGTCATGCCCAATGGTTTCCTGAACTGGGTTATGATTGTTATTCCAACAATTATCATTCAGGATGGGAAAATTATTCTAATTTTTCATGGACACAACACCCTTCAGACCCATATTATGCCCCATCCACAAGGCCTAATTTTTCTAATGTTTCCGATCCATGGGCCTACTACCCTACTTCTCCACAACAGTCATATGAGCAACCAACTCCCCCGCCACCACAAAAATATTCTTTAGATTTTCAGGAGAAGATGTTGCAAGCTCTTGAGGAGTTTGAGGCTAATAATCAATGTTTCACCCAAGCGCTTCACTCTCAAGCCCAATCTCTCGTAAATATTGAAGCTTACGCAAACAAGATAGAAATTGCGATGAATCAATGGGATGAGGAAATAGTATTGAATAATGAGCAGGAAGTAGGCATAGGGCATGATGAGGATGCGTGGAAGGTAGTAGATATTGAGCAGGTAGAAGATATAAATTATGGGGAGAATACAAGGGATGTGGGACAATTAATCACCAATTTTGAAAACTCTAGGGTTGAAGAGGTGGTGTTACCAAAAGGAAGTGTCGATTCCCTTCCTCCTCCATTGGGCTTTACTTTTGAGACCATGCAAAGTGACCAAAGCACAGAACCTGTGTTGACACTTTCACAACATGCATCTATGTCCATTGATATTGGACCAATAGAAATTCTCACAGTCCCACATTTGCATGAAAATCACTCCACAGGGAAGAGAGAAGAGAAAATATTGCCCAGTCAGACCGTTTCTAATCTGATGGGTTCATGTGGAGTCGAGAGCTTGCAAGTGAATGAGGTTTATTCTGAGCGAGAAAATGAAATAATGGTCCCAAGGAATAGGCATGTAATAGAAATTGAGTCTGAGGAAGATATGAGTAAGGTGGGTGTCTCAATTTCTAACTCTACAGGTGCTAGGGTTGATGTCATTATTGAGGAGCTTGATATTTCCATGGAGAAAAAGGTTTTATTAGAACATGAGCCTCTTTCATGTGTGGGTGTTTTGGACTTGTTTGGTCCTATTGATTCTCCACAATTGCTAAGTTTTAACAAGTTAGAACAGATTGATTTTCTGGGTGTCGATAATTTTAATTTGGTATACCACCCATGTTTAATGAACATTGTCAACAGTCTAAAAATCAATTTGGTTCGGATTATGCAATTGGTGGAGGTTAAGTTTGTAATGCAATTACGACCATTGCGATACTCGAAGTATCTTATTTTGTGGCATGGTCGAGTTCAGTTTTTGAAAGAGAGCTTGAAGAGAGGGGGTGATATGTTCATGGTAGTAATTTTTCACTGTGTGACTGGAGTTCGAAATCCACGAAAGCATAGTGTCTTTAGTTTTTTTTAATTAATATTTTTTTTATATTTAGTTTTTTTTGTGTTCTTTTTGTTTCGCTTTTTGTGTTGTCAATCTAATATTGCAGGTTGCTTTCATTCAAGTTGGGGGGTCTCTCCCCCCACACCTTCTTTAGCCAGTTTAGTTCTCCTTTCCGAAGTGATCTCTTTCTTTATTTCTCTGTCATTTGTCCTAATCTTTTAGTGTTTCTGCATTCAATGAGGACATTGCATGATTTATGTTGGGCGGAGGGAACACCTTGTAGTTGTGCATAATTAGAGTCTTGAAAAAACCAAAAAAATTTAGAAATTTTGAAAAATCTTAAAAAGTTGGCTCATTTGGCATGGAATATTGGGTTTGTTGTGCTTACTTGTTGATTGACTGAGTTGAGTTGTGCTGCTATTGCATTGGCATGTCTTGTGTCACCATAGTTCTGTTTGCTAATTTGTTTCAAGGGAGGCATTAAGGCACTTAAGTATGGCACAGTTGCACATCACGTTTGTTGGGTTTAGATCACTTGTGAACTTTGATTTGCTTGTCCTCAAAGGCTATGATTAATGGAGACTTATACCCTTGTGAGCTTTCGTGCCTTAGCTTTCTTGGAGAGGTGTCAAAATAACTCTTTGTTTGTCTCGCAAAAGAACTAAATTTGTTGTCAATCTCATTATCTTTTGCAAAGTATTGGAATCGCATACATCTCTCGGGTTTGGTTTATTACTCGGATGTTACACCCCTAGGAGATGATCATGGGCATTTTCTTGCAATTGAACTGGTTCGTTTCTCTTGGTTACATTATCCCTTGCGAGCCATTTTGAGCCTTAAACACTGAGCCTTTTCTTTGTTAAACTCCACCTTCCATACTGTGTTTTAAGAAAGGCAATAGTGTAGAGGTATAATTTTGGGAGAAAGATTGATTTTTCGTGCTTGATGTGTGGTGTCCCCCGAATTGAAGGAAAAAGAGTTTAAAAAAAAAAATGCAAAGAATACCGTATGTTGAAAAGAGGGGACGCCAATGTGAAGAAAGAGGATTGATTAAATGGTGGTGGAATGATTAGCCATGAGGCGGTGTTGAAATAATATTGAAAGGGGCACACATGGTATAATTGCCCTAAAATGAGTGTCTTGTTATACTTGACTATTCTTCGACACATGATTGTTTCACCTTAACCTTGCAAATTTATCCATTGCCTAATGTTATAATCCTGATTAAGACCTATTTGATCCTAGGGGTGTTGGGGTGTGGATTGGTGGATTGAGATGATTCCAATGCTTGATATTTGTTCATGAGATTGTGTCCACCATATAAAGCGTTTCTTCTGTGTCATAGTGTGCGGGGTGTCTTGCTTCTTATTTGCACAACCTCCAAACCGCACACTTGAGGGTTTATAATGCACCTTGTTTCGAGCGATTTTACTTGTTAAGTGCATGACACGGTGAGAATTGAAGTCGAGGCTCGGTCCGGCGAGAATGATCATTCTTTGTTCCCTTGTGATCAAGGCCCATATTCACTCACGCTACACTTAGGTGACATGATCTCTCTCTCTTGACTTTATAACATTCGAAACTATATTGGCATGTTATGTCTTTGTGGTGGTGGTGCATTCTTAGCTTGAGATATTGACAAGTTGCATGACAGGTTCTGGGTTCCATGTTGAGAGGTTCCTTGTGTTTTGTGGGCGATCACTGCTGAAAACCCTCACGAGACTTCACTCGTCCTACTGGGGCCCTCGGGGGTTTAAATGAACTATCATTTAGTTGCATTTAGCTGGTAGTTTAGTCTGTTTCTTTGCTAGGGACTAGCAAAGTGTAAGTTGGGGGGTGTGATAGGTGCCGAAAAGCAACCATTGAACCTCATTAACTTATACTTTGTTAGGCGAATTCGGTTGTTATTTGATTAGCGTTGGTTGGTTAATGGTGTTACAGGCTCCGGGTGCTCGAAGAGTTGAAAAACATGCTTTGGAGTGGTTAGAAACGTCAAGGATGTGAAGAGGAGCAAAAGAGGATCAAATGGCCAAAATTTGGGACCATGGTCCAGACCATGCAAATCCCCATCCGGACTAAGGTCCTCACGAGCTACTGAGAAACCTACTGCATTGGTTGTCCGGACCAGGGAATCCTCGTCCGGACCATGGCGACGGGAATTTACGTTTTTATTTCTAGTTTTGTGTAATTTGAGGGCCCTAGGTATAAATACTATAACCTAACATTGTTTTAGGGTTCCCACGATTGGAGAGAGGCTACTTTTGAGAAAGAAACCGAGTGTTCTTCATGTTCTTCAAGCAACCTTTGAATCAAAGGATGTCGATCATCTCCATGGCAAGCTAAACCCCTTTTCTAGGGAGAGGATGAAGCTCTACACCAAGTAACCATTACATTTTGTGTAGGTTAAGAGTTTTTAATCGAATCCGATTATATGTTCAGAACTTGATTTCACAGGATTAATGGAATCACGATTTTATTCTTTCAATCTGTTGTGTATTTGCGTACCAGTTTTCAAATACCCGTTCATATAATTGTTTACAACGTTGTGTTTGGAGTTCTGAGATAGGCTATGCTTGCGAGACGGATTGTGCCGCAAAAGTGAGACGGTCCGTGCCGTGGGATAGTTTATGCCTTTTAACAATCACAAATATTTTCTCGACAATTGTCGATAGGAATTGCAAGCCCTAGCGATAATCCCTTGTGATTCGATTATGAACCTAACCTAGGCAAAAGTCGTGGTTATGAGGATGGAGTGGATTCTAAACCCTAGATCCCTTCTCCATAAATCTAAATCATTTTTAATTATTGTGTTTTTCAATTCTGCAATTTCATAACCAATCAAACATTTGCTTACCGAATTAAATTAGGAGTTAATCGGAAATAACGCAACTCGGCCAATCTGTCCCTGTGGATCGATACTCGGACTTAACCACTATTCTTCGGAGTAAAAGTTAATTTCAAGTTTTTAAATATTTATTTTTGACTCGGCACGACACGATCACTTGAGTAATGTGACTATTGACCTGATCTTGCCTTTAGAATGCTTGATTGGAAGGGTTGGTCACACCATGGACTTCTTGCCGGATATGCATGACAACTGGATTCATTCTCTGAACAACAGGTACTTATTGAATGCCTTCTAGGAATTTTTTGAATGTGGTATTGTATTTGTGCCATTGATATTCTCTCTCTTAGTCTGGTAAGGTACCTTCTTTTCTTTTCGTGCTCATTTTTAGTGCCAAAATTGAGAATTACAGCTACAAAAAATACTGAATATCAATGCCAAAATACTATTTATCGAGGTGGTTTGTTTCAATTATAACATTATCGTGGTGGTTTGTTTCAATTATATGTGATAAGATAGGTTAAAATATGACTAATTAAGATAATGAGAGACAAAAAAGAGTACATAATCAAGTTTTCTACATATTGCTAATGATTTTAAAAAATTCACGGCCGAGGTAGCCCAATATAGTCTTCCAATGGAGGAGAGAGGTGAGAGCAAAAACTAACTAAGAAATAAAAGAGAAAATGTAGAAGAAGGAGAGAGGAGAGAGCCCAATATAGTCTTCCACTTCTCTCTCTTACAAATATCTAATAAAACTCTCACATTAACAAAAACTTGTCATTAATAGAATGTACATAAAGTGCACTAAATTGGCTGCCCGGGGTGTTCTGGATCGATCCACTGTAGGTTTGGATCGATCCAGATTTGTCTGTTCAGACAGATTTTTTACCCAATTTCGTGGGCACGTTCCAGCCTCATCTGAACTCGGAATGAGACGATTCTTGAATCGTTGGAAAGCTTTATGAGTCTACTTTCCAACCCAGTTGACCTCATATTCATAGCCTTTGTAACTTGAAAGTAATGAGCCTTTTTCTATCAGTTGGTCAGATTTTTTCGAGGCTCATAACTCCAAATTTCTTGTTCTTTTGTTCCAGACCTTCCTTGAACCTTCCAAAGCTTCTTTAATCAACTTCTAAGCTTCGGCGATTGTCCTTCACGGCATTGCGCGACCTTGGGTACTCTCGGATACAACCGGAGATTATTTGGAACTTTGGACACACCTTTTAGCTCCGATTTTTTGAAACTCATCAAAAACAAAACTCGCGTCAAATCAATCATATAAAAGCACAAAATACACGTGTGTATGATCACAATGAGCGAGATAAGCCCAGAAATCTAGAACATTTGGGGCTTATCCAATGCGTTGGTAAGAAAGATTGGTGGAGTTTGTTTATTGCAATGTATCGCCAATGCCACGATAGTTTGGTGAGTTTTGCGTATTTGATGATCTTTTTTTCCCAAGCTAGGCAACCAGCTTGACTTTGCTTATTCTATGTGTTTTACATTCTTTGCTCTGATTTTTCTTTTTTTGTTTAATTGTTTTATATTCTGTTTTTTTTTTTCTTTCTATTTTTGCTTCATCGATTGCTATGCTTCGATCATGTTATTAGAAGGAATGACAATGTACATTTTTTTTACATAATTTCCATTTTGTCTACTGGTATTTTTATAAAGTGGCAGGACACTTGGAATGCGGTGAACAATTTTGATGTTTTTTTTCATTTGTGTATCTGTGGGCCTTGGATTAAAGTTCATAAGAAATTCATAATCCAAATTGAATTTCTAAAGGTATGTTCAAATGTTGGTAGCTGGCGATCATGTCCATTTTCTTTGGTTTCCTCCTTTCTTTTTATTGTTTGGTAGCTGGCAATCATTTCCATTTTCTTTGGTTTCTTGAGTAAATAATATGTACCTGGGTGCGATACGAACATTTTCTTAATCGGTTGGTATGGTTACCACTAAATGGAATTTGATTTAGGAATCTCATTGGATTAAACATTTTTCAAATTTTCTCTTTTAATTTGTTGCTATTAATTTATTCCAAAAACGTTAAAATACATCAAGTAAAGATAGCAGTGAATTTGTGCGATGTACGAACCGGTAAAATTTCAAGTACAATAAGTTTGCTCACATATATCATGAACAGGTAAAATAATAATTATGGAATTTGAAACCAACATTCATAATTCACATACCTTAAGAAATTTGACAATTTGTCTTCAAAACACAACGCAAGCATAAAAAATACTATGGGTACCAAATAGTGTACCATTGGGTGTGTGGGGCCCACTACCCACTCTGAGGTTTTACACAATTGATCCAAATCATTTCTTAGTTTAAAATAATTTTTTGAATTACGTGAAAAAAATCACTACACTCAGGTTACTATTATTGCTTGATCTAATTTTCTAACTTCTTAAAAACTTTATTTATGATCCCCACGTAAAGAATAAAGACTATATTCCTTTGAAACTGTACATACATAATTGGAGTAGTAATTTTGTTCATTGACCTTTGGAATTTGTAAAAACAGAAATAATAATATGACAGGACTTTTGAAGTAAACAAACTTAACACAATAATATCTCTAATAAATTAGCCTTTCAATGTTGTGAATTTATCCGACCTGACTAAATAACAATTTAACATCTTGACAATTTTATCGTTTATAGGTATTTGAGTAAGTATATCTATTTTAAAAAATTAATTATATAGTTGCATACAACTGTGCATAGCACGGGTTCATGCTAGTTTATCTTTATAGCATAACAATGTGAGCAGGTAAGACACTTGTTTTTATTTTATGGAACGGTTGAATATCATGACTAGCCACTTGCTGACAGAAAGTCTTCTTTGATAGCTATTAATTTTTAGAAGAAAAAAAACTACTACATTGACTTTTTTATGTTTCCCATTTTAATTCGAATGCAAGGTGCATAAATGCAACAAGGATTTTAGTTAGTAATTCAGTCTTTTTATTCTCCACGACATATGAGTTAATGGTCACATGGCTTTGTTGAATTCACAAGAGAGAGAGACATATGAGTTAATGGTCACGCTTTGTTGAATTCGGAAAGAGAAATCAATTTTTATGTTCTCAGTCTCTATAACATACAAATTAATGGTCGCATGGCTTTGTTGAATTCGAGACATCGAGAGAGTGAGAGTGTGGGAATATTACATGGCTACCACCTCCATTTATATAGCATATCATTATATCAAGTATAGCAATTCTTTTTTTCTTTTTCTTTTTTCTTTTTTTGAACAGCTTTATTTCAAACAATTCAATCTGACTTGCAAGTAAAACGTTTTTTTATTACTCTTAATTATGTGATCGAACAACAAATCTGACATCGAAGACTTTCGCACAGCCTTAAGAGATTCAAGAGAGAGAACCTACTACTTCCAAATAGTAGTAATTGTTGGAACTAACTCGAATAAATGAATACTATCTCTGTCACTTTTTAATTGATCTATACGAGAATACATGCAATTTCAAACCCCTAAAAACATATTTCTGCATATAACTTTTTAATTTGTTTTATACCAAATTAAAGTGTTCATTGAATACTATAATTTGGTGCAAAAAAATTTAAAAAAACGATATGCGAAAGTACATTTTTAAATGTTCGCAAAAATACACGTTTCTCAAGTGAATCACTTAAAAAGGGATGGAGGGAGTACATTTTATAGCTCGGAGCAAACCTGACCAAAACCGACACATGCCCACCCCACCAAATACTAATGGAGTACACTGGGATAAAATGTGAGGGTGAAATCTCATAGCCGGAGGGTTGCTTGTGTGGGTAGAAACTTCCTGGTTCCCCTTGTTAATTCACCTGTTTTTACAAAAAAAAAAAAAAACTTGAGGGGCTGAGAAATGAGTTCAATTGTATGTATAATACAACCAACGGCCTACTGTAACATAAAAATAACATCTTTCAATCATATTTGCAAATAGCTTCTTCCATAATGCCACCGTTTTCTCTGCTTCTTATGCCTTGTCTTCTGTAATTCGCATGTATTCAATTCCTAACAAGCTTAACCATGCAATTCTGGATTATCCTTCAACTGAAATTCTCTTCTAGTTGATGGGAAAAAAACCCTCATGAATCAAATGAGTGCAGCTTTTGCATTTTGCTATTTAGTTGATTCAACTTATAGGAAGTTGTTACTAGTACTATACAGTTTCTGGAAATGCTTTTAATGGTTCTTCTAATCGACCGGTGTTGCACGCCCTGTGCGATCATTGACAAGTCGATGCTAATTAAAACTGAAGGAAACCTAACATTATAAATCAAACCTCCTTCGCAAAATACAATGGACTTCGTAGACCGCGAAACTACGATGAGAGGCATGGAAAAAGGAAACCGTAGAGATAAATATACAACTATTAAAAGAAGAGAAGTAGGGGCTTACATAACCAAGGAACCCAGGAAATTCTTTTGCCCAGAAACTAAGACAGATTGACAAGACAGGCTGGAGACCTTTTCATGCAGTGTAGGCGAGAAACATTTCCTCTGAGCAGTGAAGGCTGCAACACCGAAACCCAAAACAAGCAGAACTTGTGGCCACCACCTAGATGAGCCAAGCGCGGACGAGCGTAACTAGCATCGATCCAACCCAAAGTTACTGAAATAGACCCCGTGGTCATGCATCCCAGGGACACAGCCCTTCAACCACGCCTTTGTCACTAAATCGTATCCAGCAATGTAGCCCGTATAAGAATTCCGAAGGTTTACCCACCACGATATATGGGCTGGGGACATCGTCCGTAGCCGCTGAGAATAGAAACTGACATGCACGAATGGGAAGGCATGGAGGGTCCGGTAGAGACTCCCAGCTCTTAAGGGCAGGGTCGTAAGCCATGGCCCAAGGTTCAATATTTTCCCGTTTCCTTCTTCTTTGGTTGCTTTCTTCTTCCCCTTCCCTTTCCATGATACCACCTAGGCAATAAAGCTTTTGGCCAAGAACGAAGGCTTGTCCTCCAAGTGTAGGATTAGACATCAGACCAACGCTCTCCCACTCTTTTGTGGAACAAGTAACAACGTCCACCGAGTAGGTCAATGCGATAGACCGAATTGCCCATATCCCATGTTTGATCACTATGTCCAATACGGTATAAATCAGTACCCAAAATGGCCCAGCTATCTAGCTCGAAAACATCTTTTGGTAAAAACGCTATGGGTGTGCGATTGACAGACTCCATCACTGGTTCTTCTTCTCCGTGAATAGAAGGGCTAAAGTAGTTATTACCGTGCTTCTGGTCGTCGGAGATCTCAAACGCGTACCACGCCTGCAGATTTTTGGCCAATATATACCAAATTTGCAAATAATTCATCAAAATATACCTTTCTTTAAACTATTTTAAAAAATATGTCATGCCGCATGTTGGAAATGCGGCATTCTACGTGGCCGCGAACTCCCTATCTGACGTGGCCTAGCTGTCCACCTAAGTAAATGCCGCATGTTGGACATGCGGCATTGTCTTAATGCCGCATGTCCAACATGCGGCATTGTACTGTAGTTTAACACAAATACTGTAAAATGTTGACCTTATAACATTGTACGGTATTTGTGTTAATGCCGCATGTTGGAAATGCGGCATTAAGATAATGCCGCATGTCCAACATGTGGCATTAGGCCACGTCGGATGGGGGGTTCGCAGCCACGTAGAATGCCGCATTTCCAACATGCGGCATGACATATTTTTAAAAATAGTTTGAAGAAAGGTATATTTTGATGAATTGTTTTGAAATTTGGTATATATCGGCTAAAGATCCCCACACCTGCTCACGATTATCGTCCCAGCCCTTTATCCAAAAAATGGCGGTTTTCTCTATCTCGGAAGAGGAGGACGACGACGACGATAATGTTGACGGGGACAGAGACGACGACATTAAGGGTGATAGCGTTGCAGATTCGATGATGGGTTGTGGGGACTCTCTCTCTCTCTCTCTCTCTCTCTCTCTCTCTCTCTCTCTCTATGTGTGTGTGCTTGTAAAGCGTGCAAGTACTAAACAACTAGCAAACCTTAGGCACGGGCTATCAAAATACTAGTTCATGGCGGTTCGCCGTTTCACAAAAGAGAGAGGATAAATTACACTTTGCACCCCAGTATTTTATATACCCCCTCCGTCCCAATTTGTTGACCCCTTTTGGGGAAGAAGATTTTTAAGGAGTGTGAAAATTTTGTATTGATTTTTCTATTTTAACTCTTAAATCCAGTCAATATTACTGTGACCAAATTTGTGAGGCTAATTTATTATATGAAAGTCAACATATTCAATATGGATCTTGTTTGATAAATATCAATTAGTTCTATTATACAAAAATTTCAAAATCATAAAAACCGTTATAAAATAAAAGATAATAAGCTAGCCAATTAAGATGGAAAAAGTACTTTTCAAGGGTAAAATTAGAAAGTGACCCAATTTTGATGGATGTTTTTAGAAGTGGGACAAATATTTTGGGACATCCCAAAATGGAAAGAAGGAACAAGAAATTGGGACGGAGAGAGTATATGATAAACGTAGAGGTATCGAAGGGAAGTGTATAGAAATTAGGGAAAATGACCAGAAAATGGGTTTTAAAACAAATAATACCAATTTCATGGTAAGGTTTTTGGAAATGACCAATAACATGAGAAGGAAAAAAATAATTCCACATACATGGTACCAATATTTCGACTGACAGAAATACCCCTAGGTAAAAAAATCCCAGGGAACTTGCTCCGAGCAACAACAAAACTTGCTCTGAGAAACAACAAAACTTGCTCCGAGCAACAACAAAACTTACTCTTTGTATAACCTTGTCGTGCACTCTATATGAAACCACAAGCACCAGACTGTTCTTCTCAGAAATTTTATTTTTTATTTCCTTAGGTTTTTAGATGGCATGAACCATGCATACAGGTCCATCCGTTCGACGTTCCATTGTCAGTGGGGTGACCTTTGCACTCCACATTCTAAACTAGCACCATAATTGTTTTTAAATTCTCATTTGAACAATTTTTGTATCATAGAGTTTAATTATGTTTCCGTGGACAATGCTGGAGAGCCAAAAAATTCACCGAAATCAAAATCGCTTGCTCTGTATATGAAAATTTGTTGCACCTTGTAATAACATGACTTGTTCTTTGTTTTCCCAAACATGAAAAACATGAAGAATAGTCAGGTGCTTGTGGGGTGACCTTTGCACTCTTTTTATAACATGAAAAATAATGTACTGTCACTGACACTAAAAAACTTGCTCCGAGCAAGAACAAAACATGCTCTTTATATAACACTGACGTGCATTGTGTATGAAACCACAAGCACCTGACTATTCTTCCCAGAAATTTTATTTATCATTTCCTTGGGTTCTTAGATGGCATGAACCATGCATACAAGTCCATCTGTTTGACGTTCCATTGTCAATGGGGTGACCTTTGCACTCTTTTTATAACATGAAAAATAATGTACTGTCACTGACACTGAAAAACTTGCTCCGAGCAAGAGCAAAACATGCTCTTTATATAACACGGACGTGCATTGTGTATGAAACCCCAAGCACCTGACTATTCTTCCCATAAAACGTGCTCTTTGTGTAAGTTTGACATGCACTGTGTATGAAATAAACAAGCACCAGACATATTCACCATTAGCACTTATAAACAAATTAAGCTACTCGACAATATTACCTTCTCTCTCATCTCTAGGTTGTTGCCTTCACTTAGACAATATTACAAACACCTTGCATGCAAGAAAGTAAGAAAGAACAGACACTACATGAAATTATTCACAGATTGATCCATTCTTTGCCATCATTAAAAATTAGACATTCAAAACAAGGACCAAAAAGCTCAACAATACTTCAAAATCAAATATTCAACTCCAAAATATTACTAACAGAAACAAAGAACTTATTAAATCTCCAAAGCTATTGATCCACACAACATTTTCCAGATGGGTTTTGGGTATCAAGCCATTTATGAGGTTGTGATCGCTGCAAGAGGGTTTGGGTATCAAGCCATACATGAGGTTGTGATCGCTGCAAGAATATACCAGATGGGGGTTTAGGGATAGGGTTTAGGCGGAGAGAGAAGAAGGGTGAGGAAAATTAAAGAGCGCCAATGTTTGGACACACATTTAGCTCTGGTTAGAGGTTTGAGTGGTACCCGTAGCAGAATTTCTGGTAGGAGAGCGTCATTAACGGCTACACTAAAGAAGGAAGATTTCCATAGATCTGAATATGACTGTTGGATGATGGGTCTACACTCTCCACCTTTTTCAGCGAACACCGTTGGGCTTGCCGCCGGTGATGGTGGTGTTCGTCGGACGTCGGGCGCGGTAGTGGTGGCGTCGCTCTTCTATCTCCCTCTCCAGAAGACTGGAACGAAGAGGAAGGGGGAAATCTGGGAAGGGGAATGAGAGAGGAAAATGGAGAGGGTATTGTGGGCATTTCATCTATAAAATCCCATGTATGGGTAATTTTGTTTTTTCCTTGTCATGCTTTGGGCATTTGTGAAACCATGCCCATGTTTTTGGCATAATTTGCCTCAACTACCATGTATCGGTCATTTTCCCTAGAAATTATACTAATCGGCTTGTGGGGCCCACTTTTGGGTCCCTTACGAATGATCCAAATCGTTCAATAATTTTTTGAGTGTTCTTGCTAAAAATTAGCTTAATTGGATATGCTTAAGTGCTTCATGCAAATTTTCAGTTTTTCATTCAGAATTTAGGATCCTGAATTCTGAATGAAAAACTTGAAGTTTGGATGAAGTACTTACGCATTTCCAATTGAGCTAATCTTTTGCCAAGACACTCAAAAAATTATTTGAAAATTATTGAACAATTCGGATCATTCGTACGAGACTCAAAAGTGGCCTCGCAAGCCGATTAGTACAATTTTTATACATTTCCGTTTGGTACCCGTAGCATCTCCCGTATTTATAGTTGGTGTTACTTTGCCTTCACATTTTTCAATTTCAATTGTCAATCCCTCACACTTCCCATCATCCGTCAATGTCCCCCTTGCCATTTGTTTGTTGGGAGACTTTACTCTCTAGTTCATTATTCTTTAGTGAAGCCCATTAGGTAACTCCGCTTTTGGCATTCTTAAAGCTTTATCTTTAGATCCCAACTAGTCCCAAGCCTGGATAAAAGAAGAAGGTCGTAGGTTAGCTAGTTGACAGCCAACACATAAAAAGACCCACCAAATCCTTATAACATGAATCATAATCTTACTCTAAGACATGCTAAGGCACTCCCTTTAAGCAACGTGTTGTGCCTACCTTCAGGTGCTTTGAAAAATGGGCAAGGGGCACCACGCGGCCCAGGTGTGGTAATAAGTGAGCAAGGGTTCCCACACGTGCTTGAATGAGCGCAGGTAAATAAGCTAACCCAAGACTATAGGATCCACTTAGCAACTTGGAATATAGGGACTTTAACAAGTAAGACTATGGAACTAGTTGATACCAAGATTAGGAGGGGGATTAGTATAGCTTGCTTCAAGAGACCATCTGGGTAGGGGAGAATGTTAGAGAGATAGATGCTTACGCCCAAACTTTACATCTTAGATTAGAGTGCTCAAAGCGTAGGGCTGCGTCGATGTAAGCAAATTATTTGAAGTACGGGATCGAATCCACAGGGACCGAATGGGAGCGGTGCGGAAGTTGTCTTGCTTGCGAAGTGTACGGCATTAAAGACGACCAACTTTTAAAGCGATTCAGGGGGTGGAATTCTCTTAAATTCGAGAATGACACGAGAACTTTAAAAGACTAATTAAACTAAGGCAAAGTCACGAAATTCATAACAACCATAACTTGGGTG
Source organism: Vaccinium macrocarpon (assembly GCA_022606695.1). NCBI lineage: Eukaryota > Viridiplantae > Streptophyta > Magnoliopsida > Ericales > Ericaceae > Vaccinium > Vaccinium macrocarpon. Next base: position 11,989,437 of record CM040181.1, read on the forward strand.
AATCCATTCTTCTCTTGTTAACCGGCTTGGGATACATTCATGTATCCCAAATGGAAGATTTGGAATATAAAACCATTTACAAGAAAGGGGTTGGGCAATAAATACCTCATTTTTTAATGGTGCTTTTTACATTGAAAATATTGATAATATTAGGACTCTTCGACCCACCAAAAGATTGGTGCTCAAGAACTTTTCTCACCCGGTATTCTTGACGGAAGTTTGAGCATGCAACCTCATTTTTTGGTTAGCCAAAACCCGGGTGACAAATCCCACTCATTTCGACAAGTTTATGAAAATGAACAAGCATCCCCATAGTCGAATGCAAAATTGGATGGAGAGAATTCCTAGCAACAATAATTTGGATGACAAAGACCGCAACCAACCGCTCCTTGGAAGAATGAGGTACAATCGAAACAATAGATTGGCCAAGATCCATAATGGTTATGACGAGGTTTCAGGGCTTAGTGTTTAATTCAGGATTGTTCTTTTCCATGGATAGGATTCGATCCCACATCTTTGGTCAGGTATTGTCTTTAGGCACTTCAGAGAGACGCTTTCAGATGCGTTACCTAAGTTGCACGCCCTGCCATGTCCCAAATGCTGCAAATATCTTTGTTCACCTCCTTCGTCTTGACATCCCCCAAGGCCATGCACCTGTGTCGACACTCTCTCAAGTTTCTTTATTCTGCTACACTGGGACACTCGCAGGACACTGTGTTGCCCTAGAAAACAATATGCACGATGTAAAGTTTAAAGAAGTTTTCTTGCGTAATTGATGATGGTGCATTGAAGATAAAGAGACGTGCAGTGGTCCTTCTATATCGACAACATGGATTTGTTCTTTTAATCGTATCTTGTACACGTCGCGTCCTCATAACTTTCCGAAATTTGCGTGTCTGAATATTGTTGTTGTGTCTAAATCCTATCGTGTGTCAACGTCTGTGCAACCTACACAAAAGCTTATAAGCTGAATGGAATAGACCTGGCTCAATAATGCATTAGTGACACCGATTTGGTCAAATTTGTGTTCAAATCAATCAACTTTCTGACCATGAACACTCATGTAATTCCTCATTATATAAAAGCCATCAGACATCTACTATATTGCTAGATTTCCCTTTTCATGATTCATGGCTTTGTTGAATTTGGTATATTATATATTAAAAAAAATGTTTACTAGTTCAGTCTTTGTATTCTCTACGTTATACGAATTAATGGTCACATGGATTTATTAAATTCGGTATATACATAAAAGTTACTAGTTCAGTCTTTCTATTCTCTGTAACACACGAATTAATGGTCACATGGCTTTGTTGAATTTGGAATATATATATATATATATATAAAGTTACTAGTACAGTCTTTATATTCTCTACGATATACGAAGTAATGGTTACATCTTTCAATCATATGTGCAAATTGAGCACGGCTTGCATACACATTCCGTCATCTGTCCTCTGACTCATCAATTTCAGGCCATCTGCTAGGGGCTGTATAAAATGTGTTGGAATGTATCAGATCAGACGAGACTCAACTCGTCAGTCGTATAAGAAGCCTCTCTTCCTGTAAGCCGTCTGGATTCAGCTTCAGCAGCAGCAAGCTTCTTCCGTAATGCCACCAATTCCTCCCCAGCATCACATATGTAAGCGGAGGCTTGCCTGCCAGATAGGGTTGCTCCTTCCATGCTGTCTATGTAATCCTGCAGGGAGTAAGCATTCAAAATGTAAGGAACTAAAGTTTGAGAGAGAGAGAGAGAGAGAGAGAGAGAGAGAGAAGCATCATTTACAACAAAAAAAAAAAAAAAGAAACTGTTTTCCAGGAAACACTTCTGGTTAAGAATCCCTGTATGTTTCACTAGACTAAAAAACAAGGGTGATTCTATTGGCAACCCGTGAAATGCAACATACAACCCAAGCAATATAAATATCAAATCCTTCCATGCAAAATGACCATTTAGCCCCTTTAAGTTAAAATTTGGAAGTTAATTCCCAAAAATATTGCTCAATTTCAGGGGTCAATTCCCAAACTGTCATTGCGAAATATCATTTTTATGTTTTGACTTGTAATTTCCGAAATATGGTTCATTTTTTGGGAATTGCTTACCGAAATTGGCTAACAAATATGGGCTTCAATACTGGTTTCCGGGGTTCGATTTCAAGTTTGGGAAGAGAGTGATTTCAAATTTGGGGGAAAATTTTACTCTAGGGTATTTTGGAAACTTAACCGGCTTTAAATATGTATATTTGCCACCTCAACCGGTTTGTATGTAGCAATCAGATTGTATGAAGTAAAAAATGGGTTGCCAATAGATGCCTCTAGAACCATCACCTACCATTGTCCAACTCCATGTACCCTGCTACCGTTCCCTTGTAAACTATGAAGCACGGACACAATACGACTCGGACACGCGGACACATTATTCTTTCAAAAATTAGTAAACGGACACATCGGGGACACGCCGAATATAAAATGTATTTGTATATAGAGGAATGTTATGAATTCATATAAAAGATGAAAACTCTATTTCTATCAAATTTATGAGCAATACAACGAAGATAAATTACCAGTCCGCGTATAATAAGTATACATGACGTATAAATCGGTGGAATTTTCAACTCATGGCCAAGTTTTAAAATTAGATTTTGACCTTTTACGTGTCCTTAAACATGTTCTAAGAGTTTTGCCAACGTGTTTTAGAGTATCTACGATGTGTCCGAGTAAAATAAATATAATAAAGTAATCAGACAAAAATTTAAGCATGTCTTACAAGTGTCCGGGGAGTGTTGTGTCATGTCCGTCACCGACACGTGAGGCCAATAGCCGTGTCTGTGTTTCTTAGCTTGTAAACATTCAGTTTTTTTACTTGCGCATGTATAATGAAGAATTTTCACACAAGAAAAACGAATTAAGTGTATACTTGTCAGCATTTAACATCAGCTGAGATTAGTTTTTCTAATTTAATTCTAATGTGCAGGTTACGATATGAAATGGTACCCATTATCACTACAGAAAGAAGAGGCAAGCAAACATTACCTGCTTCGTATATGAGCCAGCGAGGAAGAAATTCCTCACAGGTGTCTTCTGATCAGGTCTAAATGGATCTTTACCAGGCGCCTCACGGTATAAAGATTGCCCAATCTTAACAACAGATGACCAAGTAATTTCCAAACCTTGGGAAGATGGGAATAAAGCCACAACCTGATGTAAATTTACTATATCAGAAGAAAGATACACACATAAAAGTTCTGCAAGTATAATTCACCGATCTTTTTTTGCATTAAAGGTCATGAGGTCAAGATTAGCTACTCCAAGGTAGTATAGGATACATGTCCGACCCCATGCCGGAAGCAGCAGCAGCTACAAAACCCGATTATAATATTAAAGAAAAGCTTATAGTCTGCTAGTAGGTAGAAATCCCATTCTCCTAGATTCCTATTTAAATCACATTTCTGAATAATGACATCATCTTGCGTTAGGAGTCCTAGGATACTATGATGCACAATGTATTAGATATGCCGACATTTCTATTATTCGGAAAAGTAATTGAGTTCGTCAAACACCAATGGTGCAAATACTATTGCCTGTTCTCAAATAACAATGTAGATAACATTGGCTACCGCCAGTTACAAACTAGCAAATAGAATTCATTGCTTTTCCATGCTTCCTGAGAATGAAGTTCTCCAGGTACTTCGAATCTAGCACGTGTAATGTAAATGATGTCGTGAATTCATTCAAACTTCATGTCCTGAAGTTTTGAAGAGTTCAGGATTCAGGTCAGGTAACTTTGTTCACATGATACATGTTGATAAGAGACAGTGACTTGGTGCAACTGCTCAGTACCACAGTAGCACTGTGGCTAGGTTTTGAATCACCAAGTACGGGCAAGACTTCCTGCCTTGTTTAGAACCCATGTAAGGAGGAGCTTCGTTTTAAGAGGATTTGGTTGGAGGGGTGATGCTCACTGATACAAAGATGGTACTTATGCTGGGCCAGTCACCCAGTCCTGATGGCAAGTGGGCGGCCACCTTGGGCCCTCAAAATATTGGCAGAAAAAAGGCCCAAGATAGGTGTAAGTTTTTGAATTTTAGTGACAATATTAGTCACATCTGTGCAAGATTCGTGGTTCGAGCCTCACACAAATGGTTTTTCTTCTTCTTCCTTTTTTTTCACACTCAAGTACCTTATACTAGGGTTCATTTGGGTATCCCAAAATTTAGGGCTTTCAAAATGAATTACTTTTGTCTTTAGGGGACGTAGTTCATTGTTTAGTCATTCATTTTTCATTTCTTGTGTGTCCTAAATAGAAGAACCATAAAAGTAAACAACAAGGTCATATTTGAAGAAAGTCCACAAAGGACTAAATTAAGCCCCAAAAAAAACTCCATAAATTGGCTGTATGGTGGTTTTAGTAGGCTTTTCAACTACTATGAATATTGCATTTACATTTCTGATTCCTCTAATCCAAATGAATCTGAGAAGTTCAAATAAAATACCAAAACACTAACAAATTAACTAGACATAAAACTAAGCTGATAATTTAGTGAAGTAGTGTCTTTTAAATAGGATATCGACGTACTTTAACTTAACCGCTTATGTCATAAATGGTTCACCTACCTTTTATCTAACACTTAGCAAGTTTGCATCACATATTGTCCCTTATATCTATTCTACTTCAATCATCTATATTATTGTCATATACCTTCCTAGACTGATTTTATCTCCTCGAACTTTTGCTAAAAAATGTGTAGAGGCATCGACATTGGGATTTCCCTATGGGGATCAAAAAAGGCAGGGCCAGCATAACTTATGGTTTGTTTCTTCCAAATGCCAAAGTGGAAATTATTACCAAAAGAAATGCCAAAGTTAAAAACAATAACCTAAAGCAATGTCAAAGAGGGAAAAAAGATAGTGGCGTTCCTTTGATGAAAGTTACCTGTTTTGCAACTCGTTTTATGATTTCATCATTTGGTAATGGCATGTAGGGATCACCAGGTGTAAGCACGCATCTGCAAAGAAAAAAAAACATAAGCATACAAGTGGTCAGGAATTATTTATATCAAGTATAAAACTGACACAAATTTGCAATTATTAATAGGAGAGTAGCACGGTATAGAATAAGAATCAAGATGACCATGCAGGAAGCCACAAGGTACAAGTACAAAAATCTCATCAAGATCAAGCTGCTATATTCTGCATAAGCAAACTAGACCTTTGTCAAAGACAAATAAAAGACCTGTCAACTATTTCATTAAGCAGGTCAATCACATGATTAGTTTTTGTTAAAGCATCCAACTCAAAACCATAGGCAATGAGTAGAGAGGCCACTAAGGCTCATATACTTGCTTTGGAGGCTATAATTAATCAATGTGGGACAAGCTCTAAGCCTCCAACACTCCCCTGCATGTGCGGCCCCTAACCCGCACGTGGAGAGATAAACAACGATTCAAACACACACGACAACTATTAACCATCAACAACAAAATAAGGGGAACCAACCATCAAAAACATAGAGTCTTGTCCAAAAGCCTAGCTCTGATACCATGTTAAAGCATCCAACTCAAAACCTATTGGCAATGAGTGGAAAGCCTGCCTAGGCTCATATACTAGCTTTGGAGGTTATAATTAATCAATGTGGCAAGCTCTAACAGTTCTATTATCTTTCTCCACAGATTTAAGAACGGTAGAACAATAATAGGAAGAAAAGAACATGATTTTCCTTACTGGAGCAAAGAGCCTTGGCCCTCGATGTAATAGTCTTCTGGGGATGCGAGTGCAAGGTCTGCAAAGCATGAGAAATCTGCATCTGGTGTGTAAAGAAGATTATCCAACCCTGCAGCTTGCCTTAGTTGCCTAACAGTTACGAAGTGGGAAATATACATCAGTCATCAGCAGACATGCAAGCAGCAAGGGTAATCCATTTTCAATAATCATGATAAGCCAATTAAAGCATATTTAATTTGTAAATCCAGGATTCCAAGATCTCCCTTTCACAAAACAACTCGTAAGACATGAGAGAATCACCTTGACCGTTCTAAATCCTGCAACTCTGTTACCCAGCCATTATATCTCAGTTGCACTGTTACCACAGGCACTCCAACTAATTCATAGATATTATTAAAGAATTCCCACTCCCTCCACTTGGGTGGAACTAATCTTTTTATTCCAGGAACATCACATGCTGCCATCAGATGCAAGAGTTCAGTAAGAATGCACTTAGTTAGTAGAGAGTTGAATTATGGAGGGAGAGCCAACCACAAACCTGCAACATAAGCGTCAGCTGTCACAATTTTCTTTTGAGTAGCCTGAAAATTGTAACAAAAAACACAGTTTAAAGAGTCAATGAGTAAAATAGATCTTCAAAAAACCATCATGTCAGCCTAACCATGTTGGAAGGTCAAACATCCAAATCCAACGTATCAAATTAACCAGTTACTACACCTATGGCCCTGCTTCAATCATAGTACCACCTCCCATATTTTAAACATCCTTCGCAGTATTGTGCTCAAATTGATTGATAGTCCATGATGGACAATTCTATCATACTGCTGTAATGCCAGCCATGCAATACGGCACATAGTATTGACTTAGTAGGGAAGCAATAAGCGAGTATGATTAGCATAGCTGAAATGAGCATATTGAGATAGATCCGTGCTAAGACTTTGTGAGATAGAATTAGAAATGAAATCCTTCATGGAAAGGTAGGCATAGCACCGATGGAAGATAAGATGAGAGACAAAAGATTAAGGAGTAGTTGCCATCCATCCTAGATCGGCCGATGTGGTAGTTAGGAATGATATGGTTACAGCAAAGGGTAACACTAAATGGAGGGGTAGACCAAAATTGACATTAAAAGCATTCAAAAGGATCTAGGTTTTTTAATATCACAAAACACAATGCCCCACCCTAGACAAAAAAAAAAAAAAAAAAAAAAAAAAAGCCAGATTCATGTAGCCAAACCCAATTGATGGCGACATAAGGCTCTGTTTGCTTAGCTTTGGTTATAAGAGGCTATAACCTGTGAGTTTCTAAATGACTTGGACATTGGTTGCACAAGTTGAAATGAATTACACAATATTTGGAAGTCACCACATGTTAGCAAAAAGGTTTATGAATAAACTATAATATGGAATTTTGACAAGATAGTAAAGCAATTCAACTGCGTTGACTTGGAGAACCCAAATGCTCCAGTAACAATAAATTTAGTTCCAAAAGATGCAGCTTAAATACATACAGATTTAAAGATGAATAAGTTTAGTAGCAGTAAGTTTACCTTGGACATAGCAATTCCTGTTACATACGTCTCTCCATCAGTAGATCTCTCATGCAGTATCTCTCTGCAACCCCACCTCAGATGGAACCTGTTCTAGCAAAGAAATAGTTTCAAGGTAAGAAATAAGTAAAATATCTGGTCAGGAAGACAATATGAATTAAATCATGTCCTATTATGTCACTTCAAGTTTCTATAGTCACACCTTCCTCCTTTTTCTGTGATATAGTTCTTAATGGGGCCACTTAAATAAACGTCTGGAGAACCTTTAAGCATGCGTAATAAGGAAGCCTCTGTTTTAGTAGCAAACAATCCAAATATGGTGAGCATGCAACGGGCGCTGATATTATCGCAATCAATAAACCCAAGAGCATAAGCAACAGGATCCCACATTCTCGTTATACTTGCACGGGTGCCACCTTTAGACAAGAACCAATCTGAGAAGCTTATCTGTATGGTATAGGGAGAGTTGTCGTTAACAGTACCGACCCCTTAAAAAAAGAAGTTACCAAGGAAGCTAGGAGTGATAATCAAATGTACTAGTAGGAGATCATCCTTACACTATCCAGATTCCGTATATCTCTCATTGCTCCATCTGGATCAACAAGAGCTCGCACCACTGGACTTAAGGCAAGAGCCAAGGCATTTCTTGCTTTATCATAAGGCTGCAATTGAACAACATGAGGTGGAAATGACATTAAATGGGAAGATACTCAGTCAATGTTTGCTTTAACATTTGTCAATATTCATAACATCAACCATTTTTCTTTAGGATACCAGTGGCGGAAGGATCCCTTATCAGGCTCACTACCAGTAGGTTTTCATGGCTAAAGGTTAATGAAGATGGGAAAAATCTAGTTACAGCTAGCTAGGGGTGTCAAACGGGAGGGTTTGGATAACTAAGGGTGGGTTTCGTGGGTCGGGTCTCAATGGGTCATTGACCCCTTTACAACCCAACTAGCTGCATAATTATTATCTTACTCAGAGTGACAATAAACCCGCCCCACTAACCCAGTAACATATTGTATACATAATTATATGCCAAATATGTGGTTACAGATGAAGAAGAAGAAAAGGCTCTGTGTCAGTAGTTTTGGTGTGTGGCATTAGTACTTTTGGTGTGGCATCAGTAAATATGGATAGCACCAATAAAATTTGGTGTGCAATTAGTAATTTTGGTGTGGCACTGGTAAAATTTGGTGACGTTAGTTAATTTGGTGGTGCGGTAGTAACATATATTGTAATAATAGTGAAGATGGTGTGCCGGTAATAACTTATTGGGTAATATTGTTTGACTCACTAGACCCATGTAACCAGCCATTTCGGAATTATTTAATTTGAGTCAAATCAGGTCAGGACCATCACGACCCATATCATAAAATTGTTGGGTTTAACTAAATTTACAGCAAGTGGGTTTGGGATGGTTCATGAGTTAGGAACAAATTTGAAACCAGTACAGGCAGTGACTGATGTTCAAAAATTATCGAACAAAATCGGAGTCCAAAAGCTAGCAGGGGCGAGAATTCAATTTCAGTCATGGTTTCAATCTACTGATAGGTGGGGGTTGTCTATGGATTTTACACTAGTAGCAAGGTATTTGGGTAAAAGTTGACCCATAATTTTGATGATGGAGTACAAGAGCCATGCTTATTTCACATTAGTTCTAGAGATAACTCAGGTTTCCTAAAGAAGAGACAGCCACTTAGGGCTTTCTCTTTGGCCAGCGCCCGGTCGGTTATGTGCACTATTATAGGCGTCTTCTTTTCACTATTTCAATGTCTTATTATAGTTCAAGCCTGTTCTCCCTCACACACATCAGCACACCAAGATGTGTGTTTCAAGGTTTCCAAGGGGTTTTAATTATGCAAGGAAAGATTATGTTTCCATGTTCTTCGTGGCTGTCAAAGAGCCACAAAGGTTGGTTGGGGGCGCCAGTTGCATAATTGATGACGTAAGGGATGGTTCATTGTTACTGATAGTTTTCCGAAGGATAGTTATTGACAATCCAGCCTTCTGAGAGTTTTGGAAGTCAGACAAAAGGTTACTGTTGTAAGTAGGGAAAGAATAACAAGATTGAAGTACAAAAGTGCGAACTTTCCCTGCAGGGAATAAAAGAAGGAAAAGATAAGTATAACTAGACGCACAAGAAGATCTAGGCATTAAACCACCTTAAACATATGAACAGGATAAGTTGTCGGAATTTTCTATAGAACTTGCTCTCTATTGAATTTCAAAGAGTTCTCAAGCTAATTCATCAGACAAATAGGATATCTCAAGTTTCAAGACTGTTGCCACTAAAAACATAGTACAAAACTATAATGTCCTATCAAAATAAGGAACAAACATTAGAATGAAGACTGTTTTCTTTTCATCAGCCCCTTCAAAATAAGGCACAAAACCCATGTTCCCAGCCACGATATAAACCAGGTATCCGTTTTGGGGAGGCGAGATGTTCTCTAGTTAAACAGCAAGTAGTCAGAAACAAAATGACAATTTGACTCAGAATAGGGCCCGCGGATGACTACTAAAGCCTGTTTCATAACTTTGAGGTCAAGAAATACAAGTGAATCCTAAACTATAAAACAATGAAACACAACTGAACCAGCTGCTTACCAAATTAAGAAGACAGACAAAATAACACTCAAAAGTTAATTGTGCAAAGCCCATGTTTTCTAGTTAACAGCTAGTGGTCACAAACAAAATGACAATTTGATGCAAAATACAGCTTGCGGATGTCTACTAAAGCCTGTTTCAGAACTTTGAGGTCAAGAAATACTTGTAAATCCTAAACTACCAAACAATGATACCCAGGTGAACTAGCTGCTTACCAAATTAAGAAGAAAACAGAATAAGACTCGAAAGTTAAATGTGCAAAGCCCCAAGTGAGCCCAGACTTTAATGAACTTGAACTTCAACAAGCTCCAGAAAAAAGCAAGGCTGGTCCACCACACAAAAAGAATGCTAAACATGGAGAGCACTGCTCTTGCATATTGGCTCGACACAATTAAACTGGAATACCACTCAAGATTCAGTGTAGCATAGAACTAAAATAGCAGACATTACCTTGAGCTGATTTGTAGCCAAAAAAGCACGAATTCCATGTATTGGTGCTCCAATTGGAAACCTAAAATCAAGTTCTGCAGCAGGAAATTAAGTTGCATAAGCAATGCTAAAAAAATGGTTCATCTAGCTGGTACACAGCAAAGGAATCAAGTGTATTACTCTGGCCAAGACAAGAAGTTTCTGAATTAGATCAGATGAACTGCATAAAAAACGTAAAACAGTCTAAGAGTCGGGGGAACATATGTCTAGTAAGCATCCCATCATACCTCCAATTTCACCCCCTTCATTAACAAAAGTGTGAGTATGATCCTTCACAAGCAGATTTTTATCAGCACCAACCTACATCAAAGCAGAGATCCAAGAAAAACAAACAGAGATCATGTCTCAAGAAAATTAAGCCAGTGAACTTCAATTTCATGAAGTGAATCAGTAGAGACCACAAGCAAGCTCATTTTGACGTAGAAAAAGTTCCCAGGAATCAGCCAGAATGACAACAAATGCAGTGATAATTTTGAACCAGCGTATTGACTGCAAGCAAAGAATTTACAACTTCAAAATATTATAATGCAGGTGCTATTTTTTTTAAACGCCGTGGATTCTGAATTCTGAAGATTCATAAGGAAATAACCAGATTTCTTACAGAGACGGCAGCAATATGGCATACTAAACACCTTTTATGGAGAATCACAGCACAACTAATCACTTGTGACTTTAAACAATCCACGATCATGAGGGTTTACAAGCCACAAATAAACACTTTTGGAACACCTAGGTCAAATAGTGGAGTTTAAGCATTTAAAAAACAGTTAGTACATGTCAGGGTCCAATTTAACCTAAGCACCACTGACAGATGCACTAAATTTCATACGACAAGTTCCATCTAAAAGTTATACAGTCAAAATCAAGCCATAGGAATAACCAACCAAATAATGTGTTTTTAGAATCTGATAAGCACAGTAGCTATCGAGTATCAAGTACGGATCTGCATTCTTATGTTCTATAGCCACTAAAAAGCACGGAATCTGATTGTGCATGCAGATTGGGATACAATGAAGGCATCAGTAGATATGTAAAGCAACTGCACAAGTGACCCACCATTTCAATATCTTATGCTATGTAAAGCAACCTACACAACATATACTTTCTTACCAAGAGACACAATTATGTAATTTCCTGATGATAAAAAAAAAACACATATATTGAAGTTAAAACCAGCCACAATAAGAAAAACAAGCAAACTGCCTTCACCTTTTTCAACAATCGGAAAAGATTATTGTAGCAACCAAAGAAAACATGAAGTCCCATTTCAATGTGATTCCCACGTCTATCAACAAAAGAACCAACTTTCCCACCAATGAAAGATCTTGACTCATATATGTCCACCTGAAAAGCCGGCGCATTTAGGTAAAAGGATGGTGTTATGAGAAATCAGCAGACTAACAACTTAGTCAATAAAGTAATTTTCAAAAAGGTGATATGTGGACCAGGCAACAACCAATACATAATATTCATGTTCATAATGATAGCATTTATCTCCCTATGCTATGAAACAAGCAAATATTCTATTCATGCCCATGGCAAGACTAATGTTCTTTATTGTGTTTTAAGGACAGATGCATGTCACTCAAGTGTCACCAGCGTGCCCTGGTCTAACTTTATTTTTCCTTCCTTAAAACATCAAGGGGAATTCACGTTCTGTCAAGGGGTAGTGAGATTGATGATTGAATGGGGTCAAGAGCTAATTGTTTTCAATTTACAAGGGCCTTTCCCCATTTTTCTCCTCCACTAACCACACCCAGCTGAAAATGGGCCTCCTCTGGCGTGAATGACTTGGTCTTCATACATATTACTGTTGTGATGGCTAATTTATATTCACAGCCCAAAGAAATATAAAGCATATTCCCATGAACTATCCTGAAAGTCTACCAGGAAGCGATACATGTCCCTGAGATCTCAACCACTTTGAGATATAGGAGGTTGTTACCGAATATAAGGCAAGGCAAATTGGGTGTATCTATGTCCTGTTACGACTGGTTTCTTGGCCATTGAGATTTGACTAACCTTGACACTCTGTTGACCCACAATTTTGGCCACTCGCCACATGAACGTTTTTTGCACATAATGCCAAAAATAGGTGTAAGCATTTCAACTGCATTGGTGATACATGTCGAGGCAGATCCCTTGTGCCTTAAATAAACATGTCACCTTCTAAGATGTATTTGTGCATCTTATCTAGTCAGAAAATTTAGTGCAATTTGATTATTTTTTTTGGAAAAATAGGTGTCCGGGCCAGCTTTCGCAAACTTCGAATAACTTCATGCAATTTGTTGAGTAGCATAATTGACCATATATTCTGTTGATATCACTAATTAAAATTCTAAAAGATAGAAGATAAGGAAAAGTGCCAGTCTGGTCAAGGTAATGGCCCAATTTGTCAAAAATATCGCAACAGAGGATATTTAATCCTGGACGTGACCATTGGTGAAATTAGTGAGAAATACGAAGACTGAACCTCATGGCCTTGATCCAATAGCTCAACTGCAGTTGACATACCCGCAAGACCAGCTCCAATAATAGCCACTTTCAGTTTTGGTCCCCGATAATGTTGAGGTTCTGGTGGAAATAACCCTTTTGGAGCTGACAGACAAAAGAAAATATCAGTGATACCCCCAAATTTTGCACCTCAAGCTAAAAATATTTGTATAGACTTACAGATGTAACAGGGGAACCAAAAGATTCAAAACATATGAAACTAGATTTGCCAAACAGAATAGTTGTTACATGACATCCTTTGAAAAAAATATGGACTCCTATCCAGTATCCAATTATCCATGTCATATCTTTCTGGATCAACTGATCAAGGTCTAGAGACCAACTACAATATGAGCAGTAAGAAGTTCATCTTCATATCTTGTCTCCAATCAATGCGTCAGCATACTTATCAAGTTCCCTCCTTTCTATTTTCTTTCTTGAAACTTGAATGGAGACGCCAACAAAATTTACTTGACACCTGAAAGACAAGGAAATCTACCAACATCTGCCAGATACAATTATCTAGCTTGCGACAAACCCGGGGAAAATCGAAAGAATAAAACACGAGTTCTATATTTTCTATCCATTGGGTATGTCATATGTGATTAAGCTAACTAATTTAACATATTTCCATTAGAGTTGTCGTCACTGGAATTATCATCCTCCATTCAGCAAAACTATAAAGAGATGCATTCATGCACACAAACAAAACTTGGGACTGTTGGTTTCTTTCGAATTCTTCTCATCACTCAGAAGCTAATAACATGGTTAAGAAACTACTAGCATAAAGGGAATACTACTATCTCAACTTTGCAGCCTTCCCAACAGACCTTATAAACAGTATCCCTGTGACCCTTTTCTTCTGCATACAGTTAAACCCAATCACCCACATCCACAAGACCTACCCAAGTTATAGTCAAAACAGAACTAATTAACTCCTCTTGTACTACTACCATGTTCAACTTCAATTTCCCTCAAGTAGAAATGCACAAATGAATTTCCAACGACAAACCCCCATATCAATAATTTAATTCATTTTCAATTAGGTGTTGCTTTAGCTTCTTTAGGGGTTATTACGTCCATGGTAGCTCAACACGTGTACTCTTTATCTGCTTATGCATTCATAGCACAAGACTTTACTACTCAAGCTGTGTCATATGTGCATCACAAATACATCGCAGGGTTCATCATGACAGGAGCCTTTTGTCACCGAGTCTAATGAATCCCGGGAATTCTGGGCTTGAAAAAAAAAAAAAGGAAGCCCAAAAGCAAAAAGCAAAAAAAAAAAAAAATAGCAATCACAAGCATCACCACTTTTACGCAGAGTAAACAAAATGGAATTCTGGGGAAAAAATCTAACAAGCAAACATATCAAAATATATACAACAATTAACTTCTAACTGTACTACCTATTCAACTTCAACTACGATTTGCTTCATAGAAAAACTGAATTTAGCACATAAAAGCCCTATACCCCAATGCATGAAGCACAAAAGTAGCAACCACACGCACCACAATTTCTATTCAGGGTTGGAAAAAAATGCAATTTTCGCGAAAACTCTAACAAGCAAACATACAAAGGAAAATATAAAACGATTATACTATTCCATATATAGTGGGTAAAATACTTGCCAAAATCAAAAGATTAATTATTTATTCCCTGAATGGGGTTATTTGCTTAGCTATTTGTTCCCTTGATAAGCTTTCGGGGTCGGACTTCGTATGATTGTGGACTTATGCCATTTAATTCAGGTCTTGAAACCGCTTGTAATCGAATGATAGACATAGAGTGTGGTTAAAAATGAGTAGGTACCATTCCTCCTCATGTCAGAGACGTTGTCATCCAAAGAGCAACGAAGAGCAATCCTCCTCCGAGACTTGTTCAGTTGAGTGGTCCGACCAGGACGGAGAGCACCGGAGAGCACGGACCCGGTTCGGAGGCAGGTTCGGGCACCAGCAGAGGACGGGAAACAAGAAGAAGAAGTAGAGGCCATAATAAAGGATTGGGAAACAACACAGTTATCTTCAGTATGGGAAAGAAGTGAAAAGAAGCTGAAATTCAGGTGTTGCTAAGCAACTGGCCAGATGAAAGCATCAAGATTCCGCAGTATCGGCAGAGAGAGAGAGAGAGAGAGAGAGAGTTTGGTAGTGGTGAAGGTTGGGTGGAGATTGGAATTCGTCACCGAAGGACGAAGTTAGGCAAATGAATTGTCTTGTTGTTTCAGTGCCCATTTTATTCCTCTTTCCGTGCCAAATTGTTTCTCTCTGTGAACCAAATTGTTGGGTACTATTTTTTGATAATTTAATTTTTTTTTAAAAGTACCAAAAAAATAAAAGTACACATTTTTCGTTGTTAACTTTTCAAAATGATTATATATTTTGAGACAGTTAAAAAAGAAAAGAGGACCAACAATTTGGGATAGAGGAAGTAACTAATTCCTAGGAGGTGTTTAGTGCCACTAAGGCTGACTTTTCATTTGATTTTAGCGACCAGTTGGTAAAATCAGGTAAAATCAACCTGATTGTACTAATTGGTGAACTCATTTGCTAAAATTATAGTTGATTGCTAAAATAATTTGAAAAACTCAACCTGAGTAGATTCAGCCACACTCTCTACGGCTCTACCTAGTCAAATACAAAAAGTCTATTAATACCGCGGTCAAATACAACAAGGCCATCTCTAGTATTTAAAAAAAATATTTGCTAAAGTGTGCATGTAAACATACGTGGGATTCTATTTTATATGTGCTAAGTGAGCTAGTAAAGAAGGAATGCACTTTAATAGGCAATCATTTATTCATATTTTTGTTCTAAAGATGCTCTTAAGTTCATTGGGACGGGTAGTTATCTAATTTTCCCAAACTTCATATTCAAACGTGTCACACCTTCGATTTTCAACATATTTAAACATATTTTTCCCAAAATAATAAATTTAATTTCACTTATAAATATCCAAATTCAACACGCACTGTCTAGTTGAGTATCCATATCCTATATGAAAAACAAGTATCAAGTACATAAAGTTATTATACTTTTCAAAGTCAAAAGATGATAAAAAAATAAAATAAAAATAGAACTACAACTATATCTTCCAAAAATGAAGTTCATGAGATAGAATGATAATTCTTCCAATGCATGCCTTTTAAATCCAATCGTGCACTCCAAGCAAGCCACTCATGCTCCATGCAATTTTATTTGAAATTGTTAGGACTACACTAGTTCAATAGAGATTTATCTACAAACTCTAAATGAATGCGCATGAAATGAGCATGCGACAAACGCGGTGATTTGACAGGTACGATATTTTATGTTGATAAGTGATGACTCATGGATGATATATGAACCAAAAAAAAAAAAAACCAAGTGTTAACATTTATAAAATCATTATTTTCTTTCATGAAAACTTCTTTATTTTTAATGAAAATTTTAATTAGGCATCCTATACCAATATTACCATTCTGATTTCATCCTATGAGATTTGAATCTTTATCATTCCATCCTATAAATGGTTTATCGGACCATTGTGCTCTTATTAATTACTTTAGTAGTATATATTATTTACTAATAATATATTCTACTACTAATTACTAGACCAAGATTTCCGAAAAAAATCATGGCACTGATTAGAGAATTCTTTTTTCATTGGGATTCAGTTATTCATGATCAATACCACATAATCATGGCATGGATGAGAATTCTTTTTCATTGGAATTCAGTTACTCATATTGATCAATAGCACATGATTCTAAAAGGTCATTATGAACACCATCACTTTCTCATTTGGAAAACATGAGTTCACAATTCCGTCGATTAAGCTCAGCACACCGGATAAACTCAACGCCATAGAACCTTTCTCCGCCATGAACCGATCCACATCCTTGATTACGATAATTAACTTGCTCATCATCTACAACAAAAGCATCTTCAAATAGTATCATCGGAAACCCTAAAGAGATTGCCATGCGCTGGCTCCCCGCAACAATATACACTTGTAACGAAGGAGTAGCCACATGTATGGATCTACATGAAGTTTGAGTGAAAATCATGTCCATTTTGGGAGAGCATTTGTTGATCAAAAAATGCTTCATGACATAGCTTTTTTAGATCGTGAAGATTTTTCAGATTGCGAGTTTCTTGGATATGAATTCAATTTTGTTTTCAATTTTTGGGTCTTAGATTTTAATAGGACTCATGATAAATAATTCTATTGTACTAGGTTCTGTCACACAAGATTTCATGGTAAATAGTTTCATAATGATGAGAGTTTTTATGAAATGTGTACTTAATTTGGTTTGCAGAAAAACAACAATATATTAATTTACCATGGAATTCAACTCATGATTCGTTAAATAATTCAACACAGGACTTATGGTAAATAATTTTACCATTTTTGTTGTGAATTTTCATGAATTTTGAACTTTGTTTGATTTGAATAAAAACAATGACATTTTAATTTACCATGAAATTTAACTGATGATTCGTTATACAATTTAACACGGAATTCATGGTAGATAATTTTACCATGTATCTGGGTTGCTGGGATTTGTGGAGATTTTTTTCATATACTAATGATCATAATTTATTGATTCAACATATTCCAAGGAGTCGATATAGTAAAAATCAGAAAAATTGTAATCAATCTCAAAGTTGGCAGGTGGTTTTATGGTGCATTAATCAACCATGTTTTTTATGCTTGGATTGTATTTTATGGTGCATTGATCTACCAAATGTTCTATGGTTTTTTCTTTTTTGTGGTGCATTAATCTACCATATTTTTATGGTTTTTTTTGTATATGCAATATGATTTTTATGCTTGGACTACATGATACATTTGGTCACAAAAATTGTGAAATGATTTTCTTGGTATGTAAATCTATCATGGTAAAAAAACATAGTGGATTACTACCAAATTAAATGAATAAAATCGATATCTCATGGCTCGTGTGTTTTAGGACAAATATCATGATTATTTATTTTCAATTTTTTTTTTAGATTTTAGGTGTGAGAAGATTAGGAGAGAGAATTATAAGATTAGAAAAGATAGATTTTTCAAGATAGGAGAGAGAGATTGAGATAAATTAGAAAAGATTTGGAGATAGAAATTAATGTTAGGAAATTAGGAGAGAGAATTATTAGGACAATCAGGACAAAAATATTAGGAAAATTAGGAGAGAGAAAGGGTGTTTTGGGGTTTATTTGAATTTCATAATGGAATCGTAAGTATTCAAATGTCATAGGATGGAATCATAATGATCTTTTTTATACAGGATGCCTAAATAACACTCCCATGTAATTTACCCAAAAAAAAATAACTCTCCCATATTTAATCTGAAGTGTTCACACTTACTAAATACCTATTTCCATTTTTCACTTCAACTCCTCTGTTAGCTCTATATTTGAATATTTTGGAGTTTTGGGTCCCGTAATCCCTACCAGGATTTATTGATCCTTAATATTCTTACCCAGTTGTATTGGTAAAATAAATCTTGTTTCACATGTCACATTCACCCATGCCCAGCTATGCTAGTAAGAATCATAAATCGTGTTTCACAAGCCACGTTTACCATGCCCACCTACGCTGGCAATAATATATCAATGTTATTATAACGTGACTATTTCTATCTTTAAGCATACCCGCACATCGATCATGCACCCACTTAAGATATGTAGTGTCTCATTTCAGTGGCGGAGCCAGGATTAAACATCCAGGGGGGCCGAGTTATAAAGGAAAAAAGTTCAACGCAAAATACCTTTCTATTCCTTACACAACAAATAGGTAAAAAAAAAAAAAAAAACAATTATCAACATCCTTGCAGTTCATAGTCAAAGAAAAAACCAAAATACAGATTCCAAGATTGATCATCCATCAAAATAGAACAAAAAGTATCTTAACAATCTATCAAAGTGCAATCCGACGTGTTTTTAAATCTCGGAAATCATCTATGATCGACTCTAAACTAAATTTCAATGCAATTTCCTTCTCAATGTATATAATTGCAGAGCTTGAGAGATATTCATCTTCCATTTTGTTCCGCAACCTATTTTTGATAATTTTCATTGCCGAAAAAGATCGTTCTGCCGATGCAGTAGAAACATGAAGAGTAAGTACAAGGGTGATCACTCGGTAAACAAGGTGGTAGATTGCTGATCTCCTAGTCTTCATCAACCATTTACACAATTCAGACACAGTTGGTAAAGCTTGGTACTCCAGAGTTCTAACCACATTTTGCTCATAGTGAGTAAGTTGCATCTTCAACTATTCTTTTTCTAAATCAGTGAAGTCTTGGGGATAAAAAATTTCAACCAATTGACAAACATAATCCATCCTAAATGATTCATGCTCCCGAGGATCCAAAGTCGAGCCAAGAGTAATCAACTCCATCGAACGCTCATTGAAACGACTACTCAACTCTTGCAATTGAGAATCAATTGCAGCATAAAAAGTCTCAACTCGATAATAATGCTCGATTGTATACTCATCTTGATGTCCACGAGCTCGCCCTTGCCTTGGAATGTAACAGACACTCATATCTGGGATATCCATCGTTCGTGCAACACAAAATGATCTCACTATAGCAATTAGAGGATCCCATCCCTCATCTCTCAAATTTTTGAAGAGGGTTTTTAGTTGATGAGACAAGACAAAGAGCATTTAT
Source organism: Vaccinium macrocarpon (assembly GCA_022606695.1). Taxonomy (NCBI): domain Eukaryota; kingdom Viridiplantae; phylum Streptophyta; class Magnoliopsida; order Ericales; family Ericaceae; genus Vaccinium; species Vaccinium macrocarpon. The sequence continues at coordinate 12,008,955 of CM040181.1, forward strand.
CAAATCTTGAGTTTTACGCTGCAAAGCTTGACAAAGAACATCAGTGATCTTCATAATTTCATGCATAAGATGCAAGATGAAGACAAATTCAAAAGAGGTCAATGTTCTATGAGCTGCGTTTGCCGTTCCTCGATCTTTGTAACAAGTTCCATCTTCCTTGATATTGAGCAAAACCTCACATGCTGGACTAAACATGTTGATCAAGCTAGAAATCGACCTCAAATGAGAGCTCCAATGAGTATCACATGGCCGACGCACAGTGCCAATTTGATTTTTTCCACTCCCAGTCTCAAGCTCATCAATTGAGATGAAATATTCAATTTCAGATACTTTAGCAGCTCTTAATTCATCATTGCGTTTACATGAACCACCGACAGCATTGATTATAGTTGTCAACTGCCCAAAGAAATCAAAGATGGAGAAAACTTCCTTAGATGCCGTAACTAGTTCTAATTGCAAACGATGTGCTAAGCAATGAATGTAGTAAGCAGATGGACAATCACGCATTATCAAAGCTTGTAAGCCATTCCACTCACCCCGCATATTATTTGCACCATCATATCCTTGCCCCCGAATATCAAGAACATCTAAAGAGTGATTGGACAAAACAGAATATATCTCCTTTTTCAGAGTCAATGCAGTTGTATTGGAAACATGAACAAGTCCAAAAAAGCGCTCAAGAAGGATGCCCTCTTTGTCAACAAATCTCAAAACTATCGACATTTGCTCCTTCTTTGACTCATCACGAGCTTCATCAACAATTATGGAAAACTTCGCATCACCAATTTCCTCACGAATTGCCTTCTTCACTTTGGTTGCATAAATATACAAAATTTCCTTTTGGATTTGCGGTGATGTGTAGATAGCATTTTGTTGCTTAGCATTTTACAACACAACTTCAGCAATCTTTTCGTTACATTCTCCTTGAAAAGCAACCAAATCAAGAAAATTTCCACGGTTCAATGATTCCTCACTTTCATCATGACCTCTAAATGCAATTGTGTGAGACGCAAGATATCGAGCCGCCCGAATTGAGGTTTCAACTTGTAGACGATTGCTTGCAATTTCTGCAGCACTGTACTTCTCAATAGCTCTGTGAATATGTTAAGGTTGGTTGAGCAAGTCCTCACATTTTTTCTGGGCAATTTTATGAAAGGAATTAGGGTCTTTCCCTTCGTGATGCAAGAAACCACCACTGAAACCATCCCTAGCTTTTTTCCAATTGCGAAATCCATCTGTAATGAAAGCACTATTCCCTTGGTTCCTAGATGGTGGACTGAATAGATAGCATGGTAGGCAAAAAACTGCATCTTTAGAAGGAGAATATTCAAGCCACGAAGGAAAAGTATCAAACCACGATCGCTGAAAACTACGAAGATGTTTCTCACTCCCAGATTTTTTATACTCAGAAAGCAAAGGTTGGAATGGACCAACCTTGATGTATGCTCTTCGAATTTCATCACGTTGAGTAATATGATAATCATAAATGCTCTTACGCAACCCCGGATCACGCTCTATGGAACTAAGGTCAATTTCAACAATTTCAACCCTCCGAGTTATAGTAGGTAGATCTTCAGAAATTAGAGGATCGACATTAGAAGTCGGCGAAATTGGAGTATCCACATTACAAGTTGGCAATGATGATTCGGCTTCTGAAATTTTGTCACCTTTTCTTTTGAAATATGTATCAATTCGAATTGTTTTTCCCATCTACATCAAATGAAAGAGATATATATATTCAAACAATAATAAAAGGGGGGAGCCCTGCATAACACTTTCACCCTTATGAAGCACAACAACAACACATTCAAGCATATTTCAAGGGGGGATGCAGGGGTATCCCACTTGCACCCTTGGCGAATATTAAACAAGACATAATCAACAACAAATAATAAAAGGGGGGGAGCCCTGCATCACACTTGCACCCTTAGCAAGCACCACAATAACACATTCATGCATATTTCAAGGGGGGATGCAGGGGCATCCCAACTTGCACCCTTAGCGAGTATTAAAATAAGGAAAATGAAATATTACCATAGTGACCGGCGAGAGTGAGCAAATTAGCAATCTCCAAAGATTAGTGTTGGTGGTGGTAGCATAAAAAATTTAATTTCCTTCAAGACCATTTCGAAGTCTCAAGTCTTCATTCTCTTAGAAAGAAAAAAAAATAGATTAGGTTCATTGCAATCAAAGCTTGTATAAAGAATCAACAATAAAACCAACGATAGATTGCAAATAATAAATTAGTCAACGACTCAATAAACAATAACTTACTAAATAAGAGTCATAACTTCCTTAAATAAACAATACAGTCAATACAAACATACAGTAAATAGTCTCCATTCTTTTAGTAAAGTGTAAACAATGACTCCTTTTGATGTTCTAATTCACATGAATCAATTCTATATTCGATCATTTTCCAGTCAGTTGCTCATTTTTCTTGATTTTATTCTAAATTGACCCAAATGAGAAAAAAATGTGTAATTCTCAAGTGCTATTTTTGTTATTGTAGAGGCTTCGAGAGAGTAAGAAAGAAATGGCCAATGCAACCAGAGGTATTGTTCTAATTTTCAGTCAATGAGCATGGCATATTTAAACAATATTTCTACAATCAAAGGTGGAAGCCCTAAAACTAGTTAGTAAACAATAGGAAAAAATGTATGCAATCAAAGCCCTAATTTGATAAACCCAAATACCCAATTCTGCCTTTTCAAAGTTAATTTAGAAAGAAGAAAAATCACCTTTTCTTCTTTCTTTAGTCGGTTCAGAAACCCAGATGAGAGATGAGAGAAGATGACTGGATGAGGGCTTTCACTGTTCTCCTTTCCTCTATTCTTTAGTCGGTTCAGGTTTTAGGAATCCAGAGAGATAAGTCAGAGAAGTGGAGAACACGGGGTTCTTTGTTTACTCCTAAGGACCTAAAGCTTGTTTTGTTTGAGCCTTTGAGGAACGTGTGTGTGTGTGTGTGTGTGTGTGTGTGGGGGGTGTGGGGGTGGGGGGGCACAAAGAAAGACTATTTTGTTTGAGCCCTGTGAGGATTGGGGACTCTTGCAAACTAGAAATTTTTTTTTTAAAAGTGGGGGGGGGTGGGGCCCACCCCAGCCCCTATTTGCCTCCGCCCCTGTCTCATTTGTCCTCGACAATCACACATTCACTCATTTTCACGAACCATTGTGTAATCCACCACTTCCTTTAAACAAGTATCCATGTATCAAACATATGGTTTATGAACCACGTTGATATATTTACCCAACAAATGTTTAAAGTCCTCAATGTGAAATATCGGGTGTCCCTTAAGTGCCTATTTCTAAATATATTCTCATTCATTTTGACGATGTGTCCGTTACCCATTGCCTCATGTCCAAAATGGATCATTTTTCCTAGGATAAATATCATAATCATCAAGTTAAGGAAGCAAAGAGTGGGAATAAGTATTTCATGTCCTTTAAGTATCTTTCATGTGTTTTAAACCAACATTATCTGTTTGTGATTAAGGTCAAGTGTGTTAACAATTTCACTACATTAACATGTGACACGTGTGCGATGATGAGTGTTGTTATCTTGGAAATCAAAGAGGTCAATAACCATACAAGGATAGGCTAGAAACAAACATTTCAACAAGTGATGAGGTGTAAGGAATGAATATATCAAACACGCGATCAAATGAATCAACCAGCAATCAAACGAGAGTTTTCTAGAGCCTTTGAGCAAAAGGTATCGATACCTTTTTTAGGGAGGTATTGATACCAATTTTCCACTAACGAACAGATCAAAAGGTACTGATACCTTTTTGAGGAGATATCGATACCAATGTTATTATGAGTAGTTTTTGATAGATTTTCATCTTAGGTGGGGGATCACAACCTAAGCACTTAGAGCACGAAATATATGAAGGAAATGCATCAAAACCTAACACAAACACTTAGAGAAGGTAGAGATCAACCACTACCTCAAAGATTTAGCTCCAATCAATAAAGATTAAGATCCAAAAGAAACCCTAGCTCCCATCTTCAAACCCAAATTGATTTAAGCTCCTCCAAGTATGAAATCAAGATACAAGCTCTAAATCAAGTAATTAATGTGCATCAAGTGTGAGATTTCACTCACAAACAAGAGCAAGAGAGAGAGAGAGAGAGAGAGAGAGAGAGAGAGAGAGAGAGATGGAACCAACCCAAAAATGCAAATGCAAGTTCTCACCTCTAAAATGCCATAATTCAAAATCCAAGGAAGATTGGTGTTTCTCATGCATAGATCTTGAAGATTTGTGATGGATTGAAGTGTAAACCCAAGGATTTGAGGTAGAAATGAAAAGAGAAGGTAGAGGAGAAGAGGAAAGGCTGTAAAGAGAAAAATTGCTTTAATGAAATGAAGTCAAAAGCCCCAAATCGACTTTTTATAAAATCTACTCGAAACCCATTTGATGCAGCGCAGCCTATGGAAACGAAAACGAACGTGCAAGAAAGACACGAACTAAAGATCAACCCAGAGGTACTCCTTCCTTAAACGATCAGATATGAGTAAAAACTCGTTTTCTATATTCAATAACAACCAACCCTAGCCGCTTAGGCTTACAACTTATTATACAGGAACTAGAAACCCTAACTGATAATCAAGGAAAAAACGCAAAACTAATTAAAAGGAAAAATTCGGAAATAACAGAAAAACATCGTAGCAAGCTAATTAGGACACTCGGTATCGATACGGGAAGAATCCTGTATCGATACGGGTGGCTTTTATTCGCCAATTAACACACGGGTATCGATACAGAGAAAAAACTCTGTCGATACCGACAGCTCTTATGTTGATTCTTAGGCCTTTTTAGGCCTACGTGGGACGCGAACCTCGTCCATCCATGATTGCTAAATGACCGAACCCGGTCTGCATCATCCTCCCCTGCTTGAAAAGAATTCGCCCTTGAATTGCAATCATCAGAAGACGAACTATCACCCACAAACGGAATCAGATGCTTGACATTGAACACATCCGACGTGCGCACATGGCTAGGCAGATTTAAACGGTACGCATTTGGATTGATCTTCTCGAGGACCTCCAAAGGCCCAATCTTCCTGGCCTTAAGCTTGTTGTATTCCCCTTCCGGAAAGCGATCCTTGGTCAGCACAACATAGACAAAATCACCCACCTCAAATTCCACCAAACGACGTTTCTTGTCCATTTTGCCTTCTTATACTTGGAGGTAGAGACCTCCAACCGCCGGGTAGCCTCATATACGCCCCTGCAAATGTGCCATAAAGTCTTGGGCCTTCCAATGCACACGCCAGGTCGGGCAATCAGGAGCAAGATCAACGAGGACTGCGGATTGCACCCATAGACAATCTGAAATGGAGAATGTCCCGTACTTCGATTCACTAAATGGTTGTATGCGAACTCAACCTGGGCCAGTTTCAGATCCCATGACCCGAGCTGTGCACCCACCAAACTGCGTAACATGTTACCCAAAGAACGATTGACCACCTCAGTTTGGCCATCAGTCTGCGGATGATATGAAGTACTAAAATCGAGTTGTGTGTTTGCCAATCTCCACAAACAACGCCAAAAGTGGCTCAAGAAACGTGTGTCCTCATGCGGGAAACAATAGATACATGTGCAGCTCATGTAAACGATAAACACCGTCAAAATACAATCGTGCTACCTTTAACAAAGACGGTGGTCTTCGTGCAAGGAATAAAGTGAGCCATCTTGAGAACCACATCCCACCACCACATAAATAGAATCCTTGCCTCAAGGAATGCGAGGAAGACCAAGGACAAAATCCATACTCACATCCGCCATACGGTTGCGTAGGGATAGGCAAAGGGCATATAAAGTCCGGCGCAAGTGGCCCCACCCCTTAGAAACACAACAGATATGACAAGCTCCCACAAACTGGTAAACATCCCGCCTCAAAGTAGGCCAAAAATATGATGCAGCCACTAAAGCAAGGGTCATATCACGACCCACATGTCCCTCATTATGCAAGTCAGTAATAATTTTGAGCCGTAGACTCGACTCTAGAACACATAATGCATTACCCTTTAATAGAAAACCATCATGAAGGTGAAACACACTCGGTTCACCCTTTGAAATAACAGCCAACACATGCGAGAAAAAAGGATCCACAGCCAATAGTTCACGAAAAGAATCGAAACCAAGTACCTCAGTGCGCATAAGAGTCAGCAAGGAAGAACGACGGCTGAGGGCATCAGCAACTCAATTCAATGCCCCGGCCTTGTGCTTAATCACAAAGGTGAACTGCTGGATATAAGCTGCCCACTTAGCATGTCGATGGGAGAGCTTGTCCTGACTATTCAAATGTTTCAGCGCCTCATGATCAGAATACAACACAAAGTCACTGTGAATGAGGTAGTGGTACCAATAGTGCAAAGCCCGCACAACATAGAACTCCACATCATACGTGCTGTAATTCACCTTTCCCCCATTAAGCTTCTCACTGAAGTAAGCAACTGGCTTCAAATTCTGACTAAGCACAGCCCCAATTCCTACCTTCGAGGCATCACAATGTAATTCAAACGGTTGCGAAAAATCTGGAAGAATTAGCACTGGAGCACTCGTTAGCTTCAACTTGATCTCTCTGAAAGCCTCTATTGCCTCTTCTTTCCATGTAAAACTCCCACCTTTCATACATTCTGTGATCGGGGCCATAATAGTGCTGAAGTGTGGAATGAATCGGCGATAGAATGACGCCAACCCATGAAAGCTCCGAATATCAAACAAGGTCCGTGGTTCGGGCCATTGTTTGATTGCCTCCACCTTTGATTCATCCACAGCTAGCCCATTCCCCGAAACAATGTATCCCAAAAACAAGACTGAGTCAGTCATGAAGGCACACTTTTTCAGACCCCCAAACAGCTTCTCCCTTCGTAAGACTACCAAAACTTCTCTTAAATGCTGCATATGTAAATCCGGCGTGGCACTATAAATTAGAATGTCATCGAAATAGACTACAACAGACTTACCAATAAACGGTCGCAGCGCTTGGTTCATCACACGCATGAAAGTACTAGGCACGTTTGACAAACCAAACGGCATAACCAGCCACTCATACAAACCCTCACGAGTCTTAAAGGCAGTCTTCCATTCATCCCCTGGTCTGATCCGAATCTGATGATAGCCACTCCTCAAATCCAGCTTGCTGAACACCTTGGCCCCTGATAATTGATCCAACAAATCATCTAAGCGAGGAATAGGAAATCGATACCTCACAGTGATTTTATTGATAGCCCTACCGCTTCACGCGACATCCTCCATGATCCATCCTTCTTTGGAGTCAATAAAGCCGGAACTGCGCAAGGACTAAGGCTCTCTTGAATGAAACCCTTGGATAGCAACTCTTCCACCTGTCTTCGCAACTCCTCATGCTCCTTTGGACTCATCCGGTAATGGCCTCGGTTTGGCAAGGCAGCACCGGGCACCAAATCAATTTGGTGTTGAATGTCACGAAGCGGTGGCAATCCCTCTGGTAACTCCTCTGGAAAAACATCCCCAAATTCCGACAAAAGGGGCTGAATAATAGCCAGAATTGTAGCCTCAGATTGATCCTGCCCAATATCCTTCCCAACCAGAACATAAGGTAATAGGTTAGGACCCACTGGAGCTGGCTCCCTTGAAGGTAACAGTTTGATCTTTGTACCACTGTAAATTAAACTGTAAATGTTAGTCCCTCCGTCATGTACGACTTTACGATCATACTGCCACGGTCGCCCCAAAAGCAGATGACAAGCATCCATAGTTACAACATCACACCATGCACTATCCTTATATTTAGAAGCCATTGAAAAAGAAACTAAACAGCGCTTAGAAACTTTCGCCTCATTACCTTTCTTCAACCAACTCAATCTGTAAGGGTTGGGATGCGCCTCTGTCTTCAAGTTCAATTTTTGCACTGCTTCTTCTGACACCACATTCTCACAACTGCCCGAATCAATCACATAGCGGCAAACTTTGCCACCAATTGTGCAAGTGGACTGGAATATATTGTTGCGCAACCACGATTCCCCTTCAGATTCTTAGGGTGCATAGCACACCCTTCGAACCACCAGCATTGGCGACCCTGTGTCACCTGTACATTCTATCTCCTCCATCTCCCCATTATTGTCATCGTATATAGCCTCCTGGTCATAACCTTCAGTTGTCTCCTGAACAATCCCCTCCTGGTCTAAGAACAAGGCCTTTCCTGGACGACCGCCTTTCCTGCAATCTGACATACGATGACCTGGCTCGCCACACTTAAAGCATTTAAAGCCAGTAGTCACCGTTCTGTTGGTTGCTGGTACTGCGGGTTGAGGAATAACTGCACGTACAGATGGTGCAGCCCCCGCAGTTGTTCAAACAGCACTGTTCCAATTACCCGATGGTCTCCTATTGAACCATTTTTCTAACACTAAAGCTCTCTGATGGGCATCCGAAACAGAACACAAATCATACATCATTAACTCATCTTGAATTTGTTGACGTAAACCTCCAACATACCTTCTGTCTGCCGCTCCCGTAGACTCGCTAAATCGATTTTTTTTTTGGCCACAAGTTGATAGAACTCTTCGGTGTAATCGTCGACAGAACGCGTGTTCTGGCGAAGATTTTGCAATCTTTGATACATGATACGGGTATAGTTATGGGGAAGGAACTCCGCCCGCATCTTCTTATTTAGCTTTTCCCAATCAGTAATCTTGGACTTCCGTTGCCCGCTCCTTCCGAAGTTTGATTCTTTGCCGCCACCACGCCAGAAGCCCCTACCCCCAACCTTTGCCACAAAGAGGAACTCTCCTATCCACGGGAACCCTTTGAAATCCATGATTTCGCGTCTATAGCATTCACCAAATCCGTAAACTCCTCCTAAGTGATAGATTACCCTGAAATTCGGGCAGGTCAATCTTGATACTCCTCTCCCATGAATGAGAGTCATGGGTTCTAGCCACAATCTCCCTGCCCCTTCCCTGTTGATGGTAATGACCAGCAAAAGGGTTGGAACCTTCATCATCCGAAAAACCCTCCTCCTCTTGAGGATTAGGTCTGACAGGACGACGGTGAGTCGGATTCCCAACTTCTAGGGCCTCAAGGCGTTGCATGATTGCCTCGAGTGTCAACCCCATCCGATGAAATCGGTCCTCAATCCGAGCTTCTCGAGCGACTTCATCCCACTCATAGACTTCGTCAAGATCAGCTGTACGGTTGCCTCGTCCACCTCGACCTCCAGCACGTCCTCTGGCAGCCATCTCAGGATTGGAACTTGCAGCTCTAATCCCAACTGATGCAGCGCAGCCCATGGAAACGAAAACGAATGTGCAAGAGAGACACGAACTAAAGATCGACCCAGAGGTACTCCCTCCTTAAATGATCAGATATGAGTAAAAACTCGTTTTCTATATTCAATAACAACCAACCCTAGCCGCTTAGGCTTACAACTTATTATATAGGAACTAGAAATCCTAACTGATAATCAAGGAAAAAACGCAAAACTAATTAAAAGGAAAAATTCGGAAAAATTTGGAAATAACAGAAAAACATCGTAGCAAGCTAATTAGGAGACTCGGTATCAATACGGGAAGAATCCTATATCGATACGGGTGGCTTCTGTTCGCCAATTAACACACGGGTATCGATATAGCAAAAACTCTGTATCGATACCGACAGCTCTTATGTTGATTCTTAGGCCTTTTTAGGCCTACGTGGACACAACCTATCCATCCATGTTGACGCAACCCGGTCTGCATCTTACATTGTGATGCCTCGAAGGTAGGAATTGGGGCTGTGCTTAGTCAGAATTCGAAGCCGGTTGCTTACTTCAGTGAGAAGCTTAATGGGGGAAAGGTGAATTACAGCACGTATGATGTGGAGTTCTATGCAGTTGTGCGGGCTTTGCACCATTGGTACCACTACCTCATTCACAGTGACTTTGTGCTGTATTCTGATCATGAGGCACTGAAACATTTGAATAGTCAGGACAAGCTCTCCCATCGACATGCTAAGTGGGCAGCTTATATCCAGCAGTTCACCTTTGTGATTAAGCACAAGGCCGGGGCATTGAATCGAGTTGCTGATGCCCTCAGCCATCGTTCTTCCTTGCTGACTCTCATGCGCACTAAGGTACTTGGTTTCGATTCTTTTCGTGAACTATTGGCTGTGGATCCTTTTTCCTCGCATGTGTTGGCTGTTATTTCAAAGGGTGAACCGAGTGTGTTTCACCTTCATGATGGTTTTCTATTCAAGGGTAATGCATTATGTGTTCCAGAGTCGAGTCTACGGCTCAAAATTATTACTGACTTGCATAATGAGGGACATGTGGGTCGTGATAAGAGCCTTGCTTTAGTGGTTGCATCATATTTTTGGCCTACTTTGAGGCAGGATGTTTACCGGTTTGTGGGAGCTTGTCATATCTGTTGTGTTTCTAAGGGTGGGGCCACTAACGCCGGACTTTATATGCCACTGCCTATCCCTACACAACCGTGGGCGGATGTGAGTATGGATTTTGTCCTTGGTCTGCCTATCCCTACGCAATCGTGGGTGGATGTGAGTATGGATTTTGTCCTGTCAGACCTAATCCTCAGGAGGAGGAGGGTTTTTGATGATGCAGACTGGGGTGCGTCAACATGGATGGACAGGTTGCGTCCACGTAGGCCTAAAAAAGCCTACGAATCAACATAAGAGTTGTCGGTATCGATACAGAGTTTTTGCTGTATCGATACCCGTGTGTTAATTGGCGAACAGAAGCCACCCGTATCGATATAGGATTCTTCCCGTATTGATACCGAGTCTCCTAATTAGCTTGCTACGATGTTTTTCTGTTATTTCCAAATTTTTCCGAATTTTTCCTTTTAATTAGTTTTGCGTTTTTTCCTTGATTATCAGTTAGGATTTCTAGTTCCTATATAATAAGTTGTAAGCCTAAGCGGCTAGGGTTGGTTGTTATTGAATATAGAAAACGAGTTTTTACTCATATCTGATCGTTTAAGGAGGGAGTACCTCTGGGTCGATCTTTAGTTCGTGTCTCTCTTGCACGTTCGTTTGCGTTTCCATATCGATACCTACGAAACTAGGTAGCGATACCAAATGGTCTGGAATTTCCGGAGTGAAGTGTATCGATATCTATAAAACTAGGTATCGATGCCAGGAGGATCAGGAGTCAGAAGGCAACAGACAACACTACTATTGTAGGCCAAGACCCGCAAGGGTAGGATAGTCCCGGGATGCCACTCACCTGAGGGTAGCAGATGTCACTCAATGCTACTAATCATGGACGTCACCTGACGCGACCAAGCCACATGCTTGATTACAAGAGGAATCACTCAACTCCAAGCAAAAACACTTGCAAATGTTTTCTTAAACTCAAACTCTCTAACTTTCCTTCCATTAGATGGCCAATAAATAGGCATTACATAAAATGACTCTTCAAAACTAAAATTAAATGCTAGACTATTTCTGACACAAACCTTTCAAGTACCTAGACCACTATTAACATCAAAGACACAACTTATTAGATAGATAAGATACATAATAAATGTTTAGACCAGAAACTACAAGACATTGACTAAAAACTTAAAAGAAACTTTGGCTGGAAATTAAGAAGACACTTAGAAACTAAATCAACTCTTAAGTTTTCCATAATGGCTACAAAATATACTTCTACGTAGACAGAGTAATGCTCATGCATATACTCCCCTCATCAGAGAAAATTCGTCCTCAATTTTTGAGATGTGGGATGATTGCTTCAACTTTTGTCTTCCAACAAAAATCGAGTTTAATCCATATGTGATTGCCATCTTCCATTTGAGCATTCCAATTCTTTGATAAAAATCTTCAAAGTGAACTTATTAGATGAACAACTAGTTGATAGGTCACGAGGAAGGTCGAACTCCACACATGAAGCTTTACTTGGCACAAAACTAAATCGACTCTTAAGTTGCCCACAATGGCTACAAAATATATTTCTTCATAGACAAAGGAATGCTCCTGTATCACTATGTAGACACAAAGACAGCATGATAGTCAACAACACTTACTTACACTTCACTACTTTAAGTTGTAACTTAAAGTAGCGTCAACTCTCCTCGCTAAGAACAAATTTTAACAAATCCACAAAATCTAAAAATATCATATTCTCAAATATAGCTCCTTAGGTCCTCTCAACTTGCATAAAACTTCATCTTAATCCCATTAAAACATTCCCACAAAGATCGGTTCAATGTGCCAACCCAAACACAAGAAATATCACTCTTTAAGTCAGAACGACTCTCCCGACAACTAAGTCAGGTAGTTGACATTCCAAATTCTCTCAACATAGTACTTCAAACACGTCATAAATCATGAATTTTCAAAGAGAAGAAAAAATATGGGTCTTTACAAAACAATTCTGAAATGAGTAGTTAGAGCAAAAACAACAACTTAGGTATAAACCTTTTCTAGTTATTTTACATTTTTACCTAACCAAAACAGAAACTTCCAACTGCAGCAGCTTCTCTTAATTCGGTACATTATCTCCATGAACAGTTCTACGCTTATTCTACTGAAGCACTGTTCATGAGTAAACCTTATTTCATCAATTTCTTCTCCCACTCTTCTCTTATCTCGCCCTTCCCTCTCCCGTGCCATCTCTTCTCTCTGTGTACATTTTATATAGTCCAATTTCCTGTCATCCCTATAGCTCTCTGCTACTAAACAGGTATGAATCCCTAACTTTTTATTATTTTTGTGTGTGAGTTTGGTAGAAAAATTAAGATAATCATCCATGATTGTTGTGTTAAGCTTGAAAATATGGTTAGAATCGGCATGAAAATCTACAATTAGATCAGAGAAAAAAAAACATCAAAGTCTATATGAACCAAACTTTGAACTTAGAGATGAGTGGGGACACTCTCTTCTTTAATTGTTATGCCGAAATACCTGCTAATTTTTTCTGTGGATAAGAATGGAGCATTTGTTAGGAGTCATGTCTATGAACCAATTGTTGGAGAAAATAGCTCACCAACTGTTTGATAAAGTTACTGAGTGGGATCAGAAATAATTCCATGTTTTCTAGATACATATGCAGGTACATGTGTATTTTTTTTCCGATTACATTGTTCTCTAATCCGTACAAACATTCATTAGAATAGATGCTTGTTGGGACTGTTTGCATAGATATATCCACATGCCATGAATCTAAACTAAATTCAAAGGGGTCACTGATTCATTGTAGAAAGAAGTCAAGTGAAGCTACTGAATTCGAATTCTTCATGATCTTACATATTTTGGGGTCTTTCTTAGTTGTTGAATGTGTGTAGTTCTAAGGTTGTGTGTGTGTGTGTGTGTGTGTGTGTGTGTGAGAGAGAGAGAGAGAGAGAGAGAGAGAGAGAACCAAGAAAGGGGGGAGGGGGGACCATAATCCAAAGCTTTAACAAGTTCCTTGTTCAACTCCCCTGTTTTAACCAATCTTTTACTAACCCAACTAAATATGTGTAGTTGTATGTTACAATGTGAATTTTCCAATTCACTATTCTTATTAACTTAGACAAGCTTCCCTTTTTTTAAGAACAACCGCAACATGGAAGCAACCTATCAACATGAACCATAGAACCATTAGAGGGGGGGTGGGGGAACTACATACAACTACACATTTTCAGTTGGGTTAGTTAAAAGATTCGTTAAAATAAGGAGTTGAACAAGGTACTCGTTAAAGCATTCTATTATACCCCCCCAAAAAAAGGAGTTGAACAAGGTACCCATTAAAACAATAGATTATACCCACTCATCCACTCCTTTGGCTCCTCAAACACATATACGCACATACAGCCTTAGAACTACACACATTTAGCAACTAAAAAAGACCCTAACATATGTAAGATCATGAAAAATTCAAAATCAGTAGCTTCACTGGGCTTCTTTCTACAATGAATCAATGACTCCTTGAATTTAGTACATGTTAAGCTATGGGTGTTTGTGTAATTTGTGTATCATTAATTCACTTATGTAAATAGGTTAGGAGATAAGGGCTTGTAGTGTTTTTTTTTATTTTTCCTCTCTTGTATAAGTATAACGTAATCAGAAAGAGAACCCTGAGTTTTTACGATCAATAAGATTGTTTGAGTTTACATGGTATCAGAGCACCACCGATCCATTACCGATTGAGTTTGCTCTCGTTCGTCTGACATCGTTTGAGATTTGTCACCTGTCAGACTACTATTCATCTCCTCCTTCATCGTCACCATCATCAATTCATCATTGGTATCTCCATCACTTACGTAGTAGTTATCTCACGTACGAGACTTGTTATTGCATCCAATCGACTTCTGGTAGTCTCAAACTCGACTAGGTACCATCTGATAGTCCTTGCCAACCAGCGTAGGACACTCGCCAGCATCTAGAGACCTCCGACGACTTCAGCCGACAGTGTTATAACGTCGGTGAACCCTAACAAGCTCCGAAAACTACCATCGACCACCGTACAGCCACCATCTCTCTCTATACATGATCGAATCCCACTGGGCTTCACTTGAACCTCTCATACGACCATCATTCAGTCTTGGTTTGTGGCTAAAAGGCTTCTACCATCTCAATTTGTGACTGAGAGGCTCCTACCATCACTGTTTGTGACTGAGAGGCTTCTACCATCTCAATTTGTGACTCAAAATTAATTGGGTGTTTCAGTTGAGGCTCAACAAGACTCATTTTCTGGTCTACGACACTCGGTTTGGACTCAATTGGACCTTACAACACTCGTCTTCTACTATTTGGCTCTCCAGCAACTCACTTCTTGTCGGTTTGAGTTTGTATCTCACTGGGTCTCCATGCTAATGTTTTTACTGCCTCCAGCTCTTCTCCCTAGATAATAGATATTGGTGCAACAGGTCATATGACAGATTGCTCATCACTCTTTAACTCTTATTATACATGTTCTGGTAAGGATAAGGTCAGAATTGTAGATGGTTCTTTATCTGCTATTTATGGGAAATGTTCTATTCATTGTTCTCCAACCTTTTCCCTTTCTTCCATTCTTCATGTTCCTAATTTTTCTACTAACCTTTTTATCTTATAGTAGTCTTACCCAATCTTTAAATTGCTCTGTAACATTTTTTTCCTACCCATTGTGTTTTTCAGGAATTGAATACAGGGAAGGTGATTGGCAGTGGTAGAGCACATGATGACCTCTATATTTTAGAATCTGCACCTCCCCATCTTATTCACCTCGATCATGTGGTCTAGCTTTGCAAACAGATACTGGTTCAGCTCTCTCTATGTTATATCAATGGCACCGTCGGTTAGGTCATCCTTCCTTTGAGATTTTGGAGAAATTTTTTCCTAATTTAATTAAACATTGTTCTCGGAGTCAATTTTTTTTTAAGAAGCCTTTGAGCTTGGTAAACATAAACGTTCCTTTTATGCTCCTATTAATAAAAAGAGTGACTCTCCGTTTATGGTTATCCATTCTGATGTGTGGGATCCTTCACCTGTTACTTCTTTAAAAGGTCATCGGTGGTTTGTCACTTTTATTGATTGTTATTCTCGTGTCACTTGGGTGTATTTACTTAAATCAAAAAGTGAAGTTTTTTCTTGTTTTAAATCTTTTCATGCAATGATACGACTCAGTTTGGTTTGAATATCAAAATTCTCCGTAATGACAATGGCACTGAGTATATTGATAAGAGTTTTAGGTCATTTCTGGATGAAAATGGTATGTTGTTTTAGATGACTTGTGTTGACACTCCACAACAAAATGGAGTTGCTGAATGCAAAAATCGTCATTTGGTTGAGGTAGCTCGCTCTCTTTTATTTACCATGAATGTTCCCAAATATTTGTGGGGAGAAGCCATTTTGACTGCAACTTATCTTATTAAACGCATGCTATCTAGTGTTTTTAACTTTAAAACTCCCCTTGAGTGTCTTCCTAGTAGTTTTCGTGTCACAACTCTTCCCCCACGTATTTTTGGTTGTGTGTGTTTTGTTCATGCTCTTCATCCCTCTGGTGGTAAGTTAGGTTCTAAAGCCCATAAATGTGTTTTTATTGGGTACTCTCCCACCCAGAAGGGCTATAAATGTTATGATCCACATTCTAGAAATTTTTTTGTCTTTATAGATGTCTCTTTTTGGGAAACAGAGTCTTTTCTCTCTCCCTCTACTCCATCTCTTCAGGGGGAGCATAGGCAGGAGGAAGAGATGTTTTATGGTGAGGGGGAGACAATGTTTTATGGTAAGGGGGACAATGAAAAGCTTGGAAAGGAACCAATATCTGTCGAACGAGCTACACATGACATTGGTGGTGATGAGGGAGAAGGTATACAGTGACTGCAAGGGTCTAACTTAAAGACCTACACTAGCAGGAAAAAAGGAAAGTCCTCCTGTGTAATACCACCTTGTCAATCGCAATCGCTTGCTCCAGTTCCGAACTCCACAGCTGACTCATCTGGTAATGGCTTTTCTCCCATTGAACCTCCTCTTGTTAATTCTGATGAACCTCCCATTGTTAATTCTGATGATCTTCCTATTGGTCTTAGAAAAAGTGTTAGATCATGTACTCAACATCCCATATCCCAATTTGTCTCTTATGATCGTTTATCTCCTTCGTACTATGCCTTTGTTTCGTCTCTTTCTTCTATATCTGTTCTACAGAATTGGCAAGATCACTCATAATACCTAAGTGGAAAGAAGCTATGATAGAGGAGATGACAGCTTTGAAAAAGAATGGCACTTGGGAGCTAGTATCTCTTCCAGGAGGGAAGAAATCAGTGGGATGCAAATGGGTTTTCACTATTAAATAGAATGCGGATGGTACAATTAAGCGATACAAGGCAAGACTTGTTGCCAAGGGTTTTACTCAAACCTATAGTATTGACTACGAGGAGACCTTTGCCCCCATAGCAAAGATGAACTCTGTGCGAGCTCTACTCTCTTATGCTGCCAATTTGAATTGACATCTTCACCAGTTTGATGTGAAAAATGCATTTCTCCATGGCGAGTTAGAGGAGGAGGTGTACATGTCTATCCCTCCAGGTTTTTCTTCATCTCAGACTGAGGGAAAGGTGTGTAGATTGAAAAAGGCTCTTTATGGGTTGAAGCAGTCACCTAGAGCATGGTTTAGAAGATTTTCAAAGGTTATGTTGAGGTTTGGATACCAACAAAGCCATGTAGATCATACCATGTTCATCAGGAAAAGTGTTGGTAAGATTGTTGTCCTTATTGTTTATGTTGATGATATAATAATGACACGTAATTATGTAAATGAGATCCTTAATCTCAAGTCTAAATTGGCTCAAGAATTCGAGATTAAAGATTTGGGGTCACTTAGATATTTTCTTGGGATGAAAGTGGCTAGGTCTGATAGAGGTATTTTCATTTTCCAACGAAAGTATATACTTGATCTCTTAGAAGAAAAAAGTATGTTGGGTTGCAGACCTGCAGATTCTTCTACTGAGACGAATCATCACCTTAGTGAAGATGTGGGGGAGCGCACTGACAAGGAGAGATATTAGGGACTTGTGGGTCGATTGATATACTTAGCTCACACTCGACCGGATGTCAGTTATGCAATGGGTGTTGTTAGTCAATTTATGCATGATCCTCATGCTTCACATTTGGAGGCAGTATATCAAATCTGCTCCAGGGAAAGGAATTTTGTTCTCTAATCATGGTCATCTACGTTTAGAGGCATCTACTGATGCTAACTGGGCTGGTTCTGTGGGTGATAGACGCTCTACTTCTGATTGTTGCACTTTCCTTGGGGGAAATTTGGTTACTTGGTGAAGTAAGAAGCAACCAGTGGTTGCCAGGTCTAGCGCGGAAGCTGAGTATAGAGCTTTTGCTCATGGTGTTTGTGAGATTTTGCGGCTTCAAACCTTTTTATGTGATCTTGGAATCTCTAATAGTGGTCCTATGAAACTCTACTGTGACAATAAAGCTGCTATAAACATCGGTCATAATCCTGTGCAAAATGACAGGACGAAGCATATAGAGATTGACAGACACTTCATCAAGGAAAAGTTGAGCGAGGGTTTGATATATATGCCTTTTGTGAGATTTGACGACTAATTAGCTGACATATTCACAAAATGACTTGGCAGGAAGAGTTTCCACCCCATTGTGTTCAAGTTGGGTTTGATTGATATCTTCGCACCAACTTGAGGGGGAGTGTTAAACTATTAGTGTTTGTGTAATTTGTGTATCATTAATTCACTTATGTAAATAGGTTAGGAGATAAGGGCTTGTAGTGTTTTTTACTTTTTCCTCTCTTGTATAAGTATAACGTAATGAGAAAGAGAACTCTAAGTTTTACTATCAATAAGATTGTTTGAGTTTACAGTACAGATTCGTGGCATTTGGATATATCTATGCAAACAATCCCAACAAGCAACTTTCCCAGAGAACGTTTGCACGGATTAGAGAATAATGTAATGGAAAAAAAATACACATGTACCTACATATGTATCTAGAAAACATGGAATCGATATTTCTGATCTCACTCATAAACTTTATCAAGCTATTGGTGAGTTGTTTTCTCCAACAATTGGTTCATACACATGACTCATAACAACAACTTCATTCATATCCATAGAAAAAATTAACAGGTATTTATGTGTAACAATTAAAGAAGAGAGTGTCCCCACTCATCTCTAAGTTCAAAGTTTGGTTCATATAGAGTTTGACTCTTTTTTTCATGATCTAACTGTAGATTTTCATGTTGATTCTAACCATATTTCAAGCGCTGACATAACAATCATGGATTATTACCCTAATTTATCTACCGAACTCACACACAAAAACAAAAAAAAAAAGTTAGGGATTCATATATGCTTAGTGACAAAGAGCTGTAGGGATGAGAGAAAACTAGGGATGACAGGAAATTGGACTATATAAAGCGTACACAAAGAGAGGAGATGGCGTGGGATAAGGAAGCGCGGGAGAAGAGAAGGGCGGGAAAAAATTGATAAAATAAGGCTTTGCTCATGAATAGTGCTTCGATAGAAGAGATAGCTAGAACTCGATGCCTCTTACTACTTCCCTTGGGGGGAGAGCCACTATTGTAAATAAACAAATACGACATATTCCGTGCCACTTCTATTTCTTGCACGAAAGAGGCCATACTAGAAGAGCACTCCTATTAGCAACTGTCAGGCTTACTGGGGATCTAGGAACCTAGAACCAACTTCTTAATACCAATAGATAGGCACACTAGAAGGAAAGCCTTGGTCCATGTCCCCATTTGGTAGGCAATCAATCAGAGTTGACTTCATATCAGGATAGCCGGAGCTTCACGAATGCACTCTACCGAAGCAAGAAGAGAAGCTGTTGCGGCTGGAAGTTTCCCTTTTGGTTAGTTAAAAACAACCAAAAAAAGGTATGACTAATGGTACATACATATCCTCCTATTCACACCCCCGCTCACACATACTTTGGAATGCTAACACGTGTTCTCTCACTTCGGAAGTCAGGAGAGAGTGAGGACAGTTGTCAACAGCATGTGTATGTAGTATTAATGAAAAGGTGTATACGAAAGCCGCTGTTTTTGCTCTTAATAAATGGAGCAGAAATTTAGAAAATGGTCGATTGTGCTAATTTAAAACGTTGACGGGGGAATAAGTGTAATTTATTCGATATTTCCCGAAGCGAAACAAATATCAGTTGAGCCTTAGCAGAGCACTTCCCGCAAGGCTATGGCCGACCAACTCTACAGCATATATATCAGTTCTCCGATATCTCGCCGGACTATCAGATTCGTCTCCAATTCGATCCAATTCCCGGTCTTATATCTCTCGGACCTCCAATTTCCAGCTTTGCCGTTACCGTGAACCTGGTAATCATACTGCACAGGTACCTTCCTTTCTTAAACCCTAGCTATACGTATACTATAAGTATATAGTTGTCAAAGTTTTCTGCTTTATTGCTCCGATGTTTTACATCTACTTTTCCGCTTGAATTTTTGGTTATTAAACAGTTTAAGTACGTTTGAATAGGATGGCTGTGATCAGTCCTTAGCAGATTGAGTTTACAATTGAAATTGTGTTTCTTGCTTTTAAGTTGAAGCTCATCTATACGTGACGGATTGTGTACATACAACAACAATTTATTGGTCCCGAGTTTTGCATACCACCACATATAGTGATGTTATGTAGCGATTTTGATGTTTACTTGTTATGCGTTTTCTGCCTTGCAGTCAATTACTCTGTGCTTAAGTTAATCTCATTGTGACATGGTGTATCCAGTGTCATATATGATGGAAAATTTGACACAAACAAACTTAGTAGCTCTTTCATGTGGGTTTTAATTAATCTTTATAGAAGGCTGAATGACACGAAAGGCTGAACGACACGACCAGCTTGCTATCTTGGACCTCTTGATGTCAACCTATTGAAAGCATAACTAAAGGTAGTGTAGTGCTTGCCAAAACAAATGTGGGCCGTCCAAAATATGTTTGGACGACTCAGATGGGGTGCCGGGCACCACTTGTCCTTACTCTCTCTGTATGCAAAATTTTCTCTCTGTCTCCCTCCCTCTACAGTCTCTCAAAAATTTCACCCCTTTTTTTGTCACAGTGACGATCACTCCAACTACAACAAAAAATCATCCAGATTCTCAATTTGCACGTCCCCATTCAACCAAGATTCTGAATCTCGTACCGGACAGGGTACCGGTTTTCTTACTGGTACGGTACGGTACCGGTGCCGGGTCAGTACCGGTACCGTTTCGGAATCAGCGGTAATATATAAATATATATCAATATATATATATATATATATCAATATATAATTTTACAGATAAAATTTACTCCTAAAATAGTAAAATTTTTATTGATAGACAAAAAAATTTATTGATTTTAATTTGGGTGTGAAAAATCACTCTTCTAAAAATAATTTTTGCAAACATAACCTACAAGTATCAAAATAAAAATGTAGGAGTAAATAGAAGTACAGTACACACCATACGTGTACTTTGTGCCTAGCAAAGAGGGGTAGATCAAGGGAAGTGGGCAACAGCTGTACAAGAAAAGAACAAATATTTGTAGCCTTTGAAGTTTTACCCACTTCTCTCTCTCTCTCTCTCTCTCAAATCTGCTCTATCTCCGGTCGCTATCTCTTCTTCTTCAGGTATAATTTCTTACCCAACCGCAGCAAACCTAATTCTCCCTCTCTCTCTCTCTCTAGCGGACGAAAACCCACCATCACCAGCGTGAGAGACACCCATCTCCGGCTACATCATTCTAGATCTATGGCGTGAGAGACAACCATCTCTGTCGTTCTAGATCTATGTCGTTCCCACTTGGCATTCTAGAGGTGATGATTTTTAACTTTCCGGCTTTGTAATACTCTCTCAAAGTAGATGATTTTTAACTTTCTGGCGTTGTAAAACTCTCTCTCGCCATCTGCAAAATCTCGGGCGGTACAACCGGTACCTTGATACCGTCCGGTATTGTCCGAAATGGCCGGAACCAACATATATTGACCGGAATTGACAACGGGACGGAATTATAGGGTGATGTTACCGGTTTTATGTAAATCCGGTACGTACCGCCGATACCGGCCGATACGGTACGAGATTCACAACCTTGCATTCAACCACTTGACTCCGGAATGTAAACAGACTCCAAGCCAGAGTCCGTCGCGAGTCTGATTGAAAACCCAAAACTTGTTGGTTTCAGTATTGGATGGAATCACAACCATCTTACCACCAGATTCACCATTGTTCAATTTCAATTGGCGACTCCGACTCCATCAACGGCAAAATGGGTTCCTCTTTCTCTCTCTTTCAGTCTCTATTCTTCCTCCTATCTTTTAATCGATCGTGTGAGTGGGGAGAGTAGTCTTTGTCTTTGTTGTCCAGGATATACCAATGATTGGGTATGTGGTAGGATGGTTATATCTAACTATAGGAGGATATGGTTGGGGCGAGGATTACATGTCCGGGTGTCTAAAACACACACAAACACTAAATACGGGTGGACCCAGGATTCTTTATCCGGCATCTTCCATATCCGGCTGCCTTCTCCTTCAAACAAACAGGCCATTAACCCTTATTCAAGAGAATAAGTCCAAATATCAGTATCGTATCCACAAGGACAGAATTATTAAGTTACTATAGCTTCGAGTTACTTCTAATTTTATTTGAGAAGAAAAAATTTGATTTGATTGATTATAGGAAACTAAGGTGATTTGAAGGAACAAATACTTAATTGATTTGGAAACGATGAGAGAAAAGATCTAGGGTTTTGATTCCACCCGGACCACATATGACATAACTACGTTATGCATGAACTAGTTTTAGCATTCGAATGATGAAGGATTATTGCTAGGGTTTGCAAACCCTTTCGATAATCGCTAGGAAAATATTTTGATATTCAACCGACATGGATTATCCCATAGCACACACTATCATACTAATATGATTTGTCTCTAGACATGAACCATCGAATATCACGATCCATTACGTGTGTAATCCATCTCAATCACTGAAGCACGAATATAGAAATAGTGTCTTCTGGAGTATGACTGTACATTGACCCTTTATCACCCCATAATCATCATCTTAATATTAAGCGTTGGTTTACCCTAAGTAAATAATTCACAGAGTACGAGCTTTCTTTGCGAATGTAACTTGTAAATATGATTGCATCTATAGCATATACATATGTATGTGTGTATTTCTATAACTGTGCACATATTATGACCATAATTTGTTTGCATCAAGATGTTACCTTGTTGAGATTGTCTGCTGAATTTGGAAAATTTGGCGTATAACAAACGGATGCGTGGTAGTCCAATAGTGGTAGTGCATACTTGTATTCACATGGTCACACATTTGATTTTTTGTTGGGACTTTCACTTCCTGAATGGTAGAGAGTCGTTTTCTGTCTTTTTAACCCCCGTGAGATGGGTATACATTTCATTCAAGAGTAGGCTCGAACAAGATTGTCAGAGATTAGCAGAGTCGCCACAACAAGCCTGCCTATTTGATCCAGTTCACCCAAATGTCCAAACCTTTTAGTTGATATAGGCATCATGTTGGTGGAGTAGATTCACTTCTGTCGTTGTGTCCCTGTGTATAGCAGATCCTCATTCCTTTGTTTTACATGCATGTTACGATTTGCAAGAAAGCGGTGTCAGTCGTGTACGAGTTCTATGATCTGAACTGCTAAATTGGTTTTCCATCTACGGAATTATTCACACTGGTAGTTGACATTTTGTTAAACCAGCCAGGTTACTGAACATTTGGAGATCATGGGTGATGCAATTGATTTAACTGGAGATGGAGGTGTCATCAAGACAATTGTAAGGCGTGCCAAACCAGATGCAATTGCTCCAACAGATAACCTTCCTCTTGTTGATGGTATCCCTCATGTTACTAATGGTTATGACTTTTTCTAGCTTGACACTACTTACATGTGTAACAGTTGCTCTACGGAGTTTTTAGAATATGGAATCTGTATTTCTTTGTGGTTTTCATCATTTTAGTTGCAAATGGGGTTGACTTTCATTTGACGATAGTCTAGGGCTGCACCTCTAGCAACCTTATAGGGGGTTATAATCAAGCCTAGCCCAAGCTCGGCCAGCCCAAGTTTCATTCAGTGAACTCCAGTTAGGTTTTGGTTGCCAGAAATGTCAAGGCGGAATGGTCCTGAAACTCATTTGAACGAATTTCCTTTTTGGGGTGTTCATTTGTGTACGTTTATAAACATATACAGAAAGACGGTTTTCTGAGTGTTCATTTGAAATTCCATAACTAAGAAGTACAAACGAAATGAAATGTCAGTGCAAAATAACTTGGACCCAATTGACAAAAAAGAAGACATACAATCCAGGCATAAACGTTTATGTAACACTATATATCAAGCGAGGTTTTTTTTTGGAATGGATATATTATGCGAGGTTGGTTATCAGTATTTGTCGTCACCTTTTTATTGCTCATATGTAAAACACAACTTGAGGTTGAGTTGTATGAGAAATTTGCCAAGCCCGTCCTAATTTTCATTTGGACTCCTAGATCTTTTTTGTAAGCCTGGACTTGTTATCCAAGTCTTATTGCCAAATCCCAAAAGTTGTCAGGCTGTGCTCGTGTTTTCCAAGTTCTGCCCATAGACTCTACCATGACTGGATTTCGCTTTTGTAACGAAAATATTTGCATGCAGATACATTGCAAAAGTAAAATTCATCAAGAGATCGAAGGTGTTGAAGAACCTTGAGTAGTACTTTTTTTTTTCACCCAGAATAGTTTGTCTTGTGGTGAGTGGGGGTGTAATCGAGCCGAGCTTTGACGTGCTCAAGCTCGGCTTGAGGGGAATATGCCTAGCTCAAGCTCGGCTTGAGGGGAATATGCCTAGCTCAAGCTCGGCTCGAGCTCGATTTGAGCTTCAAAAACTTACCAAGCTCGAGCTCGGCTCGCGCCAGCTCGGAAGGTCACATGCGGAGCAAGTGCAGAAGGGAATGGGGTAGGCTGTACATATATAGGAGAGTCTCCAAAGAAGTTTTTGTAAAACTTTCGATGTGGGATTAACCCACAAGGCCTTGGGAGAAACTCTCTACTTTGGATTTACTTGTAACTTGTGAGATTCACATGTCCCACATCGGCTATTTACCCCCTCACCAACCACTCTTTACTTGTGACTTGTGAGATTCACATGTCCCACATCGGCTATTTACCCCTTCACAAACCACTCTTTTTGCTATAAAGGTACTACTCCCTCCTCCTTTTCTCCCCAGGGGCGTAAGCCTCAGCATTTTGCTACTTGGCAGCTGCATATATATACATGTATACATCTGTATGCTATTTATTTATAAAATTGGCTTGGCTCCCGAGCTACCTCAAGCCAAGCTGTAAGGGGCTTGTGTTCGGCTCATTTTTTTAACGAGCTGAGATTTGCAGCTCGAGCTCGTTCATTTAAGGTATGAGTTGAGTTCGAACGAACCACTCTCGAGCCGAGCTCTGAGTCGCTCGTGAACGGCTCGTCTCATTTACAGCCCTAGTGGTGAGTATATAAAATTGTGCTACTGTTTGCTCACAGAGTTATTATAAGGATTTGTATATTCGGGGAACTTTGAGAAATTTATACTTTTTAAACTTTTTTTTATTTGAAAGCTAACATACCATAAACAAAAGCTTTTTCATGCCAGTGCAGTTTTAAGGATCGTTTGGTTACAAGTCTGATCTACTTCAACTGTTGCCATCTATGTAGCACTGCCACTCCTAGAGCCTGGAGTGTCCCCATGTCAGACACCGGGGACACGGCTCAATATGTATGGGACACGCCACGTGGTGTGTCCCATAAATTTAATTAATTTTTTAGGGGGACATGCGGGAACACAGGATGGACACAACATGGGGTAAATATTTGGGGTTGAAAGTATAACATGATGTATATATGATGCTTGATTATTTATATTGAAGCTTCATGTTTATGCATATAAACTACATTTCCATTGGTATAAAATAAATTTTATTTACTTTTGCTGTGTCCCTTGCTGTGTCGGTGTCCCTTTTTAAGAAATCCCATGTTCGTATCCGTATCCATGTCTGTGCTACATAGGTTGCCATCATATGCTGTACCCTAGAGTGAGATGTAGGTCAGAGCAGTGGTGTCAAGATTTGGAACTACCTAGAGTTAAGTTAGGTTTACAGAAACCAATGTGGTACGTGGAGGAACACGCAATAGTTACTAAACACTCAGCAAAATTTCTACAGCAATTTTTAATTGAGCGATGCCAGCATTGCGGACTATAGGGGAATGGTAGTTGAGGAAGGTTGTGGGGGTTTGATTTTTTTTTTTTTTTCTCTTTTTTTTTGGATCTGGAAAACGCCCAAAAGGGCTAATAGTGGGGTTTTGATTGATCATCGTCTTTGATGAGTTTGATATAAATTGCTGCCTTATCATGCCGTTGCTTCCATTATATACCAAAGACCTTCAGGTTGTCGCAGAGCTGAGAGGTGGTTCAATTTAAAAATCAAATGCTGCCTAAAGTCTTTACTGCCAAGCTCTAGAGTCCGTGGCTTGTTGGAGGCAACCCACATCAGCTTAGATTTTAGTTTTTTCTTTTTTTTCCCCCCCATTGACTTGCTTTGATAATTACAGTAGTTTTACTTTTCATTTTAAAGTGTAGTTGAGTCTTATGAGGTTGGGGCTGTCCGCACATAAATCAAAATGATTCTTGGGTTTGTTCTCTCTGATGCCTTTTGGCTTTGATTTGAGGGCATGATTCCGCAGCAAAGGTGACGGTATAGGGGGGCCACTGTTTCATTGGTATTCTGTGAGCAACCACTTTGTGCATTTATTGCCAAAGGTTAGGTTTGTCTCCAATCCATCTGTTTCAGTGGTATTTTGGGAGCAGCCACTTTGTGCATTTTTCGCCGAAGGTTAGGTCTGTCTCCTATCCATCCCCCGCCCATACCGCCAATTATTGGGGACTAAATGGGTTATGTTGTTGTTGGTGGTGGTGGCTGTCCGCATAAACTTAAGTGGTCATTTGCTATCACATGATTACCTTTTTAACTGGGACTTGTCATGACTGGTGAGTGCAACAATGCTGCCTAAACTTAAGTGGTCAATTTAAAATCAAATGCTGCCTAAAGTCTTTCCTGCCTAGCTGTAGAGTCCGTGGCTTGTTGGAGGCAACCTACATCAGCTTAGATTTTAGTTTTTTCTTTTCCTTTTTTTTTCCCCCATTGACTTGCTTTGATAATTAGAATAGTTTTACTTTTCATTTTAAAGTGTAGTTGAGTCTTATGAGGTTGGGGCTGTCCGCATAAACTTAAGTGGTCATTTGCTATCACATGATTACCTTTTTAACTGGGACTTGTCATGATTGGTGAGTGAATCAATGCTGGACTGTAGATTACAAGCTTACAGCGATGGGTGGGGTGAGGGACTATTTTTGCTTGATAACCAGGGTAATGTGGCTGCACTTCTCTCTCTCTTGATTTGTTTGCTCTTGCAGTTTCTCTGCTTCTTCTTTTTATTTTTTTACTCATGTCCTACATTCCTTGGTTATGTCTTTCGATCCCTTTTTTTGGCAGTTGATGGTTTGAAGGCTCCCCTGCAAGGGCGGAGAGAAATTTGGTGTGGTGGGGTCAAGTTACGAAAATTCCCAGAAATAACTACTGAGGCAAGACATAAATGGACAATCACCTAATGTCATTGGGTTACTAGGGTCTGTCGGATACTTCTAATGGGCAGAAAAGTGTGTAATAGTAGGTTAAGAAAGCCAAAGGCAAGGCTTGCTCCTCAGGTCAAGTGACCCCATTTGGCTCAGGCATGCACCTCTCAGGATGACTGGCTGCACATTATGTCGTGAGGAAGCCTCATGTTGCAGGACTGTTATGCATTAGGAAGCCCTAACGTATTTGCTTGTCTGGTTGACTTTTCGTTCCTCCTCCTTTCCTTCAAGATCTTTGGGTTAATTTGAATCTGCAAAACCTGGTCTTCTAGAATCTATCCACATCCTGACATCCTTTTTTAAAACTCAGTTCTTTATTTTCTCTTCTAGTTACGGTGAAACATTAAATTTTATGAGTCATGTTCCATTTCATTTGGTGGATGATTTTTACTTCTGTAACAGAATTGAGTTTTATAGTTTAGTTGAATAACCTTGCCCTTGCTGAATAACTTCACTCCTTTTCTTATTCATGTGGGTATGCTTACTATTTATACTTCCTTGTTAATCCCGAGTATCTCACTTTAGGAATGCGTTATAACTTATTTGCATTAATGCTCTGCTCAAGTTAAATGTGTTCCATTACTAGAGATATCGAGAGCACAATTATCAAAAGGCTGCTTACTTACTCGGCTGTTTGTTTGGCAAACTAACACCGTGGTCTAAAGACAAAGCATTAGTATTTTGCAACAAAGGGAATGGTTAGCATTTTTGGAAATTTTTGCCAAAAATACATTTGGATTATTTTTTTCCTCTATCCACTCATTACCCACATTTCTCTCAATCTATTATCCCCATCTCCAATTATTACTATCATTTCTCTCTCTACTTATTACCCCTATCTCTATTTATTATTCTCATTTCCCTCTCCCATCGTTACCCCAAAAACCATTTTCAAAAACCAAACCAAACTCTACTAAAAAAATATCTCTCACAATTTTTCCTCAAAACTTTCAACCAAACACAGTATTGATTTTTCTAATTCATTGTGCAAGATGGTGTAGCGTTAAAGATTAGTGAAAGCTCTCTCATCAGCATCCCTCCACTATACTTGTTTTGTGTTGAACAGTTCATTATGAAGGCATCCTTCGTGAAACTGGTGAAGTTTTTGATACTACACGTGAAGACAATACTGTGTTCACATTTGAAGTTGGAAAAGGCAATGTAATCAAGGGTTGGGACGTCGCATTGAGAACCATGAAGGTTAATCACAGCTTTTTGGATTGGCAAAGCTTTGGTCAATTTTTTTCATAACAGTACATTGAAATAGTCATATTTTTCCCTTCAATTCTTCAAGGTTGGGGAGGTTGCAAAGCTGACTTTAAAGCCAGAATATGCCTATGGCAGTGCAGGTTCTCCTCCAGATATCCCCCCAGAGTAATGTTCCTCCTCTTATTCGTTTGTTTGGAGTTGGTAACTCAGGAGACAACTGACTCATGGATTGAAACAAGAAGATAACTAATACATTAGCTTATGTTTTAGGTTTGCCATGCAAACGTAATATATGGAAGCATTACGCCTTAATAGAACCTACTATGTATGCGTGTTTAGTCCAAATGCTTTTCAATCCAAATGCTTTTCAATCAGCTGCACAATCTACATAGTGGAAAAACACACTGTGGAAACATGATTACTATGAGCATTCTCTTAGGAAATTGAACAACACACCCAACTCACTAACGCAGAAACACTCAGGATCTTAGATGCTATGAATCACAGAAATCAAACCAGAGAAATTGAGGGGGAGAGAAAGACAGGACACACAAGATTTACGAGGTTCGGCAACTACCTACTCCTCAGGAGCCATACCAGTTCACTTCGAATCTATGGAGAAAACTTTCAAAGTCTCTCTCTACAAGTACATCATCTTTCTCACAAAAGAATATAATGTTCTAACCCTAAAAATCTGATTAAGGGCCTTAAATACGTGTTCAATGCGTGTCTGATGGTCCTGACCATTTTTCAGAAGTCAGTCTTGACCTACTTGCTTGCTGTCCTGACCTTTTTACAGAAACCTGAGAAACTGCAGACGGTCCTGACAGTTCTCGAAACGGTCCTGACCAAAAGTGCTGAAACTTCAGAAATTGGTTTTTGCAATCCTAACACATTCCACCCGCACCCTTTTGTTCAAATCATTGTTCCATTTGCTACCTGGAGTTTTTTTCTTTGATCACCTACATGGAGTAGTTTTCCTGGGTCGAAATATGACTTTTGAAATGTATTGGTTTACTTGTTCAGATGGGATTATTTCAAATATGAAATTTGTATTGACTGTTTAAAGCACTTATGTAATACAGTGCAACCCTTGTCTTCGAGGTTGAATTGGTGGCATGCAGACCACCGAAGGGTTCCAGTCTAAATAGCGTTTCAGATGAGAAGGCTAGGCTAGAGTAATTTTCTCTCTACTTTCATTTCCTCCCATTTAAAATCTTCTGGACTGTACTGATTTTCTGTTCTCTTTTCCACGATTTGCTTAAGTTGAATTTCGAACACTATTAATCAGAGAGTTGAAGAGGCAAAGGGAAATTGCTGCTTCTGTAAAAGAGGAGGAGAAGAAAAGGAGAGAAGAAGCTAAAGCTGCTGCTGCTGCCCGTATCCAAGCCAAGATGGAATCCAAGAAAGGCCAAGGTAAGGGAAAAGGCAAAGCAAAATAGGTCTTGAAACTTAAATAGTACATCATAACATACTATGTCCTAAGTTTGCGTTGAATTGAAAAGTTAAGTTGAGAACCGGTATTCGAGCAACATCTAAATTTCAAATATGTGAAAATTTCTTCAAGAAAACAAAAGTCAATGTACTCCTATATATTGTTCTGCAGGAATCTTGTGGAGTAACTGATTGTTCGTCATCTGAACTTTATCTTTATGCCTTTTGTTTTCTCATATCAAGTAACGAAAATGCAGGTTTGTTTAACATTCTAAATAAGGGTCTTTCTATTGTTAGCAAGGCAAGAAGGCGGCAAAAAAACACACTTCAGTGTATTTTTTTTCCCACTTATCTATACATTTTCATGCATTCCTATACACTTTTCATACATTTCAATACACTTTTTAAACCATAACGACAGCCTAGTGGGCTGATTTTAGAATTTTCCGTAAAATAGAGATTCTAAAGATAATTTTCAAAGTGGAAATGGTATAGGCTGAGTTTTCACTAAAAATATTATCTTCCCACTATAGTCAAAAGTGTATTTTGTTTTCGCTGAGTGATATATTTTGTTATGTATGTCATGAGAATAACTTGTGAAATAATACCAAAAATATTGTTGAAAAGAGAGAACATTATTTCCACCGCTGGCGGAAACAAATGTTTCCTTCAAATCAATCACAGCTGTCCACGTGATTGTGTAGTCAATATGATTGTGTAGTACATAATCACACGGACCGCTATGATTGATTTGTCCACCACCAGCGAAAATAACTTGCTCTGTGTTGAAAATATCAAAAATACCGAAAATATCATTGTATCATCCCGGTTGGGGACTGGGGATAGACTTTACGAGTCAAATGTGAAAGATCACGGTCGTGGAGAATGTAGCAGACTCCAAAATTTCAATTGAAAGAAGGGCCCATTTACACTTTGTTCGGTTTGGATATTAAGACCCACCTTGTACGGTTCTCAATAAAATTTTCTCTCTCTCTTTACTCATTACCTCAAAAAACTTCTCTCAAAATCTAAACCGAACAAAGCCTAAAGGCGTAAGTGGACAGGGGTAATTGATTGTCTCCATCGTATGATGATCTATGAAACAGAGATCCGTCAATCTGTTTTTTCGTAGTATGTCTGCATTTGTTCACTATTTTCAGGGGCACAGCTGTTCGAACAGTTATGTCCACGGGAGTGATTCAGTGCTCTGTGCCAGGCCGATTAACAGATTTAAGGTTTTTTTTTTTTTTTAAACTTTATTAATTAAATCTGGCCCTTTCTAACTTTATTCTAGAACTACATGAAGTTGTGATTAGGAATCACGTTTTCAACAAAGCGTTTTTGCCAAACACACTTTTGGTATTGGTTAAGACACAACCGAAAAAATTAAGTTAATTTTAATCCGCCTCAAAAACAGGTTTAGAGGACATATTTATTTATAAAACGCAATGGGAAAACGCATTTTTAATGTGAATATAGGCGTGTCTCAAAAATGTTCTCTCTATAAAATGGCGGGTTTAAACTTCCTTATAAGGTTTTTAGGGCACTTAACGTATTTACCAGTGCCACAACTCCTCCCACCTCTCTGAAACTCCATTCCCACTGAACGACTCAACCAGGCACTCTGATCGCATCTCCGCCGCCGTGGCGTAGCTAGAAAATTGCTCCAATGAGGGCACAATTTATAAATGTCAGTACTTTTATTGTGAAAAAAAAAATCTCTTTTTAAAGAATCTAACATATCTTGGTTTTCAATTGAAATGAGTCTCGCTTAATTTACATTTTATGGATAGATGTTCCTCTTAGCCTATTTTGTTGTACCGCTTGGTTTCGAAGGGCGGGTCTAGGGTTCGAGTTGGTGGAGGTTTGGGGTTCTGTAAATGCGATATAGTTTCGAAGCAAAAATTTCACCTAATTAAGGCTTGTTTGTGAGTAATTAGTTATACAGTGGTTCTGGGGCATTGCCACGTGATGCCCTAACACCATTCTCTATTACTTTTTTTTTATCGGCCTTCATCATATATTTAGGTAAAACTCATATATTTAGTTTTGAGTCCCACATAAATATGCGCAGGAGTATAACATTATAACACGAAGTAATGACGCCCCAAGAGCACTAATTTGTTTTTTGTATACATATAAAAAAAATGATATATATATATATATATATATATATTTCTAAAAGGAAAATATTTCAAAAATCTAGTATGGGCACAGTCCCACACTGGCATGCATGTGGCTCCACCACTGGACTGCCGCCAAGCCACTACCCGTCGGCCGTCTCTTCGTTTTCCTTGTGTTCTCTTGCCTTCCTCCCCCTCCCTCTCTTTCTGATTTTTTTTCCTCCATTTCTTCCTCTCCCCCTCTCTCTTTCTAATTTTCAGTGCAGTAAAAGGAGATGTAAATCCGGCATGGCAACCTCCTCTTTCTAATGTCATTAAACTGAATGTGGATGGCGCTACCAGTAAGGCAAGTGGAAAAGTTGGCATTGGGGTTGTGGCTCGTGACTCCGTCGGGTATATTGTGGGTTTTCTCTCATCACCAATCACTGGCTCTCTTTCTCCCAGAGTTATTGAAGCGTTGGCCTTCCGTGAGGCCCTTGTCTTTGCTGCGAATCATGGTCTTAAGGATATCATAGTAGAAGGTGATGCCCTTCAGATCGTCCAGAATCTCAACAAGGTCGGAAATTCCTATTCAGATTGTAGCTCTATCATCTCTGATTGTATAGAGCTTTTACCTTTATTTCCCTCTTGTTGTTTTAATCATGTGAAACGTGATTGTAATAGGGTAGCCCATGCGTTGGCTAAACAATCCCTATCTCGTGCTAGGTTCGAATCATGGGGGGGTCTTGTCCCCCTTTGGCTCGCTAACCTTGCCCTCAGTGATATGCGGTCTTCTGACCGCCAGTCTTCTTTTTAATAAAATTCCGTCTGTTTCCGAGAAAAAAAAAAAAAAGGAGATGTAAATCTTCCTATTTAGATGAAGAAGAGGGATGAGGACTAAAGTTTATTAAAGGGTTATGCGTTTGGACTCATGCCAATGATTTGGAGGACATCAAAACCAACCCCAGCCTTCGTCGACTTTCTTTCATCTGCCAAGGAAAAAAACGTGGTTTGTAAACACGTTTTAGAAAGCTGGTTGGATTAGGATTCACTTTATTTTTCTGGTTAATCCATCTTAATCCGCTGTGAAAACGTGAAACAGAACCACGTTTTTTTAGAAAAAAGCGTGTTTTGCAGATACGTTTTCACGTACTTTGGGAATAAAGTTCAGAAACGCACATTGTATTTAACAAAGTTTTTATAAATAAAAAAACCGTAAAACGATTTAATAAGCCTATGTGCCAATTGTACTGTATAACTAATTGATCATAGGATAGTTATTCAAATGAACTTTGTAGTGTTCAATCTAAGCTCATTTACACTTGAGCCCTTAACAAATCAAACCTAGTTAATTTACTTAACGAGCTTTTTAAACGAGCTAAATCGAGAGGAATTGACGGGCTGGTCCAGAAAATGGACCCAATGCACGCCCAACTCCAGCTGATTCTGAAAAATTAAATTGATAGGTGGTGGGTAAGCTGGTAACTATAAGTCAATGTCGTGCAGCCAATGCCCGACATTTCTCACACTCTCTCTCCTCTTTTTATTTTTCATTTTAAATTTTAAAACCCACAAACTGTATAAAAGTGTCTAAATCTCAAATCTTATGAAAGTGCCTACATCCCAAAACCGTATGAAAGTGTCTAAACTTCAACCATAGATTACCTTAATGAAAATGCCTAAAACTTAGGGTACCCTATGAAAGTGTCTAAACCATTACAGTAAAACCTTATAATAGTACAGTGCACCTTAAACCTGAATTCTAGGGTATCTTATGAAAGTACATAAACCTAAACCCTACGGTACCCTAATGAAAGTGCTTAAACCCTCAAAACTATATAAAAGTACCTAAACTTCTAAAACCCTAAGAAACCGTATAATACCCTTAAAAAGAGTGACTTACCTTAATGGTAATTAAAAAAGAGTGACTTACCTTAATGATAATTTTTCTAAAAAAGCTTATCTTAATGGTAATTGTTTTCTAAATCTATATAAACGAGTCGAGCTTTTGCGAGCCGAGCAGAGTTTTTGAGTGTTAAGATCGATTCATTTACTAGTAAACAAGCCTAAAACTCAAGTTCGAACTCGGCTCTGTTACTTAATGAGCTGAGCCGAACAGAACATTAGCAAGCCAATACTAATTCACACATGTAACGATCTATACATTCAGAATTTTAATACACCTTATTTTACATGGTTCATTTTTTTTGTTGTTTTTCGATTGATTTACTGTTTATTTATTTACTCGTAAAAGTACTTAAGAGACCCCAATCTTGAAATTCACCTCCAGCCCCCAAAATATCAGGGACTGTCTCGTCGTTCATTTCGTGAGTCTTTATAATATTGGTACATAGTTTTCATTTCAACTTGTCGAAGGTTGGAGCCAGGGAGGGGTTAGTAGGGGCAATCGTCCCCCTTACATCTTAAAAAAATCGTACTATTACATTGAAAAAAAAATTATCATCAAACTATATAGTTCTATCCCCCTCCGTTTTTTCATTAAAATAAATAATACAATAACAGCTTTAATAGTTATCAAGCTATGAAAAAACTTCTTACTAAAATTGGTTCTAATGAGGTTTAGACACAATTCTTTTAAACAAAATAACGCTCAAAACTTATAACCCAACTCACTTTAGGGACTTAAGGCCCGTTCATTTTTAAAACCTAAGGTTCACTGAAATTTCGGAACCCCAAACCTCTTTAACGTGGTATGTGGACATCAAAGTAAAAATTCATATTGTTATCTTAATTTTAATTTTTTTTATTGTGTATATCCGTCCCCCCTACGCCAAAATCCTAGTGGTTGAGACATGCGGATTAGCGGTTACGAGACATTTTTTAGAATCCATTTTATTCCCCGGTGCTTAACATCTTTCCATCAGGGAGCATAATCTAACGAGCTCTTTGTTTTAAAAATTATCACTAGAATTTTCAAAATAATCCCCAACCTAGATCCTCGATTTAATGTGTATTTTTTGTAACCGGAAAAAAGTAACCATAGATCCGATCCAAGTAGACATAAAAAAAAAGCCCCCCATTTTTCTCTTTTTGTTTTGTTCTATCATAAATGAGTACTTTATTGGATGAAGAATTAGCTACCAACTTAAAAACTACCAAGCTTTTGAAAGAAACGTTCAAGGAACAAGGGCTCCCTCTCTTGCTACCGGTTGATCCTCAGACCTATCCTCTTGTTTCATTCACTAATCTTAATTTTATTTTTGGATCTTGGTCGTGATAGTGAAAAAAAGAAATCTTTTTTTTATAGAATGAACCAGGAACAAAAATATGGAATGACGTTGATAAAAAAAAAAAAATTTGGCTGATAATATTTCCCCAAATGGGCTAGAGAAATGGGAAAATCTATTTTGGGTAGAGAAATAGGGATACCACTGGGGATGAGATTTTGTTCTTTTCCATCCAAGAAAAGCTTTTCAAGTGAAGAAATGGGTGGATAAAAAAAAAAAAAAAAGTGAAGAAATGGGTAAAGATTAAAGATGCTTCAAGATTTAATGTTCAAAACCTTTCAGATGCTATTAACTCCTTTGGGGGCACGAGAGGTTAGTGTCTTCGTCAACTTCAAGGCCTCGATTTAAGTTTAAGTGTGTGGAAGCAAGCCGACTCGACTCAACACGTATTAATAGAAAAAATAAAATAATAATACTTGGCAAATATATAGTTTTTTACTAAACATTTAAACAAGCCATCATGCAAAACCACTATGGTCTTGTCCCAACAGAAGGTGTCAGGCATTGCTCTTAAGTGGGCAGGATTTTGATTCCTCTCCAAGGCAGGTGAGGCGAATTATCTGGTGGGTCAGAGTGGTGGTTGCTTTGGTTTATCCGTAGGTTTACACTTTTAAGGCAGGTCCAATTAATAGTCTCCTGTGAGGTGGTTCCTTTGTCACAAAAAAAGAAAAAAACCTATCAAGCAAAAAGAGAAAATTGAAGTAACTGTTTTGAAATTTTCTTGCACAATATTTTACGGTTATTTTCTCTTAATTTTTACAAGATTTAGGTTAAATTGCAGGATTAAATGGTTTGATATAAGATGACAAGAATGATGGTCTTTATTTTGACCCAAATCTCAAAAAGTAAGTCAGGCAAAATTGATTTTTGGTACTCTTTATATTACTAATAACAACACTTCAAAAGGGAGTGTCAAAATCATGTCCATACAAAGATTGATTTTGAAACTCTCTCTTTGAAGTGAGATCAGTAATTTAGGGATGCCAAAATCACGAGATAAATTGTTTTTGTAATTTTTAAAATTTTGCGTAGTTTTAAAAGGTTTTGGCTGACGCAACTAAATAGTAAATACAGTAATTTATAAAAGCGACACGCCAAATTAATAGAAAATCATAATTTTTTTATGAAACATTAATAAGCAATTCTTGACGTTTCAAAAAAATAAGCAATTAACTTTGGCTGGTTTTAGGAAAAAGCCACGTTTATCACTCTCTCTCTCTCTCTCTGAAAGAAGCAAACGTAGTTCATTAGGTTTCTTCGATCCGCTACAAACTATCTTCAGCTGAAGCTCTGACTTTCATCGTAAAACCCTCTTGTTAGGCAATCCCCCCCTATCTCGATATATCTAGAGAGACTTCTAATTTCTTGTTGCGGAAAAGAAGCTATTTTTGTGATCAAGAGGCGAAGAATCGCTGTTGTTGCTTTGCACGTAACTATCGAAAAGGTAACCCATCTGTAGATCGGACACTTTCGTTTCATACCCATATTCCAACAAACCCTAGTCCACCTAATGTTATTGGGAAAATGAATCGGATGCAACTACAACAATTGTTGTTGGAGAAATCCAAAACGGGTTTTGATAAGCTCGATGATGCTCTTACTTTATTCCATCAAATGTTCCAATTTCGACCTCTGCCTTCTGTCGTCCATTTTACTCAGCTGTTAATTGTTGTTGTCAAGGTGAAGGAATATTCGACCGTCATTGCTCTATATGAAGATATCCACGAGTTGGGTATTCCAATTAATGAATATACGCTGAATGTTTTGATTAATTGTTTTTGCCGCTTGAATCGAGTGGATTATGGGTCTACTGTTTTGGGTATATTCTTTACATGTGGTTATACTCCGGATGTGACTACCTTCACAACTCTAATAAATGGGTATATTTTAGAAAGCAAGACTTCTGAGGCTGTGAAATTGTTTGTGAGGTTGACGGAAAAAGGAGACATCGAACCTAATGAAATCACATATGGGACAGTCATAAAAGGACTTTGTAAAGTAGGAGACACAACAATGGCTATACGGTTGCTCAGAGTATGCAAAAATGGAACTATAGGCCTAATGTTGTGATGTATAGCACAATCATCGACAATCTCTGCAAGGACAAAAACATAGATGATGCTTTGAGCCTGTTATCGGAGATGAGAGGCTGGGATATTATGCCTAATGTGGTCACCTACAACTCTTTGATTCGCGGCTTATGCATCTCAGAACAATGGGAGGATGCCACAAAAATGTTGAAAGACATGACAGAGCAAAGCATTTCTCCAAATCTTATAATATTTAATACGTTGGTGGATGCACATTGCAAGGAGGGCGGAAGGCATACTCAAGATCATGATCCGACATGGTGAGAAACCCGACATTGTCACTTATAATGCACTGATGGACGGATATTGTTTGCAAGGCCACACAGAGAGAGCAAAAGAAGTGTTGAACTCCCTGGTGGATAAGGGCATTTAGCTTGATATCCTTAAGTTATAACATCTTGATCAATGGATATTGCAAGAAGATGAATATAGACGAGGCGATGGACCTCTTCAAAGAAATGTCTCGTAAAGGGTTAAAACGTGCTTCCGATACTTACAACACTTTGTTAAAGGGCCTGCTACAAGTAGGGAGATGTGATGCTGCGAGTAACATTTTTAAGGAGATTATGCTTGGAGGTCTAAATCCCGACATTTTTACTTTCTCAATCTTGTTAGATCACTTGTTTAAGAACCAAGAAATTGTCAAGGCAATAGAGGCCATTCCATGGAAGATCAGGGAATAGTTTCTAGTATTGTTGTTTATAATATTGTTATTGATGGTATGTGCAAAGCTGGGAAACTTGAAGATGCTCGGAAACTATATAGTTGCCTTTCGTCTAACGGTTTGAGACCTAATGTTAAGACGTACAATACATTGATTGGTGGACTTTGTAAGGTGGCCTTGCTGGGCGAAGTTGAGGAGTTACTCAAAGGCATGGATGCAGATGGTTCTCCACCCAATGATATCACTTATAATATACTTGTTCAAGCATTCCTCAATAAAGGTGATAGAGATAAGGTTGCGATATTTCTACAACAAATGATCAACCAGAACTTGTCAGTTGATGCATGTACTACATCCATGCTATTGTGTGATGGTTAGGATGGAGAAATTTTTAGAATGATTCAGAAACTTATGCTGAGGGATAAAACAGGGTCTTGAATTGTGAGGAATTATTTCTAGTTGTCAAAGATGGATACTTGACCATGTTTGGGATGGCTAGGTGTCCTCGTGTAGTTGTGTTGAATGACAAGTATTGGTCTATAGAAGATTGGCATGTTGCTAATCTATCCTCATTATTTCAGCAGATGGAACAAGCAGAACAGAGAGCTAAAATCTACAAAGTCCAAACTACTACAATCTTTAAAGATGATTTCAGTAAGTTTTATTTCAAAAGGCTGCAGACTTGCATGGAAATATGAATTGTGATGTATTTACAATATCAAAAAGGCTGCTGGGTGAAGCACAAGCATTACTGGATCAGCAACTGGAAGAGACTATGGGTATCTTGATTTCAGGAAACAATAAGAAAGGGTGGATGCGGTCCTAATATCCCACCTACTTTAAAAACTGCCCCTCATCTCTTAGAACTTTGGATCCATGCTTATCCTTTTAATTTAAGTTGTCAACTGCTTCTGAAGGTGTCAAAAAACGCATTGCAGAGCCAGGACCCCAAAGTACGCTTTTGCTTCTGCGGTTTGAGCGGCAGTCACTTTTGTACCTCATTCAAGTTATGGCATTGGGTATCTCTTTTTTTGTTTACAATAGAATGTAGGTATCTTTTGTCCTGAACCAAAAAATATTTGTACACCTTGACTCTAAGAAAAAAAATTTAATTGATTATTGATGAAAGCAAGTAAAGAGCATCATGGAAACTAACAAACTCGCGAGGTATGACTAACAGCTTTCATTTTTACTATGTCATGTTTTATGTATAGAAAAAAAAGAATTGTACTTGCCAATTGGAGAATATGCAGCCGTGACTCTTTAATGTTCTTTGGCCTCAAATCAATAAAGTGAGACCTTAATGTTCTCAAAAGGTATGCTTATCACCAACCGGACAAATTCATTTGTTTCTTCTTCGTGTTATAAGTTTTTTTTACATCCTCTAGCACACATTCAAATTTTACCATAATGTTCTCTCTTCTAGAAATGGGGAGGCCGCTCAATCCTCATGCACGCACAATGCCCTTAGAGCAGCCCAGGTACAAATTTTCTGTTGATTGGATATCGGTCAATACAAGTTTGCTAAAAATTATTTATTGCTTCCCTAAGTTATTTTTCAACATGGATGCGTTCCGCTGTCATATTAATTAATATTTAACCCTCAAAGGAAGTCTTGAAAAATTGACTGGGAATCAGCCGAGCCGCATGTTTTGAAGTTCACGAACTCGGTTCATTTACTATATTCAAGTCTCTATAAACAATCTGATTTATGACTACCTCTAGCTTGAGTACTAAACGAGCTTAATACTTGAATTTAAACTCAAACTCATTTATTAACAAGTTGAATATGCTCTTTAACGAGCTGTTTCGCAAATGACCTATAGATGAGCACCGTCTCTTCCATTACTGTTGGGATTTTAGTGGAAGTTTCGTGATACCCACAACACACATATTGAGATCCAACACTAAACAAGTATTGACACAAAGGAAAAACAGGAGTGACACGAGAGATTTACGTGGTTCGGCCCAAAACTGGCCTACTCCACGAGAGAGGGACACTCCATTATATGAACACTAAAGAGATTACAACATTTATGAGACAAAAAAATACCCAACCCGACACCAATTCCAGAGCCTTGAAGTTATACATACTTAATTCCCTGCTCACCCGGTGTCCATGAGCCCCAAATCTCATGAATTACGAGCTCACTAGTATTTTTCTTTACCCTGACAATGTTTATCCCCGCAGCACCAAAGGTGTTACCCATCTCTCTACCTCTCCATCTCTACATTTCTCTTCACTTGTGCTGATAAACCCATCTACATAGCCATTTTATAGATAACACACAAGCAAAGCATTAAATGCTTCCCAATCTTCTTTGACCAACCATGGAGTACCAAAAACGTGCAACACTTTCTAATAACTCCAAAGCTTTAAAGTCCAAGATTTCAATAATCCAATCAAAGATTGATATCTTCCAACTTGCACCCATATCTTTGACTATGACTAATATGAGCCAAAACTCAACAATTAGCACCATCCAGTCCCATTGACAATCTTTGTTCTCATCACTGGTTAGAGTCCTCTCTCTCTCTCTCTCTCTCTCTCTCTCTCTCTCTCTCTCTCTCTCTCTCTCTCTCTCTCTCTCTCCCCACATCCAATCATGCCTTTGTGATGGTGCGATTGTTTCAAATGAAATTAATTAGGCAAAAAGGGGTTGATCTATGTTTTGTATTGTTTGATTGAAGACTATTTTGATAATTTATGTGATTTTGACAATTAGTTTTGGGATTATTTAAACTGTTATGAAGTATACTGGTTTGCCTTCGAACTTTAACATGTTTCTTGTATATGTCTCCCTCTGTCTCTAAATTTAGGTCCATCTTTCCTTTTTCGGATATCCCATTTTGCGTGTCCATTTTTGGCAAGTCAATGATGAAAATTTTGGAACATTTCAGTTTCTGCTCTCCCTTCTCAATTTAAATGTCGAAACTAGAAAGACAAAATGCATTGGATTTCAGATTTACCACCACATTGCTAAAAGTTGAATTCGAAAATCTATATGCTTTGAAGAGTAATGATGGTTTTTTTCCCCACCTGAGTAAAGATGTTTAATTTTCACTTGAATGACTGCAAGTTTGATTTCAGCCAATCATTAACGGTAGCTTAGCTAGTTTGTTTGTTTAGTGAAGTTATGCCATCAACATCACTACGTCGACGCCAAAAGCTGTCTGAGGAAGTGAAACTCAATTAAGCCGAAGATAGGATTAGCAACTTAGTGAAATATCTCATTGGCCATATTCTTCCAACAAAATACGCTGTTAGAACTTGCATTTTATCTGGCAAATGGATGTGGATGTGGACATCGATTCACAATTTAGACTACGATGATCAGCAATTTCTACATGCTGTGAATACAAACTCTGATCATCGCCAAATGAGTTTCTTGAAGTTTGTCTACTATGTGCTGCTATGACTAGAAGGGTCAAATGACTCAAATGTGAATAAGTTTCGTATCAAATGTTCTCAAATCTCCAATGTCTCCTGTGTTTATTCCAGGATTACTGCTACACTGTTGCGTAATGTTCAATAACTTTAATATACGTATACCCTTGGGATTGTCTGTTTTGCCCCCTACCGACCTTTTTTCTTGTGCCAAGTTGGAGGTTTTGAACTAGATTCCGATTCTGTTCTCAGCATTCCAAGCTTTGTTGATTTAAAAAGTCTTAAAACCTCCTTCTCACTTCAGTTGAATTTATCGACGAGGGCTCTATTAAGAGGCTCCTTTCTGGCTGCCCCGTTGTTAAAGCATTCAACTCAAAACTAACTAGCAATAATGGGTGGAAAAGCCATCCAGGCTCATATACTAGACTCAGAGGTTATAATTAACTAATGTGGGACAAACTCTAACACTTCCCTATACGTGCGACCCCTGACCTGCACGTGGAGAGTTAAACAATGGATTCACAATATTGGGATCACAACGAAACAAGGTGCACTTATGGCACAGACAAAGGGGTAATAACCAAGATAGTCTTTCCAAAATCCTCTGAAAGT
This sequence comes from Vaccinium macrocarpon, assembly GCA_022606695.1. Lineage (NCBI taxonomy): Eukaryota > Viridiplantae > Streptophyta > Magnoliopsida > Ericales > Ericaceae > Vaccinium > Vaccinium macrocarpon. Next base: position 12,050,821 of record CM040181.1, read on the forward strand.
CTTGTTGGGATTCCACCCCGCGTGGGTCAATTGGGCTTAGGCCTAGAAGGGAGGGGGCTAGGGTTTTCCTGTGTAACTCTATAAATACTCTGTGATGCCTAGGTTATGGGGTGTGGTAGCACAATGTAGAGAAAGGCAGAGAGTGTGATAGGGGGAGTCGGTTGTGGCTCTCCCGGAGAGAGAGAGATACACGAGAGACTTGATGAGGTTTCATTATTGTGAGATGAGAGTGTGAGTGTGTAACACAATATCACGGATTTCCTCTGAATTATAGTGAAACCCCCTCACCGTGGATGTAGGTCTGATTTGGCCGAACTACGTATATTTGTGTGTTGTGTTTCTCTTGATTTTATTGTTTCTGTTGCGTGTGGTGCGTTGTTGGAATCCTAAAAAGTCTAGCTTTGATACCATGTAGAAAACATAGAAGAAAAAGTATTTACGTGGTTCAGTCACAGAGGATTTGTGACCTAGTCCACGGGAGAAGGGAGGAGAAATTTTATTTATGGGTTGCTGTAATACAACACCCTAAATATAAATACACATTACATGTGATCAATAAGGGAAACAATCTCATAACTTCAGCCACCAGTTTAAGAAACAAATCATTGCAGTATTAGTAGCAAATTTGTGATTAAAATCACACATAATATGGAAAGATTTTCCCCTTCTCCAACTCCTGTCCTCGAGGTTTTCGTTTGATATCAATGTGGAGGAAAAAATGTTAGAGTTGTCAACATTTCAGCTCCAGCACTTGAGGCTTAGTATAGGATATCCTTCAAAGTGGTCACCGGCAACGAGTTCAACTTCTTTGAAATGTTCGCTGAAGTTCTATTTAATTTTGAGAGTTAAAAATTAAAATGTTATGTGGCATACAAACCAGGGACCATCTTCAGCAAAATAAATTTTTTTACTGAATGCTCTCCTCAAGGAGCTCTACAAAATCTATGGTTCATATTAATGGGTTGTTGAGCGCACAATTGTGTAATTTTTCTTGAAGTTTCTTTCAAATTATAGGGTTCTGAATTTCGAATGAAAATATAACAAATTAGATCAATTACGTAAACATGTCCGATGGACCTGATTTTTTCCTAGGTCACTCAAATAATTGTTTTAAAATTATTTAACAGTTCGGATTATTTGTGTGGGATCCCGAAGTGAGCCCCACGAGACCATGTTTGGAAGCCCTTGACTTGCCCAAAAAAGGTGTCGTTTCTGCAGTGTTCGTACGTTGGTAGGTGAGGAGAGGGTGAGTTGGCAAACTCTCATTGGGGGCTGCAAAGATCTCATTCACGGATCAACCGTGAATAAATTTTTCTCATAATTTAATGCTGAGAAGTACTATAGAGTCCAGCTCTCTTCAATCCATGAAATGGATATTCAGCCATAAATTTCCTTTTCCAAGCTCACTTTGATGATCAAAATGGTTTGGATGGTTCTTTTTTGCATTTTCATTTTTTTACTTCTTACCTTCTAGCTGTTTGGCACACCACTTGTAGAATGAATTCCACCAAAATGAATTCTGATTTTTTTTTTTTGGTGTAGAAAAGAAGTGAGAAGTAGGGGAGATGAATTTCTTGACTACTCTTTTCCCATTTTTTTATTTATTTTGGTTAACAAAAAGACTTAAAAAATGTACTCTACATACATTCACTACTCATGTTGGAGAATATATCCTGCACACATCTTCCAAATGCTCTAAACGACATTGAACTATACTATCGTCATAAGATATGAGAGCTAAGAAAAGGCCTAAGAGCGCCGATGACAAGCGAAGGCTAACAAAAGCCTACATAGACAAGTGAAGAGCCGCAACCGTTGAAAAACACCGTGGGCTACAAGCAAAGGCCAACCTCAACCAAATAAATCGTAGAAATCACTACAGAAAACGTAACATCAGAAGGCCCAGTGGCTGGGAAAAAGGGGACAAGAGAGGAAGATCATGCATGCAAAGGACGCCGGAAAATGCATAGGTCGCTGGAAACAGGGCTGGAGATGCATCGACATGGCCGCGTGCACAGAAGTCCGACATTGTGATTGACGACAGGGAGGCCCTGAGCGGTAGCAGGAAGGTGCTGAACAACAATGAAATAAAGCGGAATCACTTCAAGATGCTTATTCGAAACCATGGACAAGAAAAAGGAACGAAACAATCCCCCCTTCCATGCTGCGGCAGCTCTCTCTCTCTCTCTCTCTCTCTCTCTCTCTCTCTCATAGTTGCATGACTTGCATGCATCATCATTAGTTCAACAAGGAAATTTGTAAATGATAGAAATGTGAAGTATTTGCCATGAAGTTGTATAATACATTTGGTTCAAAGAATTTCGTACTTGTCTCATGTAAGAGACAAATATCAAAGAGTTTTTTTAAAACGAACTTTAAATTTGTTCAAATACAAACGTACCTTTTACATTTTCTCAGTTTTACGAATCGAACATTTTTTCATAGACAGTGGCAATAGATTAATCATTGTAAGTTCCACTATAAAATTCAAATCCAAGTTCCACCAACCAATGGTCGTATTATCTTCATCATCTTTGGTAAGGTATTCTGTAGTCTCCTACTAGAACAATAGTCCATCCGAAGTTTCGCATGTATATCTTCTTTAATCACAATAAATCACAACACGGAAAATCAGTAATGTTCACAATAGAAAATGACCCAACCAAACAATTTACTTGCGAAAAGCGGGTTTTCGTAGATTTGTGTGCTCAAATTTCAAATAGATGTGTCCATAACGCGTATTAACGTGGGACCCATAAAATATTAGCAGACCACGGGCAATTGACGGTTCTAGACACATCTATGACCTGATCTGTGTACATAAATCTATGGTCGTAGCAATGCTCATTTGCTCATAAATGGCAAACAAAGCGGCCAATAAAAGCGGCCTGCATGCACCCAGCCGGGCAAACAACCATAAAAGAGGCGCCAATCCGATCTCTGGGGAAAACCTGCTCCAAGAAGCTGCAACCTGTGTTATAATTCTAATGTCTAGCGGATTTGGAAACCCCTCTTTTAAGATTTGCATAAAAAACGAACTCTTTTCCAAAGCTTGTAGAAAAAGAGATTCCAAAACCGTCATTAAGTTTCCGGAAAAGAAAAATCCTACGAATCTGATTATGTAAACTCTGTACAAAGTTCCTTAACACAACGTACCACCTACATGGTTCTATCGTCTCGCCAATTTGATATAAATCGTTTTTGCAACTCCAGTGAAAGACCAAAAAAAATGACATCCCATGAACCACTTCACAATCAAATAGCACAGGATAAAGAAGCTCATTTACTGGAGACAGAAATGTAACCATGTATAACCCATGGTGGTAAAGTTCATAAAGAAGCAACAAGTTCGTATAACAAAACTCACCTTAAACATGCATCGAACCAACCGAATAAAATAAGTCACACGTATAATGGAAATCCCCGAGCTAATCCACTAGTGTACAGAACAGAACGTTTTCTTTGGTGGTATGCTCATGGTCCATTATCATTATGTTGCTCTTATTTTGAAAGCTCATTTGATGTCAAAGTGAGGCAGCCAAACAGAAGTGTTGCCCAGGACTTCCCCTATCCCAACTTTTGCACAGTTTCTGCTAGATGTTTCTCAGTCTGAATGCTCTGAACCCACTTGGCGTTAATGTGAACCCGCTCAAGGCTCTGCTTCAGGGTCCTTGCAATTGAAGGCTTACTACGGCTTGTGAAAAACTCCTCCACTTCCTTTGCTTTCTCATAAGAAGTAAACTAAGAAAACAGGAAGAAAAAGAAAGCATTTGTGAGGAATCAAACATCAAACATTCTCCCTATAGACCACAAGATGAGTGGTGATGCAACACGGGAATGAAAAAGGCAATTCAAGGAAGAGCCTTGGAGAGAGAGAGAGAGAGAGAGAGAGAGAGAGAGAGAGAGAGAGAGAGAGAGAGAGAGAGAGAACCGGTGACACGATAGTGCTGATAAAGCGGGAGATTAGAAACCCAGAACCCCAAGTTTTTGAGATGTGATCCCAATTTTCCTGTATCACAATTACAGGGTAAGTACGAAATTCTAAATTGTTAATAGGAATAAATTGTCAAATTAGGATTTGTTTGCCAAAAAATATTGTACTAGTGGTTACCATCATCTATAATATTAAACGTAGTAGCAAGAAGAGCAACAATGCAGGAGAGCAAGCAAAGAAAGGGTTCAACATGCAATAAAAGGTTTCACATAAAAGCTAATGACATTTTCTACTTCGCGGTTTCTAATTTTTGCCTTCAAGAAGAGGGTACTAAGCGATGACCTCATGGTTCAGAAAACAACGAGGTAATTGGTCTATTTAGACAAACAGTGATCTAAAAAGTATGGAAACGGACACGGCACACTATTAGACACAAACACCAAAGTTCGACTCAGATCTGTCCAACATCAATTATCTGTGAAAACATTAACCCTGGCATGAACTCTTCAAGTGTTGGCGTTACTTAGAGGGTGACACCAATCAGCATACCAGGTCTAACCATGGCTGCATTTATTCTTGTGGAAGGTAATATGGCTGGATGTGAGCCTCCAGAAAGATAGTAGGGGCACGGTTTGTCAAAGTTCAGCAGACATTATGGATTTAAAAGGGTATCAATCGGCTTAGCAATAAGTCATGTAATAAGTATCAGTAGTATTGGTGACTGTGTAATGGGAGTCAAACTGAGCTCATGAATCTTTTTCAAGTACTGGCAAATACTAAAAAACCTCACTGGTAAACATGTCTAACCTTGTGCATTATGGAGTACAATTGATGGTTTATAGTGGCTTAAATTGTTGTTTGAGAGAAAGAGAAAGAGAAGAGAAGTGTTAAGGTGTTAAATTAACCCTTACACATAGAACCTTTATTTATATTACGATACGACTAGACACATTACCTGACTAGTCAATGTGGGACAAAGACACTATAGACCAATATTAATAAGCTACTCTAACACTCCCCCTCAAGCTGGAGAATAAATATCACAAAATCCCAGCTTGTTACATAGAAACTCTAAACGTGGTTTAAACAGTGGTTTGGTGAAGATATCAGCCAATTGAGCTCCGGTAAAAACAAATGGAGTAGATAACACACTACCATCTATCTTCTCACGAACAATATGACAATCCACTTCAATATGCTTTGTTCTTTCATGAAACACTGGATTTGAAGCAATATGGATTGCTGCTTGATTATCGCAATACATAGGAATAGGTAACTCCACACCGAACCCTAACTCCATGAGTAAAGCTCTTAACCAGACGATCTCACAAGTCTTGTGTGCCATGGCTCAATACTCCGCTTTTGCACTAGACCTTGCAACAACCGTTTGTTTCTTACTTTTCCATGTGACCAGATTGCCGCCAACAAAAGTACAAGTACCCGAAGTAGTAGGTAATCGCGTGGGATGGTGATCCCGCCAATCAAAGATCAATAAAAGCTTCAACACTCAAATGACCATTAGACCGATAAAACAAACCTCGTCCAGGATGAGCTTTAAGATATTTCACAATACGAAGACAAGCTTCCCAGTGTGGAAGCCGAGAAGTTGACATAAACTGACTCACCATACTGACAGCGAATGAAATATCAGGACGTGTATTGGTAAGATAATTCAACTTGCCAACTAAGCGACGATACCGGTCCGGACGTGGAAATATCTCCCCCTGATCAACACAAAGCTTCACATTAGGATCCATCGGAGCCTCCACAGGTTTTGCTCCCAATAAACCTATTTCCTCAAGAATATGCAATGCATACTTTCGTTGAGACAAACAGATTCCCTCCTTGGATCTTGCCACTTCAATACCCAAGAAATACCGTAGCTTACCCAAGTCTTTAATATGAAATTGACGCTGTAAAAACTACTTCAACTCATCAATGCCTTTCTGATCATCCCCAGTAATGATGATGTCATCTACATACACAATTAACACTATTTTTCCACGCTCTAACTGGAGAGAGAAGACAGAATGATCAGAATGAGATCGACGCATACCAAACTGTGTCACAGCATCACTGAACCGACTAAACCAAGCTTGAGGTGACTGTTTTAGACCATATAAAGCTTTGCGAAGACGACAAACCTGAGCACGCTCCCCCTGAGCAACAAAACCAGGAGGTTGCTCCATATAAACCTCTTCAAGCAGATCACCATGTAAGAAGGCATTCTTGACATCCAATTGAAACAACGGCCAATCAAGATTAGCAGCAAAAGAAATAAGAATCCGAACAGAGTTTATCTTGGCAACGGGGGAAAAAGTCTCTGCATAATCAACCCCATATGTTTGTGTATAGCCTTTGGCCACAAGGCGAGCCTTATACTGCTCAACAATGCCATCAGGATTAAATTTGACCGTAAAGACCCACCGACAACCAATAGTAGACTTTCCTGGCGGAAGAGGAACCAACTCCCAAGTACCATTTTCATGGAGAGCAGTCATCAGTTTCACAATATCAACATCATTGTCGTCTTGGTCGTCCATCCCTTCAAAACCTTAAAAGGCTAGTTCCTTCATGTAGTCGTGTTAACACTTCGCCATGTGAAGTTTGTGAGTTTAGTAAACATCATAGAGTATCATTTTATCCCAGGGTTGAACATCGTGTGTCACATCCTTTTCAGTTAGTTCATTCAGACATTTGGGGGCCTATTCATGTGCCCAATGTTTTTGGTTTTCAGTATTATGTTATCTTTGTTGATGATTTCTCTTGTATTACATATCTTTATCTTATGAAAGAGAGATCTGAGTTGAAGACTGAGTTGAAGACTGAGTTGAAGACTATTTTTAAATCATTTTACATGGAAATAAAGACTCAGTTTAATACTTGCATTCGTATGTTTCGGTCTGACAATGCACGCGAATTTTTTCATAGTACTTTATCTCAGTTTTTTGATGATAATGGGATTATTCATCAGTCATCTTGCGCTCGGACTCCACAACAAAATGAGGTTGCCGAATGCAAGATTCGACACTTATCAGAAGTTATGCGTGCCATGTTATTTCAAATGAAAGTTCCTAAGTCTTACTGGAGTGACGCAGTTCTTACTGCATGCCATTTGATCAATTGTATGCCTTCTACTATTTTTGGGGGTCAAATACCTCATACAATCTTATTTCCCGGTCGGCCTCTCCACTCATTACCCCCCTCGGGTTTTGGGTGTACATGTTATGTTCATGCTCTTGATCCCGACCATAGTAAATTGGACCCACGGTCCATTAAGTGCATTTTTCTTGGTTACTCTCGCACTCAGAAAGGGTATAAGTGTTACTCTCCCACTCTTTCCGTCATTTTGTTTGTGCAGATGTTACATTTAATGAGTCATTGCCATTTTATTCGGGTCCACAAACCCCTATTGTGGTTGAGTCTGAGTTTGTCTTTCCTATAGCAGTCCCATCTGGTTCTTCTGTGAACCCCTTGCAGGTGTACGTTCGTCGCAACAAAGACACATTACCTGACTAGTCAATGTGGGACAAAGACACTATAGAGCAATATTAATAAAGGTTCTATGTGTAAGGGTTAATTTAACACCTTAACACTTCTCTTCTCTTTCTCTCTTTTTCTCTGTCTCTCAAACATGGTATCAAAGCAATTTTTGATTCCATCATAAACCCTTCATCAGCCATCATCATCTTCCCTAAACCGAAACCCTAATACAGTCTTCCATCATCATAGCCACTGTAAATAGAGCCAAAAACCCTAGCCACCACCCTTAACTTAGCTGACAACCTTAGAACTCCTATCCAACCTACCAAAAACCCTAACCTACTACTCGACAGCCCCTAACTTGCATGTAGACCACTCGACAGCCCTTAATCCACTACTCAACAGCCCATTAACCACATGTAAGCCACTTGAAATCCTTCAATCTATTTCGAAATCCTTGACCCAGCCATACCCACTTCAAATCGACCTCCAAAACCTTGAAAAATTACTGACTCAATTCCAAAATTACTTGGTTTCTACCTGAATAGGGTTCAAAAGTTATTGCCCAGGTGTTTGACTATTCTGAATATGTTTGATAGTTGCTAAATGGTGCTCGAAACCCTAGCTCTGATACCATGCTGTTTGAGAGAGAGAGAAAGAGAAAGAGAAAGAGAAGAGAAGTGTTAAGGTGTTAAATTAACCCTTACACATAGAACCTTTATTTATATTACGATACGACTAAATACATTACCTGACTAGTCAATGTGGGACAAAGACACTATAGAGCAATATTAATAAGCTACTCTAACATAACTCAATTTTGACATTTCAACCACGATCAGTGAAATATTAATACTCATTGCGTAAGTCCGTTATTTTCCTTACACTAGTCACACCTAATCATGGAAACAAATAATGAAAATATGAACTTATGCATAGAGCTACACAGAGTTACAACCTACAACAGATTAAAACCCGAAATAGCCAACCAAAAACATAAAATAATAACATTTTTTTTATATAAGTACTAACACATTCTTATTGAAAAGGCATCAATGGGATGCAACCCATGCACAAAAGAAAACGAGGAAAACAACAGGAGAAAAGCTCAATTTAATATACACCCCGCTATACTCCAAAAACATCCTAAAATGTCAAAGAATTGACTCAAAGTAGGGTTGCACTCCCTCAACTAAACAAAGTTGAAATCAAAAGACTTTTAATTCTGAACAAAGGCCTATCCTCCCTCTCAAACTATCTACGATTCCTCTCTCTAGATTGACCACATCAAGCACAGTGGGCTCATAATCCAAAGCTTAATAACATAAAAAAAATTAACACTTCTTCAACACCCGCATAAATCAAACAACTATATTTATCGGCCATTGATTTAGGATTTTAATATGGCTAGAATGGTGCATTTAATAGCCGCATAATGCACCACGATATTAGTACCTCGGTGTACAAGCTATCGGCCAATATTTAAAAAATCACTCTATCATATTGATATCTTGTGTACATGCATAGGATAGCTACACAGTTTTGGTAGATTTAAACCCTGAAAGCTTAGCACTGAGGCAAGGGTGTCGTTATGCTTGCATATTGAATAATGCTTTCCAACCTAAGCAATGCCAAACAATATTAATTTTATTCGATTATTGCTAAATTTTAGAATGTGATCGTTTATGATGTATATAGGAACCTCACAAGTACTTGAAAGCCGTAATCACATTGGTGTATGGATTGACATGATGTGTGTTAGGTTCGGAAGGGACAACAAATACCGCAACTCCACGTAACCAGTGACTTTATGGTTTTTATATTTGATAGGCCCTCGATGTGGGTATAGGATTAATATTTGCAGATGATTTTTTTTTTTTGCTAAGCAAAGAATTTATTAATCTTTGGAAACGAATTACAAAGATTAAAAGGACCCGAGACTAAAAACACCAAGGGCTCAAAAGGGAATAACAAGAAACAAGAAAGGTGGTAAGATACCAACTAGAACATGAACCAAAAACTACCAAAAAAAAAAAAAAACTCTCCTAAGATACCCCCAATGCTACAGCAAAATAAGGAAACAACCTACGAGCCTCCTTCCCCTAAGCCATCCAAGAGAAAGCAAAGCTAGAAGCATCGAAATTAACCGTAAAAGCAAAAACCCCCCCACCCCCCCCCCCCAACAACAACAAAACTTCCAAGCGGAAAAACTCTCGCCAATAAAAAAGAGGCAAATCAGAACTCCATTGAAATAGAGGCATCTCTCTCCAATAAGTCAAGAGCTTTAATTTCTGCTTTAATTTCCTTTTCTGAAATTTCGACTCCCTTCAATTCCAAAAGCTTCTTAATATTAAAGCTCTCCCTTCCATGAAATTTTACACCAAATCGAACACCCATCTTCATGTTCTCCCGGGCTTCCTTGACTAAAATCGAATTCCTAATATGACTGTCGCTACTAACCTAGTAGTGACAGTCATAACCTGGTGCAACGCCAATGCTCTGGATGTTGAATGAAAGAAGCATGGTAATGTGCACATAAATCAAAATGATTCTTGGGTCTGCCCTCTCTGATGCCTTTTGGCTTTGATTTGAGGGCATGATTCCGTAACAAACGCGACGGTTTAGGGGGACCACTATTTCAGTGGTATTCTGTGAGCAGCCACTTTGTGCATTTATTGCCAAAGGTTAGGTCTGTCTCCAATCCATCTGTTTCAGTGGTATTCTGGGAGCAGCCACTTTGTGCATTTATTGCCAAAGGTTAGGTCTGTCTCCTATCCATCCCCCGCCCATACCCCCAATTATTGGGGACTAAATGGATTATGTTATTGTTGTTGTTGTTGTTGTTGTACTGTCACTACTAACCTCTTCTTGATTTGAATGAGTGGGTCCATCGAGATTGCCTTTTTTCGATCCCATCCTTTTAACGTTCCATAAACTGTCCTGGCTAATTGTCCAAGAACACTTCGCTGTTTTCAATGAATTTTTGCTCCAAAAGGTTTTCCCACGATTAGCTTTCTTGGCCTTATACTTAATAAGAGGTTCGTTGGAGATAAGATCTCTGTCATTAAAATCAGCAACTCCTGAAACCTCCTTCGCTCTCGAAAAAGAGTCATCCGGATTGACATCTAAAAGGTCCACATGATTCCTCGACTTCTCCACTAGCTCAACGTCACCCTTAAAACCATTTTGCTGCAAAAGAGAAATGGGAGCATCTTCTAACAGACTATCCTCCTTTAAAGCGTGGCCATCATTGCATATACTATGCCCAAGATCATTATGTATACTAGCATCCAACAAATCAACTCTAGAGCCTCCATCACTGTTTTCCATTTGAGCATCCTTGACTTCAAACTCCACCGAAACATCATCTCCTGGGTCGATTTTGATCACATCCTCCTTGCCAATAATATTGTTTCCCTTCTTAATCTTAATTGATGTGAAAACACGTTTTTCCCAACATGTTTCAGCCATGGGATCCTCTATGACTTTGACAGGCTATATCTCACCATTAATTTTAACATGTATAACCTCATTAATGCAATCAAGAAAATCAGTAAGGATAAGCATACGCCCTTTATCAAAAGCAATGGATTTCTCAGTAAGCTCATCAATTCCTAATGACGTCACCCCAAAGCTTACCAATATTGATGAACGTAGAGGGGCACCAAGCATTGAGGGGAACACCGTAGCAAGAAATCCAAACGCATCTAGAAGATTTGATCTTTTGATTATCCCATGCCTCCACAGATGAGAACCAATTTGGCAACAGCTTATCTTTATCCTTAAGAAAGTCGTTCAACGATTCAAAAGAATCGAAAGAAATTAAACATTAAGGCCACCCATATGGCGAATCTGAGCATCCCAAATACCGTTGCTAACGAAAAGATCTTGTAGTGTGTTCACGTAACAGAAATTGATCAATTTTCCAACAGTGCTCATATGCAACCAATCCAAGTCTACCTCCTTAGCATCCACCAACTTAGTCGTACTAAAAGAACCACCTTTGAGAGCATCGGCATATGAAAGACAATTGGAGTTAATCAGATTGCTCTCAACCTCAATAGCCTTAGGGCGCCAACTATGCAGGTTAGGTGCCAATTTAACCTTCTTATCCCCCTCAATTACCTTCTGAGACATACAAGAGCTGTTTTTTGAGTACTTCGCAAACTGCAAAACAATTTTAAAGTTTCTAATCATAAAACCATCTAGATCCTCAATCGCATTCATGGCCTCTTCTCTCCTCTTGAATCTAATGAAGCCAAATTTAGTGTTGAAAGAGGATCTCCTCTTACTCGGCATGTACACATCTTCCACACATCCATATGGCCTGAATAATTGACGGAGCCAGCCAAGATCCATGGACTTGGGAAGATTATCAACAAAAATCGTAAATAAACCAGCCATCAAACCCTCAAAGAGACAGAGAGCCAGAAGAAAAGGATGACCACCAAGCGGCAATACCAGGAACAAAGAGAACCAGCAGAACGACGGCAGCAAACAAGAGCGGATGACGGAAAAGGGAGAGATTTAAGGGTTGAAAATAGAATCCATATGGAAAAGAGGAGATCGAAATAGAAAAGGAAGAGGGGATAACGGAAGACTGGTTTGAAATCAAATGGATCGAAAGGTCATAAGGCAGAAAGCAACCTGCGAAGATGAAGGGAGAAGGCCGGACTGATGGCAAAAGCTGCCGGAGAAGGCCGCACAGGAAGAGGAAGGGGCTCGGGTCACATTTTCATCGCAGGAAGAGGAAGGGACAGACTTTCTTTAGATTTATTTGCAGATGATTATGATGCTGTGTAAAGCTTGTGGTTAGTTGCGATAATTGTGCTTGGCCTGGAGCAAGATCCTATACAGTCTCAGTGATGACATGAATATTGAAATGATTTGAAATAATACATGCTCGCATTGTAAAGTTCTCTTTAGGAGTTCTGAAATAATCCATTAAAATATTATCGTTAATTCTATGAAGATATTTTGGGTTAGGGTTTCCGCAGAAAAAATCTGGTATCAAGACTACCTTAAACCACCTCCAAGCAGTTTCACGCCCTTCTATACCAACATTAACTCCAAAGATAGCATCTTGGCTGCGAACCTAAATGAAGAAAGAAACAAACCCGCCATCATCAGGGTTCAAGAAACAATGGATTACAATGATCCATTTCCAAATACCACACCACAATTGTAAATATAACAGAGATAAAAATAAAAATAAAAATAAAAATTAAAAAATTAAAAAAAAACTAAGATACCTCGGAGGACAACAAAAAGTTCAGAACTTCAAGCACAATATCTGGATCTGGACAGGATGCTAAAGAACCTACAAACATATGAGAGACCCTAATTATTAACAAGTGTCTCCCACCATTTTCTTGTTTAATTTGCACAACTAAACTGTCATTACCAAGAATTCGTGTTTTCTCCTGACTCAGGTCAGTTTCTCTATAGATCCTTAAAAGAGCATCATAACCTGATCGATTCGATATGCTGACATCTTGCATCACTGCCACATATGCTGCCTGTAAAAAAAATGAATATAAGGGTCGTAAAAAAGAACCGTAAATGGAAATGGATGAAATAGAAAGAAAAAAGAAATGCTCCCTTTAAGTACCTTTCTTGTGTCAGGAGGGAGAAGGGGTGTATGTCTGTCATTCAAGAATGAATCAAAACGCCTCGTTGCTTCATATTGTGTAACATCGTGTCCAAAATGGGCCAGGGCTGTCAAAATCTCCCCCCTTAACATGGCATCTAAGTGGCCCTCACCTTGCTTAGGATCCCAACCAAGTTTTCTGGAAAGAAACTTAACCCGTCAGGAGATAAAAACAGAAACAGAAGGTATAAAAGGATGCAATCTATTTCGGATATGAAAATTGCCGAGTTCATAACAATTAGGTCTCAAAAAGGAAATTGGATAAATCAGTGTATATAAAATGCATATAAAATCTGCCATCAGACACAGTTCAGTCCCTAAATTCATCAAAGCAGTGCTGTCAGCTACAAAACCTGACGAGAAACTTATATGATGAAATTCATAGCAGATTGTTGATTTAACTTTCCAAAATCAGGAAAGGACTTGAGGCGCTTCCTAATATGTTATTATGTTATACCCATTTCCAGTAGCCCAGACTCGCAAATTTGTTGGTTTACTACTCCATAATGGTTGCCTGTTTTTGAAACATTTCATTCATATTTCTAGCTAACAAAAACATATACATATAATGGGGATATTCTCCCCTACTGCGAATGGATCCATAGGAGCTTTATCATTCTCCCTTGGTGAAAGCCTCTTCAAGTTAGCCTTAATAATGCCATACTGCCTAGTTGAGAACATCATTATGCACTGTGACCTAGTTTTATGGTCATGAATTGCAGTTCCATATGTTAAAAAAATGCTTTTTAGTAAGGTATACAAATTAATCAATACAGAACATAATATGCAAACAAGTTTTGTTCTATGGCCCTCATAGCTTTAAATGGACGGGTATTACTCCTAACCCTCAGCTGGATATCCCCCATGTGAATGTGTCATCAAACTAATATGTTTCACAAAGGAAATTCAAATCACCAAACAAATACATAGAAAAATAACTCGAAAGAGGAACACAGTATAGACAGAACAGCTACTGACCTCAAATCTAACTGATAGTATGCATGAGAATGACAAACAGTTCATAAATTTGACGATTGACCTTGAAGAAACAGAAGGCCAACATAAAATTAAGGGTGCTGCAAAAGAACCATTATTCTCCTGTCCCCTATGTGACACTGACTCTTATAAATGTACATAGTATCCCTGAAGGACACCCAACACTCAGATAAAAGGAACCTTATGCATAAACTCTTGCAGGCAGCTTGTAAACACCATCATCCCAGAAAATAAGGGAAGTGTACTAGAAATATGAATATTAAGGTGTGTCCCCATGACCTTGTAGTAAAAAAAATACAAATCCAACATTTCGGCGCATGCTCACACCCAACATATGTACCCGAATCCATCTAACGTGCCCATATGCATAACAACTATGGTAACCTGTCGAAACATGAATGCAACTAATGTCCGGATAACAGTGTTCCACTAGGCAGCGCAGAATTGCATAGAATTATACTACTGTCCTTAGATACCATAAATTCCAAGACGAAGCTAATCTAGAAGTTCTTAATGGAAGTAACTAACTCCGCAGAATGCTGGAATAAGTTGATAAAAAATAGTTTGACGGAATCCAGCAGTTCAGGAGCGGCATCAGCCACAATTCTTGCAATTTTGTAACTTATCTGCGGAAACAAAAAATGGAAATTAGGACCCAACTCCTAAGAGATGGTTGAAGGTTTGAGAGGATAAGGAGGTGATCATTACACTAATCAAGTTGGACAGAACAGTGTATTCAAGTTCCTCTCTGTAGGCACCCATCAAAGTGAGTAAGGAGGCCAAAGGCAGCTGGCATGCCGTACACAAGGCATACGAATCATCCAAAATTCCTGAGGAAAATAATAACTGAATGTAAACAACTCGGATTGTCTGTTAACACAATAAAGTACAAGTTCAAGCAACAAATTACCATATCTGTCCATCGCAGACAAACATTTGGTCTCAATTGTGTATCTAAGTCTGCCCGCAAGTTCGTCGTCATATTTTACCCTATAGAAACCCGTCTGGTCAACATTCACTTTTACCCAAGTTCCTGTCTCCACAAGCCTACCTTGGGAAAGTGAGCAACCAAGGAATTCCTTAGTATCCAGAATTTCAGATTTTCCTTGCAATAGAAAATTCTTGCGAGCATCATATGAGCAACAACATAACGTCATTGGCACAATCCACTGCGCATCCCCACAGGAACCACTCAACAAGAATTGTGACTGCAATTAAATGAGATGCATATCGTTAGAATGTCTTTAAGTTTTCTGTGTGTTGTTGGTACATAAGGTATAAGATCACAGTCAAGAGAAGTAATGATAAATGTTCTAATTTTACACATCAGGTAGACGAGTGACAAAAAGTTTGTAAAAAGGAACCTGCTCAAACTCCAATTTATCATCATTGACTTTGACAGTGATAACAGGGTAGCCTTTTTGCTTCGTCCATGAATTCATCAGATTGTTCACCGGTTCACCAGATTCCTCCTCAAGGACAGCCCACAAATCTTCTGTCTTTGCATTTGAACTAGAATATTGCTTTATGTACGAAGCAAGTGCCCTCTAATTGCATGAAGAAATCACCAAAGAAAACACTAGGTTAATGTCATGAAAGTAACATAAGTAAAAAGAAAATATTAGATTATATTTGGTAATTCAAGGCTAAAAAACAATACATGAGAATTACAGAAAAGCACAACGAATTAGCAATAAAGAACGGTACTCTGGGGCTGGCCATTTTCTTCATAATCAGCACAAGCAGGGATCAATTATTATTGTACAGGTAAACATTTGGGGAGTCTGTCCCAAAATATGTCCCTCATTGGGAATCCAACTTTTTAAGGAAACACAACTATTGTTCTTCCAAATAAATAAATTTCCAAAATGACCCTCCTTTTTAAAATGCAATGATTACCTTTTAGAATCATGCATTTTTCCCTCCACTTTAGTGTTTGAATTTGACTATCAGAATGAAGGGCGAACAAGGAAAGAGTTCAATTTTCCTCATTGACTAGTCAAAATGGACAAGAATACCAAATAAAGGACTACCAACTAAAGGAACATCTGGCGAAAAAATCAAGCACAAAGGCAAAGCACTGAAGGACATACCTGAAAGCATTCAGGACCAAGATAGCTTTGCAGCATGCGGATAAGAGATGCACCTTTCCTATAACTAATGGCATCGAATATTTCATCAATCTCGCATGCATGATTAATCTCCACCTGTAACGAAAAATATGCTCCATATCAAGCTTTTGGATACACAACATTCTGAATTATAAGTTAATTAGAAGTCACGATGCTAAATCCCTGAGAAGAAACATTGCCTCAATGGGATGCGATTCGGCAAGCCCATCCAACCGAAGACCCTCAGTACTTTCTTCAAGAAACTGTGTCCAAATTTTCCATTCTGGAAACAAGCTATCAGTCGCCAAATAGCTCACCTGGACCAACAAAATCCACTTATATGCGACTTACCATGTACAGTAAGAAGCATAAGGAAAAAAACCATTGAATCAAAGTGAAATACCCATGTCGCAAAGCCCTCATTCAGCCAAAGATGAGTCCACCATTCCATTGTCACCAGGTTGCCAAACCACTGGTGTGCAAGTTCATGGGCCACAACAGTAGCAACCTAAGCCAGTGGCATTGGAAAGCCAAAATGAATGCATGTCATATTGACAAAAAACATGACCAATCCAAATTACTTGCAGCACTGAACAATACCCTTTGCTTGTTAGCCGCCGCCGAGTGTTTGTCATCATACAGCAAAGCCGTTTCACGATATGTAACTAGACCATAATTTTCCATGGCTCCAGCGGCAAAATCAGGGATTGCAACCATATCTAATTTTGGTAGTGAATATGGCACAGCAAAGTACCTCCAAAATTTCAAAAAGTGTGAAAAATTAGGTATATGCAGACATTAGCAAAGCACCCCAAGAGACAATAACAAAAACAAGTAATATTGCAGAGAGCACAGAAAATACCACTGCCAAAACAATAATGAAGTGAACTTCCCAGTGAAATCACTAGATAATTCGATGAACTTTATACAAAATGAATGACTACTTTTGATGCAACGAACAGGAAATGCAACATACTTTTTGTAAAGGTCAAGTGTCTTGACAGCAACATCTAAAGCGAATTTCCCTTGATTTTCCTTCCCAACTTGGCAGTAAACCCGAACTTTGATCCCTGTGCACCAACAAAATTGCACCAAATATTAGATTGTATAACATACTCACTTAAGGTAGATTGGAAGATGGTGTATGATACCGTCAGATGTATGATCTTCCACAAAATTGAACAAGCCAATGACAACTGCCACCAAATACGTAGACATGATAGGTGATTCCTCATAGTGAAGAGTCTTAACATCGCCATCCCTTTTTTCTTCAACAACTGGCATATTGGAAAGAGCTACAAGCTCAGTTGGTACTTCCAATGTGATCTTGAATGTAGCCTGAGCAACAAGATAAATTACTAAGTGCAAGTATTGCAACATTCACTTCATTTCCCCACAAATGAAAGCACCTGGGGTGAAAGATACACATTTCGACCTTCTGTTGTCCTAAAACTGTGTTCTCTTCAACACATTTTCCTTGCAAAAGGTTTGGCATGAAAAGTATTGTGGAATGTGGATCATGACTAAGCTATTCAAAATGTGCAAGTGAAATATGTCCCATCGATATAACAAAGCAGATTTCTTGAAATGTATTGACACAAACTAACTTTGCCCGGAAAAAAAAACTAAAAAAATAAAAAAAGAACAACTTTTTGATGATTTTAATGGCTAAATTAATTAGGGGTTTCGATCCAAAGGTCAACATGAGTTCTCACTGTCCAAAATTCTGTCTGAAGCATCTTTTATATAAAAAAAAAATCTGTCCGAAGGGTCAAATCCCAGTGACATCATGAATAAATCTCAGCCATTAGATTTTGCAATAAATGCCGTTAACTTGGAAGTGCATTTTAAATCCACTCTTTCTTTGAATGGTCCAAATCATCCCATTTACAGATTAGAGAATCAAATAGACTCAGTTTCACTCTTCTATCTTGTCTCACCAAACCTTTTTTCCATAATGTCTTCTCTCTCACTCCAGATCTACCAACCCCCTCGCTCCCCTCCCTCTTCCACCACCAACGTTGCAGCCCCCTTCTTCCCTGCAACCGATGCACCCTTCCAAACCCCCACTTCAGACCACTTACTCCACACTGTTCTGTGCAATCGCAACCCTCCATCTGGGGCTGTAACGGTTCGGTTCAAAGGGGGTTTTGACTGAATCGAGCAAAACCGGTTCGGAGGAAGTATGGAACCGAAACCAACTGTTTAGAGTTTGGTTCGGTTCCGGTTCGGGAGTTGGTTCAGTTTGTTGCACACAAAGAGAGAGATCTACGCTTCTACATCAATAAAAAAACAAAAAAACATTAACAGATCGACAAATTATATACATGCACGGGTACTCAAATCCATCTCTATACATACATAAACGGGTACTCACACATTAACAGATCTAATCGAACAACACAAATCCATCTATACATACATGAGTAAACAAATCGATCAAAATATACGTCAAACAAAATGGGTACACAAATCGATCTCTCAATATATATACGTACACAATGACGATGACGAAGTTTGACGACGACGACGAACGCCGGAACACAAATCTTCGTCTTCTTCGTTTTGTTTTATTTTAAGTCGCCTATCACCAGATCCAATAGGCTAAAGCCGCAAAATCAGTAAACCGAGATGGTTGGTCCGCCATAGATGGAGAGAGAGAGCTCGAGAAACCAGATCTGATGGGATCTCCTTTTTTCTTCTTTGGATTCGGTAGTAGAATTTGGTTATAACGAGTGTGTGTATATGTATATATAGTAGGATCGCTGGAACCTAATAAGTATTATTGTTTCTAACTATAAACACAACTGGCTTGCTAGCCAAGCGGTGAAGATGTTGGTTTCTATGCTTAAGGGTGGGGGTTCGATCCCTACCCCTTAAAATTTTTATGGAATATACATGAAAACCAGTATGGTTAGCCTGAAAATCGTAAGAACCGGGAACCGAACCGGATTCAAGAAAAATTCACACCTGGGAACCGAACCGAACCGAGAAACAAAAAGAATCGAAAAAACATTCGGTCCGGTTCTCATAATCGGTTCGGTTCAGTGTTTTTTTTGTTCACCCCTACCTCCATCCCCAACGCCTTTGTACTTGATTTTTTTGGATGAATCTACGTCATGAGCTACGGGTCTTAACAGTATGCTTCTCACATGTTATTTCACTTCTTAGGCATAGTTTTCCAAAAGATTTTAGCAACCCAGTTGCTAAAATCAACCACGATTTTAGCGAATGAGTTCAGCAGGTGCTAAAATCATGATTTTGAAATCAAAAAATGAAGTGGTTCCACGTATCGTTTTTCAATTTTTTTCGCACCAAATTGAAGTACTCCTCTGGTACTTTCATTCGGTGTGAAAAATTCAAAAAATAATACACGGAAACACTTAATTTTTTTATTTGGAATACCATGATTTTAGCGCCTGCTGAATTCATTTGCTAAAATCATGGTTGATTTTAGCAACTGAGTTGCTAAAATCAAACGGAAAACTTAGCCTTAAGGGTTTGGGATGTTGATCTAATGTACAATGTTTGCTTTGCCCATTTTTCTAATTTGATGCTACAGAATTGGATCTCTTCTCATTTATTGTTCATTCAATTTTTAATTATGTTATACAACCTTTGTACATATTACCTCTACCATTTCTGGAGACATATTACCTCTATACTTATTATTTAATTCCCATTCTGCAATTGCAAGTGATTCAAATCCCCTCTTATTTGATACGGAGGGTCAGCAGTTAGGAAAAAGCATTTGGATTAACCTTAAGATGTCCGTCAGCCTTTAATCACCCTGCAGCAGGAAAGTGTTGGTGCAATCATTTGTTGTTTCAAGTCCAAAAAAAAAGTAACACTTAGTTTTGAGTATTATAATTGTTAGTGTGACCTGCCCCACCATGAAAGGCCTTCACCAGGAAATTAAGTTTTTCGGTACAGCAGCAGTTAAAGTAGAACATCAGCTGCTTGTAAGATAAGCATGAGGTCCAACTTTTACCATAATGTTTATAAGAAACACATAAGATTTCTGACTTCACATCATATTCTTCTATAACGATATTGGCACCATTGAAGCAAATCGAAGGCAAATATGGCCACTTCACAGGTGCAGCCATATTCCTTTCAGCAAATAGAAGACGCAATGTTGCTTCATATTGATGTCACTAGATATTCTGCTATAACGATATAGGCACCATTGATGATATTCCAACATTTTTTTGGTAGTATGAGCTTTCGAGAATGATTTGTTAGCATGAGCTTTCGAAAATGAACACAATTTCTTATTTTATGTAAAAATAAAATCATTTTGTAGATGGCCTTAGCACTGTTCCCTTGACAGGTTTTTCTAATATTGACTTAGTGCATTTCTTTTAACTAGATTGGGTGGAATGTAATTGAGTGGTTCTTAGTGTTTTCAATGGTTTATCTTTAGTTGGATATGCTTGATTTTGGTTGGGATATGGATACTTTGGACTTCTCAAGCTGAATTGATCTCAAAAATAAGCCATATTGTATTCTCTCTTTTTTTTGTTCATATGCTGTTTTGAACTTGAATACTCATTCCTTTATTACATTTGGCCCATTCATATTAGATGTCATGCATGACATACTAATGAATTTTGTCTTTGATAATTATCAAGCATGTTCTATGGTTGACCGGTGATCCAAAACATCATAAACTTTTTATCTCTAATTTTGGTTTATTGAAGTTTCAGACTTGGGGGTAACTAGATTCATTGAGTGTAGCTGATATAGTTTGAGTTGAGATTACTTTGGGAAGTGCCTTTAAGATTGGGAAAAGCCTTTATTCTTATATTGCTATTTTACTGTAGGAAATGAAGCATTGAAAAGTGAAATGGAAAAAAGGAAGGATGTGTGGATGATTATCAGCATTCAACAATACCACCGATATGGTTTATTGCGATTGGTGGGCCCCATAATCATTTTTATTCTTTGGAAAGGAATAACGGTCAATACCATGGAGAATTTCCTCTAATTTCCATGGCTATTCATGCAACAGCTCAGATTTTCACCATATTTTTTCCGAATAAAATATTTCAATTAGTAAAATCTTATTTCCTTAAATACTTTTATTTACACTAACGACCCTAGATTGGCTAGACATTACACCTAGGACCCCCTAATCTTCCTAAAACCTACACTTTGGCCCCTAGTTGTTTTGAAACTCAACCTAACCACCCTCCCTCATCCACCTCAACACCACCTCTCTCTCTCTCTCTCTCTCTCTCTCTCTCTCTCTCTCTCTCTCTCTCTCTCTCTCTCTCTCTCTCTCTCTCTCTCTAATTCCAAACATCATCATTGTTAGCTACCCCTCACCATATCTCTACCAACCCCCTCACATCACCTGCCATCAACCAACATCTCCCCACCACTAGAAAATCTCTCTATCCCTGCACCAAATCCACCCTATACACCTCCCTACATAATTTCTTCCATCCTACCCCACCCTAAACACATCAAATCACCACCTTCTATCATCTATACACCACCATCATCACCTCTATCACCCTTATCTCTTCAAATCCAAACTAAATCAGCCATATCTCCACAAAATCCTTCCTTTCGCTCTTATCCCTGCCATTCACCATCAATGCAAGTCATCTCACCACCTTACACTTCACATGGGATTGTCTCTCAAGCCTTATCCCTTCAAAACCACCTCCCTCCCACTCTATAAATACCCATGCTCATCCATCTCACTCCTTATCTGAAAACACTACCTCCCCGCATAAGAAAAGCAAGTGAGGAGAAGAAAGAGAGAGCTCAACCCCACTCAAAGAATTCTAGACAGAGAAAGTAAGAGCACTAGTGAGTTTTTACACCTAGGCTCAACCACATGCCAAACCAATCTATATAAACTCTCATCCACTCCCCTAGATCACAAACCAATCAATCATTTAGGCCAACTCACACTAAGGAGCTGCCGACGTTCTGTTTTCGCCAAAAATCGAGTTTTTTGATAAATCTTTTAAGGAGAGGTAGTTCAGACTCTTATTCCACTCTTTCTAAGTATATTTTAGTCCATAGATGTGATTTATCATGTTTAGAGTCGAAGAAAATCGATCCATGCAATGACCTGAACTTAAAAAACATTGCTCTGTTTTTCGGTATAGTGGCTGGTACCGTACCAGTGGAGAAAATGAGCTACTGGATGCTCCAGTACCGGTACCTCACCGATTGGTACCGGTACCACGGGAGAATTTTGAAACTTCATGTTTTCTTACGGCCTAGACTCTCATGTTGGTGTTATACCTCAATTTTGAAAGTGGACACATTATTCTGATTTTTCTAAATTATTTTATTAAGAATTAATAATACTAATTAATTACATGTTTATAAATATTAGAAAAATATAAAGTTGATTAATTAAATTACATATCTTATATATGGATATTGAAATTATTAATTTACCCCTAGGTTTTCATACCTAAATTTTAATTAAATTAAGCCCTCCATTTAATTAATTTCTAAATTATCCTAAGTTTAGAATAATAAGTGAAATAACCTAAGCCTCATAAATTATTATATTATCAACCAACGTGATAAAGTTACGAGATCACCCCCAAACTTATATAAATTACCATATCCCCCATTTAACCATTTAAACTACCATCTCACTTCTATTTTATAAACTACGAATTCACCCTTATACTTTTTAAAATTACGTCACCTCTATACTTTAGTAAATTACATAATTTCCGCTCAAGTCTTATTAAATCCACGTAAACCCTTGTTCACTAAATATTTGTTTATTAACTTTACGAAGAATCCCTATGAATTGTTTTGTGATAATTGTAGATATTGTGCATCCTTGAACTATCGTTATTGGTGTCATTTTGCTCTGTTATTGTGTTACAAATACCATGAAATTATTGATTGTTAGAATGGACTTAGGATCATGGGGTGGTTTCGATGGGAGGATCACATAGACATTGTTGAGAAAAGAAATAAATGGCAAGGACAATTGAGGTTGACGTTGAACCAGTAAATGTCTCGTTGAGTATGGAGGACTGTAAAAGGACACCAAGTACAGTATCTGGGAAACGGTAAATGATCCCAAACGCAATACAATACCCAATGTGGGTTTGGAGTACGGTAAAGGACTTCAGGTATAGCATTTGGGAAACGGTAAGGGATCTTGAATACAGTCCAATACCTAGTGTGTATGTCAAGGTTCTAAAACTAGCTACGCATTCCTAGGGCGGGCGGGCACTTTCAAGCTTTTAGGGCCGAGTACTCAGAGTCAAGTCAAGCAATTAGTTGGGCTAGTCGGCGAGGGGCCTCCTAGTGCCTAGGCGATGAGTACTCGGCGTCTCAGCCTTCTAGACCTTCTTTTAGAATACTGGACTGTATGTGGAGGACGATAAAGGACTCCGGGTACAATGCATGGGAAACGGTAAAGGATCTCAGATACGGTACAATACCCAGCGTGTGTGGAAAACGATAAAGGACTCTAAGTGTGAAATGTGTTGGGAAACGAGTTAGCAATTGTGGGAGGAATGGAAAGATCTTCAGAATTCATGTGAGTTAATGGCCAATAAGGAATTGGACGATGTGTTATTTTTGTTCCTGTCTCTTTTATTGATTTATCATGCATACATTTGTAATGCAAGGGTTAGAGGGAAGAAGAGTTAGCTATTGAGTGAATTATCACTCATGGTGCTATTGTTGGCCCTGATATTTCACGCCAGGTACTGAAGAAGAAGAATGTGGACAATACTACAAGAATCAAAACCCTACAGGTTGCAACCAATCCGGTGACTTTATGGGAAGTGGGACCTCAACCTAGAATTGTAGAAGCTCTGACTTTGCTACTTTTGTTTTGAATAAATGTAGCCTACTCGACAAACTATGTATTTCAATTTCTCTTGAAATCATACCGTGTTGCTTAAATATAATCCGCTACTTATTTATGATGAATCATTCAATCAAATAAACATTTTTTCAAAGAAATGATTTAAATAACGTCTCCGAAATTCAGGGTGTTACAATTCACAATGTCAACTTAAAGTCAACAAAAGATCATGACTTTGGGGGCCTAAATCTTCAAAGTAACCCCATTTAACTTGCACATTTTTTTCCATGAGATCATCCTTGGGGAGCTAATCGTGCTTTACTTGGTGTGAGTAAGATTGCAGAGAGTGGTTGTTTATATGCATGCTTTTCGCATATACCCTCCTCACCTCGGTGAACTGAACGATTTTAGTTTGACTATCTGCGCATTTTTTCGTCTTCTTAATATTTTTTAATACCTATTTGAAGGATTTTGCACCATATCTTTAAAAAAGCATGAAAATTGAATCCTCTTCTAAGGCATGATGAATTAAAATTTGACAAAATCAATAGATTGGTGATTGCCTATGGAGCACAGACACAAACATTTGACACAACACCGACATTCGACATAGAAATTTTCCTCTCTGCTAACCCAGTGAGATACTAGCCTATGGGATCGTCATTAGTCTCACTAATTAAGCATGGCCATAGCAATTAACATGACTGTAGTTCAAGAGTTCGATATATTTTACTATCTTCTAATTTCTAGAGGATTCGGAGTTGCTTTCCTGGGGATATATCAAACTGCATGCCTATGGCCGTCTCATCAGATTCTATCCAAGAAGGAAGTCAACCAACAGATAGAACTTTTGCCTGGTCCTTAAATATAGAAATGTGACAAAGAGACAGCAGCACCCTGGAAGGGTGTTGACAACATGAATTGGCATTTATAAAGCTTCAATGAGGACTTTTTCAAGTCCGATATTGCAGACCAAGATTAAACAGTATAATAGACCATTGGTTGGCCATGGAGGTTGGATTTCATTTTTTGAATATCTTTTAATTCCCTATTTCACTGTTCTTAGAATTTTTACCCCAAGAAGCGAGAAACTAACCATATGGGTATCCTAATTTTTCTTTAACCACGGCACATATACAAACAAACCTTAGTTTGTTCCTGTTGCTTAGGCATTCCTATTATTTAATGTGGGATCCCCACCATACATGATTGTTTGCCTTTGTAATATAGTGTTTTGATTTGTGTGGTATTAGATAGGTGGTAAATCACAAGATATAGATTGGTAATATACATTCCAATTGAACCTGGTAGTTAGGACTAAATTTCCCTACTTATGTTTGGGTCAGAATATGCTATGTGCTTATAGGCAAGAGCATTCACTGGTCCTTTTAACAGTTCAAGTCAAGTTCTACCATTGGAATGTGCATTGTATAATCTTATACAATTAGCTTTGTAGAAGAACAATAGTTGCAATGGTCATTGGGCTATGTGATGTCGTTCCTAAAATGTAAAATCAACTTTATTCATGCTCGGTGCAACAAGCAATTGAGAGAGAGAGAGAGAGAGTAATGGCAGGGGGTGAGCTCCATCATCGTACAATCATGTTTTTGGGTATGAAATTAAATACTATTAGGGCAAAAGAAGGAAAGGACTTTTTTCTCCAGTCAGGAGATGGTCACACGCACACATGCAAGGATAAAAAAGCAGGGAAAAATTGGCACCTTACGAGCAGGTTCATCCCAGCATGGAAAGCACCTCCTAGCATCCGCTGGTTCAAACTGTGTCACTGCCATGTTCTTCTTCTCCCCATTATGTTCATACTTACTAAATACAAAGAACAGCATAAAATAAATGGGCACAAAGAGTCAAGTAATACAACATAAGATAAAGATAAACCCTGTGCCCTGGTGCGTGTAACTATGTCTGTGCCAAGGTGTCCTTGTCGAGCCATTTTCTATTGAGGTGGCAGTCACCAG
Source organism: Vaccinium macrocarpon (assembly GCA_022606695.1). Lineage (NCBI taxonomy): Eukaryota > Viridiplantae > Streptophyta > Magnoliopsida > Ericales > Ericaceae > Vaccinium > Vaccinium macrocarpon. Next base: position 12,076,781 of record CM040181.1, read on the forward strand.
CAAGCAACATGCACCATGAAAATAAGAAGTTTGAATGTTATGACTGCAACGCCACCTACCTATCTGGATTTATCAAAACAGATTATACAGATGTCTGCCTGCAAGTGTGAGTGTGAAAGAGAGAAGGATAAACAAACACCTTGCAATAAAAAAACTGACAATGTCATGCAAGTTCTAAAGATGTCAGCAACCCAGTTGAGAGGTTCCAACGCAATTTCAGGGAAAATATAACAAATACCACAAAAAGCAACTTGTTCAAGTGAAGCAACAAACTTATCCTTCTTAGCAAGTTTTCAAAACACGGGCTGAAATCGTCAATGAAAGTACTAAAGTTCACTTTGCCTCTTCTAATTTCAACAAACTTCAACTCACAAATATCAGAGTATGAAAATTCCCAAAATTCTGTACTTCAGTAAATCATTTAAATGAATGCCATGGTCACATGTAACACTCATTGGAAGATGTTGCGTGATAATATAATGACAATAGATGAATATACAAGTATACACACGCAGAGAAATGGCGCAACTGGAAAGGCAGCAACAGGTGGCCTCGTCTGAGATTGTGGCGGTCAATGGACCACGGTTTTCCATAGAGAAATGCACATAAACTCCAGTGCAATGGCAGAAATATGGGCGTTAAGAGATGGCTTGAAACTTGCACTCTCAGAAAATATTAAAAACCAAAAAGCTTCACGTGGAAACAGATGTTTTAAGCATAACTCAACTCCATGTGCAACAGAACACCACTCGGCACCCATTAGTAACATCATTTCTGATTGCAGGTTCCTCATGGAGCAATTTGAAGCAATATCCACCATGCACGTTCATCGTGAGGCGAACAAATGTGCGGCTGCACTCACCAAGGACAACCCAATCTCCGTTGGCAACTTTTATGTTTTGCTTTACATTCCGCGTTGTATTATTCAGCTTATGCATGAAGACACTATGGGGATCACATCCCCATGACTTGTTTCCGCTTATTTTTAATTTACCTTCTCTCACCAAAGAAAAAGAGAAATGTTTTTTGCACTTCCTTTTCTTATTTTAATCCGCGCAAAATCACCAAGCTCATCCCTACTCATTAACTCACTTTGCACGTATGAAGGGCATTTTCATCATTTCAGAGAAATAAAAACAAGAAAAGGAGTGTAAAAGGATAAAAAGGGAGAGCAAAAATCCATTTCCTAAAGACGTGAAGATAAACTGGGTTTTTACCTTCTGTAGAAGCCTTTCATTTTGTCATTCAGGGTTCCTTCATAGGCAATGCACAAAACCCCGACTCCAAGCGGGAGATTCTCTGAAAATTCCACCACCATGATCTCATCCTCTTCACATAGTTTAACCTCCAAAGCCTCCAATACCTAGACAAAACCCACTTCTTCAACAACTATACAGGAATCAAACACTAGATTGCAGTTTTTAACACTAGGAGTTGGGCACACGCCCCAAGGATGCGTGTGTGAATAGGTGGGGTGCGAGAGTGAGTAATTCGCCTCCAGATTTTCCCATTTCTCCCGAACAGTTAATTGATGGTCTAATAAACATAGTTTTAAAATTAATTTTTCTCTTTCAGAGGACAATGATGGAAATCAACGTTGTGGCACATCTCCGAAACTTTGTTCGAATCAATTTGTGTTATCGATTTAAATATTAGATAGAATAGACGAAAGAGCTGGTGATACCTTGAGGCCGCTGTGCTCCCTGAAGCGCACGCCGTCACGGCTAACGGTGAGATCGGCGGCATTGAGGACGATGAATTTGGTGTCGGCGACGACGTCGACGGAGATTTCGACGGTACCGGTGAATGTACAACTGGCGAGGTCCGGCTTGAGGTTGATTACGTAACGCTTTGGAACCACGAAATTGGGGAGTCTCGGTTGGCCTTTGAACTGCTCGTACTTCTGCTCCATTTTCGAGTCTCTCTCACCTCTTCTCGCTCTTCTCTCTGTCTCTCGCGGAGGGTTGAAACGAGGAGAGGTTGCTTGCTTCGACGCACTAAACCAAGACTTATAATGATGCCCCCCCCCCAGTAAGACCCCACCCCAAACGGGCTGTCGTAAATGATACTCGTACAAGACCTGTTTTGCCCCAGTATGACCCCACCCCAACCAGTTTTTTAGAGTTCGGGATAAATAATTTTTTTTATATGGCTGAGCTGGATGGATTGAAATTTTAAGCTCATTTACTAAGGGGTTGTTCTCCGATAGATTTTATTAAGAAGAATTGATATCGGCACTCCATGTTTTTTTTCTATTGGGTAAAGTTACTAAACAACCCTTGTAATTACAAGGCCAGAGATAAATGTAATTATAAAGTATAAGGGTGGTTTAGTAATTTTAACTAATAAAGATAAATAAAAAAAAGAGTGTCAATATCAAAATAGAGAGTGTCAATACTAATTCCCTTTGATAAAATTTATTGGAAAACAACCCCTAAATGCTAAATGGGGTAGGCTTGGGAAAATCCCTTAAGTCTTGACCCCGCCCAACTCAATTAAAATTATATACTCCCTCCATTCCATAAAATTTGATCACTACGAAATTACTATAATTTTCAAACTAAAAAATAATGTGCTTACGAAAATAATTTTTTAGTCAATATGGATCTTGTTTGATAAATCTCACTGAGAACTTTTATAAGATGCAAAAAAAATTCAAAAATTATTTTGGTAAATACATTATTTTTTAGTTTGAAAATTGCACGTAGTTTTGTAGTTATCAAACTTTATGGAATGAAGGGAGTAGTAATTTATTTTAATAGAATATATATGTATGTTGTTAGCAGGCCATCCCAACTCATTTTTTAGGGTTAGGGATAAATAATTTGTTTTATAAGTCTGAGCTGGGCTGGGCTGGGCTGGGTTAAAATTTTAAGCTCGTTTACTAAATGGGTTAGGCTTGGGAAAATCCCTTTCAAGCGCCGACCCTACCCACCCAATTAAAATAATATAGTAATTTATTTTAATAGAGTACTCCCTCCGTCCCAATTTGTTGCGTCTATTTTGTTTTTGGAACTTCTCAAAAAATTGTCTACATTTTATAATCTATAATATTTTTTACGATTTCGAAATCTTTGTTTTAAAAAATTAATTGAGATCTATCAAACAAGATCCATATTGACTATAAAAAAATTATAGATTGAAAGATATAGACGATTTTTTGAGACGTCCAAAAAAAGAAATAGACACAACAAGTTGGGACAGAGAGAGTATATATGTATGTTGTTAGCGTTAGTCGTTGCTTAGGATTTTTTTTTTTTTTGAAGCGGCATATTTCCTCTTATTAAAGAGTAGGTTTCATCTTGGTCTTATTGCTCTTCAATTTTTTCTCCTTTCCTTGAACTGTCATTTACTTTAATAGTTTTGTGAGGACTTAGAACTTTAACTATTATGGTTGTGAATTCCAATTTGTAATCATTATGGTTTATTCCTTTATTTTTTGTGATACGCTTTAGAAAATTAAATGAGCTTGTTGGACGGACTTTGAAAATTAAAATTTTAAAGGGTCAGGCTTGGTACTAAATGAAGCCCGATTATCAATAGGTTGCACAAATCTCATTATTATCTAGTATAAGTCTGGCCTGAAGCCGGCCCCAGTCCGGTGTATATGCACCCCCTACTAATAAATCACTGACTTTTTTTTCATCTTTATTTGATTTCTTTTTGCATTTTAAAGATTTTCATTATTTTTTTGTGTATTATTAGTGTCTCAACGAGATGAATTACAAAAGTAAAAAGTACAATCAAACTCAATTATTTTTAATAAAGACAAAAATAAGTACAAAAAAACAGATATTTAAACTTATTTTCGGTTTTATTCAAAAAAATGAAAGTTCTAATCAAAATATTTTACTTTTTCGATTCCTCTAGTCAAGATAAACCGATAATATACAAAAAAAATTGACACAAAACTAACTAATGCGAAATAAAATCAAATAAAGACGAAACAATAAATCAAAATGCTCATTCCTTAACTTATTTACATGACATTTTAACAATTTTTACAGTTTATTTTTTACTTTTTGGATTTTTCTTTTAGTTTTGGTAATAATTTTATACTTTTACAATTTTTTCCATTGAGACGAATCGTGGAACCTAAAAAGTTTGACGTAGAACTAACTAATGCAGTTTTTGGGTCACTTAGCCAAAATTTCAAAACATTTGATACTTTTAAAGAGAAGGACAAGGAATTTTTGCAATCGAACATAAACATGAAAACATTTGACATTTTTAAAAGAAAGGACAATGAACTTTTGGAATCAAACATAAAGACAAAAAAATTAAAAATAAATCACCGCCCTACCTCCAACTGACTACCACCCACCTCTGGCCTACCACTTTTGGCGACCAAAAAAATTAGAGAAATGTCACTAATTTTTAAAAACTCAAATTCCATAAATAAAATTAAAAAAATCACCACTCCACCTTGGGCAATAAAAAAAATAGTGAAATATCACTAATTTTTTTAAAATTTGAATTTCAAACCTAAAATTCGGAAAAAATACCACCTCACTTACAGACAACCACCACCTCACCTCTAGCCGACCACTTCTGGTAACCAAAAAAATTTATCAAATGTCACTAATTTTTAAAAACTCAAATTTCGTAAAAATTAGTAAAATGTCACTAATTTTTAAAAATTCTAATTTCGGACATAAAATTCAAAAAAATCACCACCCCACCTCCGGCCAACTACCACCCCACCTCTGGTCGACCACTCCCGGCAACCAAAAAAATTAGTGAAACGTCACTAATTTTTAAAAATTCTAATTTCAAACATAAAACTCAAAAAAATCACCACCCAACCTCCGGCCGACTACCACCCCACCTTAGGCCGACCACTCTCGGCAACCAAAAAAATTAGTGAAATGTCACTAATTTTTCAAAATTCTAAATTCAAACATAAAATTAAAAAAAAATTTGTTTGCTCATATGTCTTGTCTTTAATCTCAGTTGCCTTAATTTTTTTGGATCGCTACCCCAAGGAAACAAAAAAAAAATATTTATTTTTGAGTTTACAAATTGGAAACTTCTTTTGTAACCTTCATAAGAACAGACCAAATCTCTTCTTGTCGCACAAGACCATGTTATTGCGGACCACTTTTCACTGATGACAATGCCACTGCCGCAGCGCCGCTAATTTCTGAATCGAGCAACACCGGCTGCTATCCGCATCACTCGGTCTCTTTCTCTTTCTATCTTAAACATGTTAATACCAATTGAAAGAGTAGTAGTCTACATTTGCAACATCAAACCAAGTGTGAAGAGGAAAAAGATAAAATGGAAAGAGGGTTGATTTCAGTAAGAGTTGAGGAATTGGAATGGCGCGCCTTTGAAAGCGAGAAGGGAAAAAGGATGGGTGAGTTGCTAAGACGATTATGTGAGAGCGAGCATTGATTTCTCTATTCCTTCGACTGAGCAGGGGTAAAATGGTTAGTCGATAAAATCTTTCATGTGCCTAACAAATACTGTCGTGGCAATAGCGTCGCCCAAATTATAAACAATGTCTTTTATGGTTGATTGTAAAAATGCCTTGTCCTTCCCTTCAAATAGACAAAATATTGTGTATTTATAACTAATTATTCTTTTTTTTAAATAAAGACAAAATGTAAAAAGTAGAAAAAAAAATTACTAAATGGAATGAGGCCTAAAGTAAATATACCTCGTCAGATCTATCGTGCAATTATTCCCAAGGAAAGTATCCAGTATCCACCATATCAAGGTAAATTCATGTAATTATTCCTTGCCTTAAGCAAAGTATCGGATAAGCATTGGCCTACAGAAGCTTTTGTACATAAATCATACAAATTATTGATTTGGGACCATTTCGGGTCCCACATTAATAATCGGGGCCATTCATGTTTAACAAAATAATGTTTAGTGGTACCCCGTAAAAAAATCAATTCAATCAAATATTGGTAAATGCTCCATCAATTTATCCAGTTTTAGACTGAAAAATATGAACGGCTCTGATCATCCGTGTGGGACCCAAAATGGTCTCCAAAGAATTGATTTGTAGTAAAAAAAATCTCTACGCCTAGCAAGATCCCAAAGTATCAGCCTTATTATGGCTACAAAATCTATTCGTGCAATTATTCCTTTGTGTTAGGTTTATGCAAGCAAAGTTTCAACCATATCATGTTACAAAGTCTACCTGTAGGGATATGGTGGGGCAGCCAGCCTTATAGTGCACATTCGGACTGTTCGTCTCGATAATTAATTGTACAGATTCCATTCAAAACTCGTTTGGATAGTTTGAATAGAGTTTAGTAGGGCTTGTCATCCCTCAAGGAGAGTCGAGCCCTCCATTAGCCACCATAAGTTGAGGTAAAGTTGGGACCTAAAGATGTGAATAATCCATAGACAAGTAACCCTTTCTTCCTTACAATTCGATTGGATGCGGGATGAGTTTTGGGTGGAATGGGGACGATGACTTTGGTGTTAGTGAAGTGCACGCCGTCACGACTAACAGTGAGATTAGTGGCATTGAGGACAATGAATTTGGTGTCCGCCGACATCGATAGTAGTGGTGAATGTGCAACTAGCGAGGTCCAGTTTGAGGTTGATTACATAACGTTTTGGGACAATGAGTTTGGGGAGTCTTGGTTGGCCTTTGAGCTGCTCGTACGCCATTTTTGAGTCTCTCTCACCCCTTTTGTTCTCTCTCTCTCTCTCTCTCTCTCTCTCTCTCTCTCTCTCTCTCTCTCTCTCTCTCACACACACACACACACACACACACACACACACTCAGAGTGTTGAAATGAGGAAAGGTTGCTTGCTTCGGAGCCCTAAATAATACTCCAACGCCTTGATTGGATACGAGGGCTCAATTGGATGCGAGATGATTTTTCGGGTGAATAAAATAGTAAGGGGATAAGATAGTAGGAGCGAATTACCCAAAAAAAGATAGTAGGAGCATTATTTATGGGGATGGACTCACATTGATGAGATATTTATGAAGTGTAGATATAATAGTATTTGATTTGGAAGATTTTGGTAATTAGGGAAATAAATTATAATTGGTTTATTTTATAGTTGAAATGAGAGATGGGATAATAAGAAAGTCTAGGTGGATTGAGGGGGATTAGAGAGGGCTCATCAGAGGTGCTAATTAATAATTGTCCTGGGGGGATTAAATATTGGGGACATAGAGGGGGAAGGAAGATTAAAGAGAGGGATAACTCATCTCCTCTTTCAAATGTTCCCTCATCAAGGATAAGGAATGGGCCTAGGCTTAGCTATCCGGGCCCAAAAATAACACTATCCCTCCTTGTCATCTCTTCAAACAAGTCGCCACTTAAGTATTTCGAAAAGTGTTTGATACATAAAAAAAATTATAAAAAAAATGAAAAGGACATAAAAAGCAGTCGACGGCTAAGATATGCTTAGAAAGTGTTTGATACATGAAAAAAAAAACATGAAAAGGCATCCGAGCTGATCTTAGTCCTCGGATGCCTTTTCATTTTAATTTTTTCATGTACCATGCAAGGGCTCAGGGCTCTAAGAATTTATGTGACTTTTTTTACATTTTTTTTGGTACTTTTTTGGTTTTGTCTTTATATATATATATATAGCTTCAGCGATATGATTCCCTTCGTCAAAACAAATTACAAAAGCTAAAAAAATTGACTTATAACTAACAAATTTTATTTTTTTAAATAAAGATAAAAATTAAAAAGTGCAAAAATATTAATGGAATGAGGCCTAAAATAGTAGTTCAATGTTTCTTTCAGATATTTCGTGCAATTATTCGTAAGTTAAAGTTAAATATACCTAGTCAAATCTTTCCTGCAATTATTCCTAAGCAAAGTATCAACCATATCATGATTACAAAATCTAATCGTGCAATTATTCCTTTCTTATGTTTATCTACAAACTGTGTCATGGTCACTAAAGTCTACTTATTGGGACGTGGGGCACCAGGCCCTGTCATTCTGTAGTGTATATTAGACATTTCGTGATTAATGGTTTGGATTTAAATTTTGTTTTTTTTTAAACTTGAGTATTCAAAATACTTTTGGTCCAAATATGGTTTAGCAGGACTTATCATCTCTCAAGAAGAGCAGAGCCCCTATTAGACATCATAAGTCGAGGTAAAGTTGGGACCAAAAAATGCAAACAATCTATTAGGTTATGTAGATAACACTGTCTATATGATATGTAATTACCTGGATTTGGGGTGCTGCACATATATGTAATCACCTGGATTTGGGGTTGCTGCTGTGCAGCACCTTGCACATTACCTGGTGTACACAATTCGAGCTGCCCATTACTTGAATGAACGGCCCAGATTTCATCTTTTATGTACGATAAAGAACGGTTCGGATGCAAATGTGCTAACATGAAATCTGGGTCGTTCATCCGAGCAATGAACGACTTGAATGATACACAACAGGTATTGTGCGGGTGTTGCACAACAGCAAACCCGTGTCTGTAATCACCTTAACATAGTAACACCGCTATCAGCTAACTTTTTTTTATTGGATACCTTAGTTTTCTACAACACTTGAGAGTGCATTTGAACTAAATTAATTTTTTTTAAAGACAATTGATGCTGTTTAAGTTTTATTTGTTTTTGTTTTTTGTCATAATTTTCATATCACATCCTCCATCTCAATTCGATAAATAAAAAAAATAAAAAAAAAACGGAGACTAAAGTTGTAAAAATATTAAAAAGGCTTTCTTTTTCTTTCTTTTTTTTTTCATTTTTTGTCTATATTTTTGTACTTTTTCAATTCATGTTGGCCTAACGAATGAATAATCCAAAAAAAGTGACTCGAACCTAACAAAATTAAGAAAAACATATAATATAAAAAAAACTCTATCCAAAAGACCAAAAAATTTATGCCAAAAGGAACCTTGACCTCTTTTTCAGAAGTAGAATTTACAGAGAGCAGCGAGAATAATAGAGAGAGCAAACAACCTCACACTTCTAAAACATCACGAGGGATGACCATTTGCCCCGCCCAGAACTCGCTTGGGTTTTAGTCAAATTTCTTAATACTGGAACAGTTTCGGGAGAAAATATGTAAAAACCCCAAGTGGGGTCGGGTTGGGTTGATGTTAACCTGATCCGTTACCCACCCTGAAATATTTGTATATACAAATCTATATATTAGTCTACTATTTTTATCATTAAACTAAAAACTTATATTTATAGCGTAATATTTTTCTCATGTAGTGGAGTTAAAGCCCTTCGGTCATCCACAAAAACTTAAAAATTACATCAGTATAAGTACAACCTTATTTATAACTGATTTCTTCTATTTTACTTTTGGTTCAAGATTTTTCTATCATTTTTATGGAGCAGGGCGGGCAAACCCAACCCCCCCGCTGGGTAGGGAGGGGGGTACCCACAAATTAGCCGATTAGAGTTGGGGTCCGTGTGTTAGTTTTTGGGTCGAGATCGGATATGCCAAAACCCACTCTGTATCGTCGGCATTCCTAACCATCACCGCCACCTAGTCACCCCTCTCTCCATCTCCACAGCTTCCTACCCTAGACCACTCTTGTTGCCCAAACAAACCACGACAACCCCTGATCGCACACCACTGACACACACGTACCCACCCATTGCCTCCCCAAATCGCCCGTAATTTGAGAGTTATTGAACTCTCACCGCACAAATAAACACCCATTTATGGACCCTCTTGGCGACCCACCCCCTCTAATCAAGTCACTTATCCTTTCTAGTTTCTCTTACTAGACATTTGCAAATTGTCATGAAAATTTCATGGATAAATTATACTCTATCACCCGGGCCCACCCCAAAACAAAAAGTTAGTAGAACAAATTAGTTTTTTTGCAAAATTAAAACATCCAAAGAAAACAAAAATCATAAAAACCAAGTTAGTGGAACACCCTTTGTGTATTCACAATATACTTAAACAAGAAAAAAGTGAAATAGAATAAAAAATAAAAAATAAAGGGCTTGCCGAAATGGGGGGTAATGGAGGAAAGGGGGGGGGTGGGCCCGGGTTTTGGGAGGGATGTCAAACAAACGGTCGATGTTTTCCGATCGGATCCCAAGATATGTTATTTTTCATGCAGTGGCGTGTATTTTATAATACGAGGTTGCCGATGTATTTTTACGCGTCTCGCTTCATCGGTTTGTCAAAACCCGAATGAACATATTAATTGGGACGGAGTTCATTTGACGCAAGAAGCTTACAATATCATGTCTAAATGGTTTCTTTGTAGTAAAATCTTTCCCAAGTTTCACTGCCCTGTTTGAGTTTGTTTAGTATTCAACTTTCAGGGTGTTTGCAATAGCTTTTTATGAAGATTTTATTTATTTATCATTGATGATCAGATTCTTTTTTCTACTTCTTAATATGCAAATGTGAATGAGTTTCGAGTTTGATTTCCTCAAAGAATTGAACAGAGGAATAACAATATATCATAACAAAAGGGAGGAGAGAAAAAAAAAATCTAAAATTAATTTGTTTGATTCGTCACTGATATATTTTATCACCGAACTTGTGATAATAGGTGGTCTCCTAAGAGAGTAATCAATCAGAGACGGTGGCCGCTTTGGCAATTTCTGAGTCAGCAGAAATATACTCGAAATGAGGGAAATGATTCCAGCTACAAAATCCAGCTCGCTCCGCCACCCCTAATGAATTTAGAAGATTTAGCCTAGCTACCGGCCTACCACTATTTTTTGTATTTTAACGTAAAAGAAAAGACTAAAAACAAATCTTGAGTAAGAATCGGTCTCCTAAGCTAGTTTGAGATTGAGATACTATTTTCCAGGAGCTGTGTTTTCCTAAAAATGGAGTCTAGAGACCAGGCCTCATATTTCTGCATAATATTGCAGGAAATCTGTAACTAACTTACACTGATATAAGCCTGTATGTAACTTCTGTTTGGCATTTTCTAACATAACATTCTCTTTCTTGATCGGAGAGCAATTTCCACAAAAGTTTCAATTCGTACAGGATGCCTACCACGTAACTACCATTCTACTTCATTTTCTTTGTAAATTTATGACGTTGTCAGTGGATATATAGCAGATACGACCGAAGATACATGATCAATCCCTGATCATCAATAGGTCAGGCTTAAACATACTACCAATTAGGTTTGGCTTACACATACTAAATGAAGCCCGGTTATCAATAGGTCATGCTTGGTATTAAATGAAGCCTGATTATCAATAGGTCAGGCTTGGATTTGCACAAATCTCGTTATTATCTAGTATAAGCTCAGCCTGAACCCGGCCCAGTCCGGTGTATGTACACTTCTACTAATAAGTCACTGACTTATTTTTTCATCTTTATTTGATTTCTTTTTGCATTTTCATCATTTTTTTTGTGTTTTACTTATTAGTTTGTCTGGACGAGAAGAATTAAAAAAAAAGTAAAATGTATAATCAAACTCAATTTTTTTTAATAAAGGCGAAAAATAAGTAAAAAAAAAACTTTGATTTTTAAACTTATTTTCGGTTTTATTCAAAAAATTTAAAGTTCTAGTAAATTTTTTTTTACTTTTTTGATTCCTCTAATGGAGACAAACCAATAATATACAAAAATTTGACACAAAACTACGAAATGCAAAATAAAATTAAATAAAGACCAAACAATAAGTCAAAATGCTCGTTCCTTAACTTATTTACATGACATTTTAACAATTTTTACAATTTTTTTACTTTTTGGAATTTTTTTTTTGGTTGAGTTTCGGTGATAATTTATACTTTTTCAATTCCTTCCATAGAAATGAATCGCGGAGCCTAAAAAGTTTGACGTAGGACTAACTATTTTTATTTTTTAAAATAAAGACAAAAAGTTAAAAAATGAAAAATTTAATTAGCCATTCTATTTCAATATTATCCTTAGGATGCCACCCTACGAGGTTTGAATCTTTATGATTTCATCTTGAAACATGAATATTGGCCAAAAATACCCTCATTAATTGATTCATTATCAAATTTGCCACATGATAAAATATCCACATAAATAGTTTACAGTTTACATGAGAAAATTTAGGGATTAAAATTTATGTCCACTAATCACGTCCCTGTGGGATGTGATTTATTTTCACAAGATTCCCCTAAAATCTCTCCCTCTCTCTCTCTCTTGAAAGTTGTCAAGTTATTCTAAAAATGAACTATCTTTTACATTTAAAATCAAAACCGTCATTCAACTTTTCATTAGGGCTTAGGTAATATCTTTGGATGCCAAATTGAAGGGGGCCAAGCCCTAAAACTTCCCAAAGTGCACCGCCTACTATATTGTAAGATTTACCCACGTCACCAGCTTGCAGCCCAAGCTCTGACGGCGGCGGAAAAAAACATGACTTCCAAGCAAAGTTGTTGACCGGAGTTCATTGGCCTCTGCGTCTTCGAAGAACAGAAGCCTGCTATTGAGCCACTCCGGTTGCCCATGCCGGACGAGATACGGAGCCAACATATTTGGAAAAATTAGTTAAATATACCACGTCAGATCTATCGTGCAATTATTCCTACGCAAAGTGTCAACCATATCAGGGTAAATTCGTGTAATTATTCCGTTTTTAAAGAAATTATCGGATAAACATTTGACTACAGAAGCTTTTGCACACAAATCGTACAATTTACTCCATTGATTTGGGACTATTTCGGGTCCCACACCAATAATCGGAGCCGTTTATGTTTTACAAAATAATGTTTAGTGGTATCCCGTATAAAATTAGCTCAATCGAATATCGATAATGCTCCATTGATTTATCCAATTTTGGTTTGGAAAATATGAACGACTCTAATCATCCGTGTGGGACCTAAAATGGTTTCCAATGAATTGATTTTGTGGGATTTATTTACAAAAAAAATCTCTACACCTAGCAAGATCTCAAAGCATCAGCCATATCATGTTTAAAAAATCTATTTGTGCAATTATTCCTTTGTTTGGGTTTATGCAAGCAACGTTTCAACCATATCATGTTACAAATTCTACCAATAGGGATGTGGTGAGGCAGCTAGCCTATAGTGTACATTCGGACCATCCGTCTCAATAACCTATAGTGTACATTCGGACCATCCGTCTCAATAATTAATTGTACGAATTCCATTCAAAACGTGTTTGGACAGTGCGAATAAAGTTTAGCAAGGTTTGTTGTCCCTCAAGGAGAGCAGAGCCCTCCATTAGCCATCATAGGTTGAGGTAAAGTTGGGGCCTAAAGATGCGAATAATCCATAGACAAGTAACCCTTTCTCCACACCTTACGATGACACACTGGCAAAAAAAACTACACAATAATAGACCCAAAAAGATACTAGACATGATAGACCTCAAATGCGGCTGTGGCTGGACGTGAGGGGTGACCACATAGTAATAATAACATAAGAGACTTCACCACTAATAGGCTACTGATTTTGAGTTAGATACGAAGTTTCCACGCCTAGAACTCGATCTGTCAATGACCGCTCCGAGACGTCAATTCCCCAAGCTAATTCCGTTTACTGGCTATCATCAAAATAAATCCTCTAACAGGATACGTACATTAATGAAAAACCCTACCTTAACTTCTGTGTTGATCTGGGAATGCACGAACGAAGATTAATCCTAAATATTTCTCAATATGCATTAATGCATATATTAACGAGTTTGGAGTTCGATTTTCGCGGAGAATTGAATAGAGAAACAACAATAAAACATTACAAAAGAAGGGAGGAGAGAGAAAAACAAACTAAAATTAATTTAGAGCCCGTTTGGGTGCCTGTTTTTTCAATTTTCCCATTCTACTTTTCCAATTATGGGTGTTTGGCCGACACACCCAAGAAATCATTCTCTCAGAATGTGTTTTCCGTTTTCATCAATCCAAGCAAGAAGCCAGAAATAGGTGGGAGGCTCTTTTTCACATTCTACTTCTCATTTTAACTTTCCTCCAATTTCTGTCTCCCATTTCTACCCCTTTGCGTTATCTCTTGATCCCCTTACTTCCCTTACTTCCACCACACAACACAACACAACACAAAAACCACATGAGAGAGAGAGAGAGAGAGAGCCACAGGCAGCCATGGCAACCTCTGTAACAACAACAAACACAACACCATATTATACCTTATCAGATCTACAGATACATACCTCATGCAATTAACATAGAGGGAGAGAGATGAACTGTTGAGTCTCTGTTGACATAGTGAAATGGGGCAGAGAGAAACAAAGAAGGAAAAAGTAACAATTTTTTAGGGTAAAGACGTGCAGGCCCGAGTGTGATATTTTGCATATCTATCCCTCCTAGGCTCCTGTACATATTATCTTTCTTTTCTTTTTTTTGTGGCATAGTATTTTGTTTTGTCTACTGTAGTATTATTATCTACTATATATGGGTAGACTTTCATTTTACCAGAAAAAAGGAAAATGGAAGACTCTCAATTACCAGGAAAAAAAAGAAAGAAGAAGGGCGAAAAACATTTTTCAAAAAAAAAAATCAAAATTAGATGGGACACATTTACAAAAATATTTTCCATTATGACTTCAATAAAACTTGCTAAAAACAAAATCCATACACATTTTAATACCATAATAAACAAACAAGGGTAAAATAGTAAAAAAAAATCCATAACTCGTTTTTATCATTTTTCTCCTAAACACTACTACTTTTGCAAAATGTATTCTGTACATTTCTCCCAAACACTTTTTCCAGATCTAAAACTCATTCTGATCATAATTCAAAAAGTTAAAAAACCAAAAAGTCAAAAATGAAAAATTAAAAAATTGGTTCCCAAATACCCTCTTATTTGATTCGTCAGTGATATATTTTATCACCTGACTTGTGATAATAGGTGGTCTGCTAGGGCCTAGGAGAGTAATCAATCAGAGAAGGTGGCCGGTTTGGCGATTTCTGAGTCAGTGCATACATCTCGAAATGAGGGAATGATTCCAGCTACAAAATTCAGCTCCCTCTGCCACCCCTAATTAATTTTAGAAGATCCAGCCTAGCTACTGGCCTACCACTAATTTTTGTATTTTCGAACATAAAAGAAAAGACTAAAAACAAATCTTGAGTAAGAATCGGTCTCCTAAGCTAGTTTGAGATTGAGATCTGGTTTTCCAGGAGTTAGGTTTTCCGAAAAATGGAGTCTAGAGACTAGGCCTCCTTATATTTCTGCGTAATATTGCAGGAAATCCGTAACTTTCTTACACCCAGTTTTTTAAGGGCTAAAATCATGATATTTCAAATTAAAAAATAAAGTGGTTCCGTGAATTATTTTTTGATTTTTTTCGCACCAAATTAAAGTATTCCTCATGTACTTTAATTTGGTGTGAAAAAAAATTTGAAAAACGATACACAGAACCACTCTATTTTTTGATTTGAAATATCATCACTTTGTTCGGATCAGTTCTCCGAAAAAAAATTTCCAGTTTGAAGTCAAACTGTCAGTTTTCCACTCAGAATGCTTCTTCAAATCTGACCTAGTGGCCCACTCCGTATGTACTCCACGTTTTCAATTTTTTTTGACCAACAAAGCTGAGCAAGTGGCTCCCCTCACCCCCTTACCCAATGTGTAATGGAATTATCCCCCCCTCTCTCTCTCACTCCCCAAACCCAATGTGTAATCCCTCCAATCAGTACAATTAAGCAATTATAGCACTGCAAAAAATTTTACAAGGAAACCAGTGGACCCCAGTTTTTACTGGGAACTGATAGTTTGACTTTCAAGGACCCCATTTTTTCCTTAGGAAACTGACAATTTGACTCTCAAACTGGAAATTTTTTTCGGAGAAGTGATCCGAACAAAGTTTAACACTTTTGTGCTAAAATCTTTTGGAAAACTGAGCCTTACACTGATATAAGCCTATATATAGCTTTTGTTTGGCTGTTTCTAACATAACATTCTCTTCAATTGATCAGAGAGCAATTTCCAAAAAAGTTTCAATTCGTACATGATGCTTACCACGTAACTATCATTCTACTTGCTTCATTTTCTTTGTAAATTTATGACATTGTCAGTGGATATATAGTGAATACAACCGAAGATACAGGATCAAACCTTTCAATCTTTCCATCTTAATCCGGCATAGCATATTGGCATAAAGGAAAAATGGGGAAACCAAAAAGTTATGTAACTCTGGTAAGCTGTTTTGTCTGCCTGCATATTCTTCTTCTCGAATATCATTCCATTGAGCAAATCCCTTTCCTGGTCTCAATTTCTTTTCTTCTCTCTTGAAATCCCTCAAAAGGGCTCCGGGCATTGTTTTGCTTCCCCATACAAACTTAAAGGACTTATTTAGTTTGCATTTGGTTTTACTTTGATTTTCAAGAGATTAGAGGCTGGGCACATGCAAGGTGTGTGCAAGTTGCACTTTGACAAAAAGAACCATACAAGAGAGACAAGATTGAAAAAATTATCAAGCTGGACTCGCACGTGTATTTGTGTGTCCCGGCCTCTAGTTATCGTATAAATATCCTGCACGTAATTGAATCATACCATAAATAAAGCACAACATGAGAAACTATGCTCCAAATTTAACCTTTTTTTTTTTAAAGGAAGCATTTAAACAATTCAAACTCCTACTTTTAAATTAACTTCCATTTCACCACTCACACTTAATATTCAATTTTGATTCTTTGAAATCATGGAGTTATACTCTCTCCAACTCAATTTATTTGTCTAATTTCAAATTTATAAAGTTTTACACCATTTCATGTCGCAAGTAAATATCTTATCTTAACAAGTTGAAAAATGCAAACAATTTTTCTAGAGGTCTCAAATAACATAGGTAGAAAAATAAATTGGAACCAAGAGAGTTACTAATTTCTCTAATTTCAACTTCCAAAAAAGCACCGGAGTTTTTTTTGAAACATCCCTTAAATTATCATCTATTTTTTTACTTCGTCTCTGAACTTTTAAAATCCTTTATGTAATCCCTGAACTACTTACTTAAAGTGCATATGATCATTTTTTTAACAACAGTTAGATTCATGGATGAAAAACGAGTTGAGTTCACGTCACGGGTGATCATGGCCCAAAACCAAGGGTAAAAACGTCAGTCTCATTTGAAAAAAAGAAAGGCAACTGTGGCTTAAAATAGAAAACATAGCATAAAACAAACCCCTCTCTCTCCCTCTCGGCCTTTACCTTTTCTTTTTTCTTTTTTTTTTTTCCCAAATGAGACTGACGTTTTTACCCTTGGTTTTGGGACCATGATCACCTATGACGTGAACACAACTCGTTTTCCATCCATGAAACTAACTGTCATTAAAAAAGGGACCATATGCACTTTAAGTAAGTAGTTTAGGGACTACATAAAAGATTTTTAAAGTTTAGAGACGAAGTAAAAAAATGGATAATAGTTTAAGCGATGTTTCGAAAAAAAACTCAAAGCACCGTCATGAAACTTACCGGATTATTCATTGTAAAATTATGGATTCTTGTAAAGTTGCCGTGCCTCCACACTGATACCAACATTGAATTTATTGGCCTCCATTTTCAACCAATTTGGATTCGGATTTTGTGATTGAGAGGAAACTGATGAATCAGTTTTTGATGTGGAGTCTATTCAAACAAATAAGTTTTAATGTGGAGCGGTTTTTTTTTTCCTCGGCTTAAGTGGTTACTTTTGTTTTTCCCTTTTACTTCTTTACCCCTACGATCAATCAAGTTAATAGGCGAGTTAAATTAAAACGTTTGTGAAAACTTACTTTTCGAGGTATAATAAAGGAAAACACTTTTGTGATTGGGCTTCAGAAT
Organism: Vaccinium macrocarpon; assembly: GCA_022606695.1. Lineage (NCBI taxonomy): Eukaryota > Viridiplantae > Streptophyta > Magnoliopsida > Ericales > Ericaceae > Vaccinium > Vaccinium macrocarpon. The sequence continues at coordinate 12,094,455 of CM040181.1, forward strand.
TGGGTTACACCAAACTTGTGCTCCCCCTTCATATATTAGATAGATAGAATCAATATGTACCAGATTTTCAGGAATTGCAATGAAGCTATTACATCATTTGACGCTGCTCGTTACGTGAAAGGTAAGCATATTTGTGATCTTTTTTTAATCCCTGGGATTACTCACGTATCATCAGCATCAGCGCCGCAATTTGTGGAGGGTTGTAAAATGGCTGGCAACTTGATTTCGAGCACGCATGTCGGCGTGTGACATAAGAAATAGGTTTATGTTTTGTTATTTGGGGTTCCTTAGAAAAGAAAAGGAAAAGGCAAAAGGAAAAAATTTGTAAAGAGAAAAAGTGGAGGTTTTTTTTTTGGACAATCATCAATTTTCCATTGCCTGCAACCAATATTAACTATGAATACAAATGTCAATTTTTTGTTATTTTGATCAGTAGGAATACAAATGTCGTTGGTTTAAAAAAATATCAAATTATGATTGTTCCAAAGAGAAAAAAAAAAATCCTCACATTTTCTCTCTTTATAATTTTCTTTCCTAATGAACCCTAAATATCAAAACATAAACCTAATTCTTAACCAGACATTGTTACATGATCAATGTCACCATCCATCTTTCAACCCTCCTTTTATTGCGGATCGAACAATCATGTGTTGATGCTGATGATACACAAGTAATTCGAAGAATTAAAAGAAAAATCACAAAGATGCTTACCTTACGTAACGAGCAGTGTCAAATGATGTAATAGCTCCTTTTCAATTTTGAAATTTGTACATATCTCTTGAAAATTGAAGTAAAACCAAATGCAAACTGAATAAGCCCTTTTTTTGTGTATGGGGAAGCAAAACAGTACTCGGAACCCTTTTGGATGGATTTCATGAGAGAAGAAAATAAATGGATCAACATTAGTCACTTTAGAATTTAGGTTTTGTAATTTTTTGGTGGGTAATGATCAGAATATCAGCGTTTTGTCAATGTTTGTTTTTATGTTTCTTTTTGGTTAAATTTCATAGAGACTCCCTCATCTATTCTAATTTTTCATTAACACCCCTTAACGTTTGAAATTGTTCAAATAGACCCCCTCATCTTTCATCGTTACCCAACTTGACCTCTTCCATTACATAACTATTTGTACTTATAAGATTTGCACATTTTTCAGACCAAAATGCCTTTCAACAACACTATGACAACTGTAACCCTTCTCTCCTTTAAAACTTCATCTCTATTTGGACTGGGTTTTTTTTTATAGGAACAGTCCATTTTTGGTACAAACTGTTTACATATAAAATTAACAAATCCAATAATTAATTGACACGTAGTAAAAAAAGCCAAATGTTAGCAAAAACTTGTCAATAAAAATACACTAGATTATTGGAATACAAACGATGTCGTTTTGTTTCTCTAAGTGAAAAGCAATTATTGGCAGTTGTAAGTCGTTACTACTATAAAGATAGACCTCAAAGCCATGATTCTAACTGCCAAATGCTTTTATTCCACGTGTAAACTCGTGAAACAAGACAATTAGCGGTTAGAACACGTGGAGTGCATCTCAAAAGGCAGTTATTTCCTTAACATATAATCATTTGAGTTAGTTTGAGTAATCGTGCAGATTCAAGGTAAAACTTTTGGAAGAAGATTAAAAGAATTCAAATTCAGATGTGGAGGGAAGAAACTGCCAAGTCAAATGTGCATAGGTAGAGTTCGAAGCAAGCCAAGTTCAAATTCATTAAGCGAGAATTTCAAACTACAAGCAACATCTATAAATATGAGAAGTCGAAGAGTGAAAAAGCCCCGGACAAATCTCCAACTAACAACTCCAACTAACAACTATCAAACAAATGATGCTTGGTTTGTTCATTGGCAAGTAGTTTTAGGATTTTGAACCCAGTTCGAAATAGTGTAGGAAGTAGATTAGGAAGTAGTTAGTATTAATTTCGGTATTTCTTGTAACAATCATTTGTTCGAATTTCTCAGTACCTTGTATTTGAAGTTGAAGGCAATTTCGAAGTAAGTTTACATTTGATTTGTTTATCAAAGTATCTTGTTTCTTTGTTTGTTCTTTAATCTCCTAAGTAGATTGATTTGCATTTCTTCATTTTTGAAAGAAAAATCCTCTTAATTGAGGTAATTGAACCATTAAAACACAATAGTCTGATTATATTTGGTTTAAGTTTCCAAAGTTAATCTAAGAGAGGAGATTGAAACTCTCTTTGGCACGCTCGCATTTGATTATTTTGTTATAAAGAAGTAAAAGAACCATTAACACAAACACAAATAGGTCAACTTTAAAACGTAGAGTATCAGGGGGAGCCATAGAGTATCTAACGAATTGGTCGCCTGGTATGTGTTTGAACAACCAAATAATGAGCAGGCGTAACTTGAGTGCTTGGGGTAATTTTAAAAATGTTGCGTGGATTTATGAACCAAGATATGGACAACAAGTTCAATGACACGGGGAGAAATATATCAAAGCAAATAATGAAAATAGCTCCTTGTCTAGAAAGATTTGCAACCGATTGGAGCACCCCGGTGAAGCCTCGAGAATATTGGAATAGATTTTGGAGCTGTGAGTGGTACTACATTTAACGCGATTACAGTTTGTGGTTTCTATCTTTGCTTCACATTCACTGTCTCTTGGTATCTCTTTGTTTTGCAATTCAAGGGTGCATTCCATAATTATTAAACGCCGAAGTTGAATTTAGGGAAAAAAATATGAATTGTAATTTTACCATTTAATCTAACATTAGGTAATTACTACCTAGTCGACACTGGGTATCCTAAAGCGTCGGGGTACATGGGTCCGTACAATGGTTATATACACCACCAAGACGACTTCAGACTCAGAATGGGACCAATACATGAATATCCAGAAGACTGTTCAACAAGGTGTATTTCTCGCTCTGAAGTCGTGTTGAGCGTTAATTGGGTGTCTGGAGAGCTTATGGATAATGATGAAGCTGACTCCGGGGTATGAAATTGAAGAACACAAGAAATTAGTTCTAATTTCCAATATTTGTGAAGACCCGGAATTTCACGGCATTTTCTTATTTTAGTTTCGTTCTTCTGAAATTACACTTAAAGTGTTGAATTTGGGTTAAAGTGTGAAAGTCTGTCAAAATGCTGGTCGAAACGCTGAGGTACGGGTACCCCAAAATCTAGGTACTGGTACCAAAGAGGTCTCCTTTTTTGCCAGTCGACTGGTATCGGTACTTCATTTGGGGGTACTAGTCCCCTAACATTCTGATTTTTTTATTTTATTTTGCTACGAACTTGAAACATCTATTGTTTGAGCTTCTCATCTCATTCAGTGCTCATCTCATTAGTTGTTCCTTGAACTCGCTTATCATTGTACACGTCTTCGTACACTTGACACTCAGTAATGTAATGTAATGGACAAGAGAAACGTCTTTGAACAAAAAAAAGTTATATTTTGAACGGATACTTAAAGGACACCTAGTATTTTGAGAAAAGAGATTGGGCCAAATGCCATATTTTGAACAAAATGAAACTTGTTTTGATGGACACAAAAGAGGATACGTGGTGATTTTGGAGAAGAATGAAATATTTGAATTATAGTGGTTTGATATTACTAGGGCCACCACTCGGTGCAGCCTTGGGCATAGGTAACGAGGCCTATGAATCTCGGTAGAGGTATGAGGCTCATAAATCTTGGCAGAGGGCAACGAGGTCCTAGGAGACGTCCTAAATGCCTGACGGGGGTGACGAGACCCAAAATTCTCGGCAGGAGTTACAGGACCCAAAATTCTCAATTTTAAAAATATATGAAGAATAATGATTTGTAATGAAAGATGGAAACAGAAGAAGAGTGTACGTGGACACTTGGGTTTTACAAAGAGAATTTCATGAACGAAATGGTGATTTATGATTTATGAGAACGATGACACTTGGTTTATCTCAAATAGATTGTACCTTGATGTTACACGTTTGTTAGTTGACGTTGATTACCTTATCTATCTCATGCTCATCACATCGTGTATTCATTTAGAGTTTGTAGAGAAACTTCTACTGGGCTAGTATAACTCACTCTATCATTTTCAAGTATAAATCACAGAGCAGGACTTGATATGTTTGGAGTGCTTGAATCATGGATGAAAGACATGCATTAAGGGTTATTTGCGCATCTTTTACATATCATATTTTTTAAAAGATGAACTTATAACTTATTTATATCATCTCTTTTGACTTTGGATCAATGTAATAACTTTAAATACTTAACTAGCACTTCTAACTCTGCTTTATCATGGGGTACGAGTGCCTAAGTAGGACTTATTGTTATTAATGAACTTAGTATGATGTGAGGTGATTTTTGGATGACTACGTATGAAATTATGAATTTATTTTATAAAAAAATGTTTATTTATTTATGTTCAAAATCAAGGACGTGACACCATTTACATTAGGATGTATTAGCCGTCACATGAATATTTCGGGGAAGACCGATTGGGGAATGAGAACTATGTGTTCAAAGATACCACATTCCAGGAGTTTCTTTAAGGAGGCTGTTGCTGCTTTCCAATCGGATCCTTGAATTTGCAGAGAATGATTTCGAAATAGTGGTGGAGCTAGGATTTGAATTCCGGGGGGCCTAAATCGACAAATTGGCAGTCACCGGTTGTAGTACAACCCAATGTGGGAGAGAAAAAGATAATAACGAATTTGTTGAGGCGAGTAGGATGACACTAAGTGAGGACAATTAGCGGCGGTCACCAACACAGTAATTTCAAAAAATCTTATTATTATACTAAAATTAAAAAAATATCAAAAAATTATAAAACCCACCACCACGAGATTTTTATCATTATTGTTTTTTTTTAAAATATATATAGAAAGTCTTTAGCCTTCTTATTTTTTGTAGCCAAAAAAATAATTCAAGGACAAATTTAAAAGACCAAGTGAAATACTCTGAACTAGTGAAACATGAGTTCTAAATCAAGAAAAACTAAAATTCAAACTTTCTTTGTAAAAAAAATTACTAGTGGCCAAGTGGGGGTGGCCTTGGCCCCACCCAGCCCTACACTAGATCCGCCATTGTTTGGAAATGAATATTTTACTGGATATCATTTGAGCTAAAATTTGTAAAGACTTAACGTAGTTGAAGGCGAAGGGAACAACAATGATGACAAGGGGGCCAACGAATAAATTCTTGTTATTTACTATTTATGTTTACTTTTGCACGTACGGATGTTTGATGTGGATGATATGAAAAAGGGAATTTTGAAAGGAATTTGACACATAGCATAGCGGATTGGGAACCTTTAAGGTCACATCGAAGTGGAGTTGTTATGTTGATCATCCCTTCTCATTTTTTTTTGCAGTTCAAAAAAGAATGGAGTTTGACATGGTATAGTAATAACAAAATGTCTTCGGTTTGTCATGTATAGGTGGTTAATTTTGAATTTTATTGGAAAATGGTATATAAATTTGTTTGTTTGTGTACATAATAAATTGGTAAATGATGCAATTGTGTGACACGTTTAGCAAAAATGACTCTTGTCTAATAGAAAATAAAATGATTTTAGGAACTTAGGTTTCACCACCTTTTATAGGAAAATCCGTTTTAGCATTTGGTCCTAAAAACGGGAAACATCTTAATTGGTGATGGACACTTGTACTTACTCTTATCCTTACATATAATAAACCACCACGAACCTGTTTACTGTTCATGGCTTTGGTTTTGGGCGGATTCTGTTTGCAACTCCTTTTCAACTACGTGCAACCCATTTTGAGAGACAAAATACCCTTGTGTATGTTGACGATAAAGTCCCGACTAATTTTACTTCATACGACCCCCACAATCTAAAACCCTATAATACTCTATCTTACTACAACCCACCACACTACAACCTAACCCAACCATCCCCATCCCCATCCCCATCCCCTTCCCCTCATTTGTACACCATTGTATCCCTCCCTTGGTCTCCTTCCTTTGACTCTCCTCTCTTCTCCCTCCTCAATCCTTAAAGTATAACCACTCCCCTTCCCATTGCTCACATCTCCTTCAATGGAAAACCAAATGAACCCCCATTGACAACTTAAACTTCGACCCACTAATTTCATTTTTGGAAATGGAAGAAACACCAATTTGGCTAAAAATTTCTATTTCGAACACCATGGAGGTTGACAAGGAAGTTAATGGGACATAAATGGCACATTGGGAGGCAAAAGCAAGGTAAGAGGTAAGGCCATCTATAGTGCACTACCTAAAAAATGTTTGCTAAAGTGTACACTTAAGCACATGTGGGCCTCTATTTAATGTGCTAATAACTTAGTTATCTAGTTAAGGAAGTATGCACTTTAATGGACTATATATATATATATATATATATATATATATATATATATATATATATATATATATATATATATATATATATATATATATATATATATATATATATATATTTGTGTGTGTGTGTGTTCATTATCTCTCTCTCTCTCTCTCCCCCCTCTTAAGTCTTTCTCTACCCCTTCTCTCTCCTCTTTCTTTCTCCTTAATCTTTTCCCAAATTTTGGCAGTGACTTGGGGCACTTTTAGGGAGTGAGAGGTGCCACTTAGGATTTTAAGGAGTCAATTTTTGTGTACTAGAAAGCATTTTTGAGTTTTTCTTAGTTAGTTAGGTAGGGCATTTTGGGCTACTCTTTTAGGTAGTGCATTAGAGATGCCTTAAGACCCCCAGATTTTAACTTTTTCATTTTTTTCGTCCGTAATTTAGATATCTAGTGTTGAATTTGAACATTTTTTTGGATTTTAATACTGGAAAGTTGTACCTTTATTTGGATTTTAAATATGAATCATATTTGTCAAAACAATAGGATTTAAATTCCAGTCATCTGTTTCATTTTTTGAAATCCGTATATGTTGTCAAATTTCAAACTTTAAAATATGAACTAACAAAATGATTTCAAATTTTAAAATCCGACTATGGCCATAGGTGTGATGTGAAAGTACGAATTAATTTTTGAAGTCTGAAATGTAGTAAAAATTTCACATTTTAAATTTGAATGTCGAGTAGGGTTTTCAATTCTTAGAACTTAAATTGTATGTGATTGTTAATTTATATATATTTTTTAATCTTCTAGGGGTGAAAAAAAAACCGGCGGGACCCGAACCGAACCGAAAACTGAAATTTCGAGCCAGTTTTCGATCAGTCCATGCTGAAAAAACCGACTGAAAAAAGTCGAAATATATTATTGGTTTGGTCTCGGTTTAGGGGAATTACAGCCAAACCGAACCAAAGTTGGACCAATTATAAACTAATCAATACTGTCCATTTACTTTGATCTACACCGTCCATCTATGAAGTATAAATGCAAAACCCTAATCTCCCATCACTCTAGTCCCCAGTCACCCACTGACCTCTCTTCTCTCTTCTTCTCTTCTCCCTCTCCCACCATAGATCTCGACATCTACTTTACTCTACTCGACATCTACTCCTACCATAGATCTTGGCAGTCGACACCACCTACTCCTGCGTCAGATCAGGTTGTGGTTCAAGAATCAGGTTGTGCTGCCAAGAATTGGTGATGTTGCCAAGAATCATGTTGTGTCTCTGATTTAGAGTAGTTTGGCAGGACTACCGCTTTGTTAATGCATTGTACCCTAGTTTTTGGATTGAGCAATTGGTTTAGTATTCATATCTTCTCTTTATATTTCATTTAAACTAGAGAGTTATTGATAATTGTGAAGTGAAGTTTAGTGTTCATATCTACTCTTTATATTCTGATTCCTCTCTCTCAAATCTCTTCAATGGGTTCTGCAAGCGAAGGCCCAGACCTAAAAAACTGATTACCTCGAAAAATCAAATCGAATTGAGACACCCTGAACTGACATCGGTCCCTTCTTTAAATCGGTTGGGATCGGTTTACATAAATCCTACCCCAAACCGATTCGGTCCAAGTACGAGTCACCTTGAACCGACCAAAACCGAACCGATTTCACCCCTAATCTCTTCTTTTCCCATCAGCGGTACTACCCCCTCTCTCTCTCTCTCTCCCTAAAAATTCTCTCTCACTCTCCTATTGGTTGACAACTTCATGACTTTGTTTCTTCATTTATTTAAGTCATTCTTTTCCTCAAAAGTCAAGTACGACACTTTTTCCTCTTGTTTCTTTTCATCAGGTTCTTTATCTCTCTCTTTTCCTCTTTCTCTTTATCAATTATTTTAACTTTGATGATTATTCAAACGCCACTTCGCTTATTTATTTTTCTCTTCTTTGAATTAATTGACTTTCAATTTCTCTCATTTCACCCACATGGTTGTAAATCCTTCTCGCCTTAATTTCTCTATTTTCAGAATAATATTTGCGGTCATTGAAGTTCTTGATTTTTCCGTTCCTCGTCCTAAATCGTTGAAGCGAAGGTAGGGTTCTCGAAACTAAACTTTTATGCTTATGAAACTTTATACCTACAGAAATTGATTTGTATTTTATTTCTAATAAATCATATTATACTAGACTCATATGTGAACACAACTTTAATATTTGTTATGTTAAGTAGATTTTTTACACCAGAATCTGATCAGATTAAGAATGCTGAGTTAATTGAATTTTCTAATATGCAAGAGCAAAAGGAAAAACTCAATATGTGGACAATTACACCTGTTAATCCAGAAACAATTTATTAACATAGTATGTTTCAATTCAAGAGTAGTTTGGCTATTAAAACAATGGAAAGAACTAAAAGTATTGAAGATAATGATAAAAGTATTAATTAAATGGAACCAAGGGAGGTTTTAAATCATTATAGAGAATATAAATATGTTCATATTGGTTTGGTGCAAGTAGCCTTTAAACCACTTACTTTATAATGTACAGACACATGTCTTCAAGCTACCCTAAGAGATGGTAGATGTAATAATTGGAAAGGATCAATGATGGCTGCAGTAGAAACTAGTCTATGTCACGACCAGTTTATTTTAATGCTTACCCAAATCTTACTCTATCCTTGAGAGATAGAAATTTAGGTGAAGCTTTGAATCTAAGAATCCAAACCAAAGGTTATGATTTCCTTCATGGATCGGAAGTTATAGCAATAGTTTACAGAATTTATTACAGATTAATGAATACAATTAATCTGATGGTTCATCAATTTGGACCTCCAGATCGGACAATATTGATAGATACAATATTTTACACATCAAATGTTGCCACAAATAGGCTAATTAATTGGGAAGAAATAACTTTTCCAAAACATTGGTCCTAATGTTGTTCCACCAAAACCAATTGTCAATAATTATATTGAGCAAGTAATTTAGGAAGATAATGGTTCTGTTAGTATAAGTTTTGGAGAATCTCCAATAAGAAATTACTCAAGAAGTCTTAGTTCAATAGGAAGTTTCGCCTCTCCAAAACCCTATAAAATTAGTCTCTCTACCAAAAGTAGGCATTCAATATCAGAACAACCTGGACCATCTACGGTTGAATCAATAAATATTGAAGGCTTAAGAATCTTTGAGAATCAAATTCCTCATGCAATTTATCAAAATAGTAAAAGAGATTCGCCAATGGCGAGTGATATGAATTTTTCTATCCATGGTTGAATTTTCCATAAATAGAAAAGAAATTAATCAAGAATTTTTTGGCTCAAAATATGAGGATTTTAGAAAATGCTACTTTTCTAAATATAATGCTAAACAATTGCAAAAATACATAGAATAATTTTATAATTGGCTAGAATATTCAAAGAAAATTATTCCTTTTTTGTACAATGATTTTATGGTAGGAATTGGGATGAAATTGATTGTTCAATCAATATTATTGAAAATCATTATAAAAATTGGCATACCTCTAATGGGGAAAAACTTCTAATAAAGGACCTTTATCTAAGTTAAAATGCGGACCTCTACTTTTCAGACCAAATTTCGACGAGCCGAGCCGCTCAATGTTTTTAAAAAGTGTTTTTAAGGGTCTAAGCAGGAAATCTCCAAAAAAAAAAAAAAAACCCAGAAGGGCTTGATCCGAACAATTTTCGATAAAAACTGTATATGCGTAGGCCCTTAAAAACACTTGTTAAAAACATTGAGCGGTTTGGATCGTCAAAATTTGGTCCGGAAACACAAAAAAGGCTAGGGCCGCATGGAAATCTTATATAAGGGACCCTTATTAGAAGTTGTTCCCTTCTAATGGTATAATATGATCTTTACATCCACCTGCAACACCAATTAAACTTTTTTCATCAACAACATCCATTGCTATTGATAATAAAACCCCAGAATTTGTAGAAACAATTGCTTTTGTTAAGCAAACAGATGATGATAATATCAATCGCCATCATAAGCAAACCAATTATACAAATTGGCATTTAGGAACAATAGGTGCCCAGCTCACAAGAATTGAGGAGCAGGTTAATCAGATCCCACTGGGCGTGCCAAAAAAGATGTGTTTGGTTCTTTTTACTTCTTTGCAATGGAAAATAATTGTGTGCGAGCATGCCAGAGAAAGTTTCAATCTCCTCCCTCAGATTAACTTTGGAAAACCAAACCTAATTAGGCGATTGTGTTTTGTTGGTTCAATTACCTCAATTAAGAGGATTTTTCTTAGTAAGTGAAGAAATGCAAACCAATAAACTTAGGAAATCAAAGAACAATAAAGGAACAAGACACTTCGATTAATGAATCAAAGACAAACTTACTTCGAAATTGTCTCCAACTTCAAATACAGAGTAACAGAACTTCGAACAGGTGATTGTTGCAAGAACAACCGAGATAGGGGTGATTGTTACAAGAACAATCGAGAGAAATCCTAATCTAAATCCTAATCTACTTCCTAATCTACTTTCGCTAGCGTTCAAACCTAAAACTACTTGAACCGAAGTTGAAATCCTAAACTACTTTGCCAATGAACAAACCAAGCATCAGTTTTTTGATAGCTGTTTGTTGAAGATTTGTCCAGGGGGCTTTTCACTCTTCAATTTCTTCTATTTATAGACATAGCTTGTAGCTTGAACTTCCCGCTCCATGAATTTGAATCTATCTTGCTTCGAACTCTAACTTCCACTCTAATAGTTGGCAGTTACTCCTACTCCACGTCTGATCTTGAACTCTCTCTTCTCCTAGAAGCTTTAAATCTGCACATTGGCTTAATCAAACTCAAATGATAACGTGTTTATGGAAATAACTGCTTCTCAGAAGTATTCCACGTGTTCTAACTGCCAATTGCCTTGTTTTTCAAGTTTACACGTGGAGCTAGTGCGTTTAGCAGTTGAAATCATGGCTTCGAGGCCAATCTTTGTTTTAGTAATGGCTCGTAACTGCCAATAACTGCTTTTCTACATCGAGAAGTAATACGACATCGTATTTAATCAATTCTGTCTTATTAATCCAGTGTGTCTTTATTGACGAGTAATTGCCAACGTTTGGCACTTTTGATTACGTGTCAATTAATTATTGGATTGGTTAATATTATATGTAAACAATTCTACTATTTGTAATCAAAATGGCAATAATGATCGCACAATAGCGGTTGAATTACCAAGAGGTTTCACTAGAACCTTAAAAGGACGATGGGATAATAGTTTCACGAAAGAACAAAGAAATGAAATTCTTACAACGATTACAATAGAAGAAGTTTCTAGCCAAATCCCTGGCCAATCTAGCCAAACTAGGCCAAAGCAAGATGTTGTTTATACTTTAACACAAACGATTATTTTACACTTTATTGGTCCTTGGGAAGACCAGTGTGAAAGAGGCAGAGAATTGCTTCAGAATCTAAAGTGTCCAACATTAACACACTTTCGTTGGCACAAAGATGTATTTCTTGCAAAGGTCATGCAAAGATTATATGCAAATAGTGATCATTGGAAATCAAAATTTATTGATGGTTTACCTTATTACTTTGTTGAGAAGATAAAGAAAACGCTCAGAGATCAAAATAATGGTCTCACTTTTGATTATGATATGTATACATATGGCCAATTAATTGCCATAATAACACAAGAGGGTTTAGTTTTATGCAATGACATTAAATTACACCGCCAATTAAAGAAACAAAGATTAACTGGAAAATAAGAATTCGGAAAATTTTGTGATCAATTTGCTTACAATACAAACCTTTACCCAAAAGATACCAAAAAGCAACAAAGGAAAAATCCTAAATCAACAAAAATAAAATATAAAAGAAAATATCACAAAAATAAAAACAAAAATAAGATAGAAGAGAGAGAAGATAAAAAAAAAAAAACCCTTTAGACCAAAAGGGAAAAAGAAATATTTCAAAGCCACAGCAAAATGCTACAAGTGTGGTAAAATAAGGCACTATGCTAATAGATGCACAACAAAATAGAAGTTGAATGAACTCCAAATAGATGAAGGACTAAGACAACAATTATTCAAACTAATGCTAAATTCAAGTGATTCACAAGAAGAAAATAGAGAAAGTTCTGATGTTATTGATGAATTATCTGAACGTAATACTGAATCTTTTTCAGACTCTAAGTCTGACACAAATCCTACTAATTGCAAATGCAATTATCTTGAATGTTCTACATCAGATGATTATTGGAAAGCCATAGTACAAATGAATGGTCTGAGTATAAATGTCCTCACAAATAAGCAAAAATCACTCCTAGAAATTATTGATCAAATTCAGGATCCACAATTGAAAATTAAGGTTATTGAACCATGTATATCTATTGCTAAAAAAAAGGAAGAAAATGAAAAGCCTCAAATTCCAGATGGCACTTATAGCCTTAAAAAAGTCTTAGAGAGAGTTCAAAACAAAAATGAGACAAGTAAATACAAGTCAGGAGCTTATCATATTAAAACAATGATTGAACGCTCTTGATAAGAACAATGAGGATTTTGTTCCCACTGAGGATGAATATTTAAATAATTTAAATAATGTTGTTTTCCAAAAATGGCATGTAAAGGTTAATTTGGTTATTCATAAAGAATATACTATTGAAAATATTATTGCTTTGGTTGATAGTGGTGCATATATGAATTGTATTCAGAAAGGGTTGGTTCCAACCCAATATTTTGAGAAAATTGCACAGAATCTCTCCAATGCAAGTGGATATAGAATGATCATAAAATATAAACTTAATGAAATTTATATCTATAAACAAGGTATATGTCTTGAAACTACTTTCTTATGTGTAAGAAATCTACAACAACAAGTAATACTTGGTACTCTTTTTTTTTTTATTGATGATTATGCCAATGCATATATACTAATCATGATGGTATAATTGCAAATGTAAATGGTCATGAAATATTTTTTGATTTTGTTTCTCCACCAATATATAAAGAAATTAATGATATAATACAACAATAAAAATTAAAGACAAGCAAATTAATTTTTTGCAAAAAGAAATCAAGTTAATGCATATTGAAGAAAAACTTCAAAATTCTTTTGTCCAAGAGAAAATCTCTCAGATAAACCAAGAATTTATCAAAGAAATCTACAGCAATTTACCAAATGCTTTTTGGAATGGAAAGAAACATATTGTTTCTTTACTTTATAATAAGGATTTTGATGATAAGGAAATTCCAACAAAGACTTAACCTAGTCAAATGAAGCAAGAATATTTGAAAATGCATCAAGAAGAGATTAATAATCTTTTAAATAAAGGAGTCATCAGGAAAAGTTACTCTCCATGGAGTTGCACAACTTTTTATGTTAATAAAAATGCTGAGAAAGAAAGAGGTGTTCCAAGATTGGTAATTAATTATAAACCTTTAAATTAAGTTTTTTTGTGGATAAGATATTCAATCCTAAATAAAAAAGATTTATTGGATAGGCATCATAAAGCTACTATCTTTTCAAAATTTGATTTAAAATTAGGATTTTGGCAAATTCAAATTACTGAATCTGATAGTTACAAAATTGCCTTTACCGCACCATTTGGTCATTTTGAATGGAATGTAATGCCTTTTGGCTTAAAGAATGCACATTCAAAATTTCAGAATACTATGAATGATATATTCTATCCGTATGCAGATTTCACAATTTGTAACATTGATGATATTTTGATATTTTCACAATCAATTTATCGGCATATAAAACATCTTAAAACTTTTAAAGAAATTATTAAAAAGAATGGTTTGGTTGTTTCAGCACCAAAACGAAATTATTTCAAGCCCATGTTAGGTTTCTAGGCCATAATATTCATCAAGGAAAAATTATCCCAATAGATCAAAGCATAGAATTTGCTTCCAAATTTCCCGCTGAAATAAAGGATAAAATCACAATTGCAAAGTTTTTGGCAGTCTTAATTATATAGGAGATTATTATGAGGAATTAGCTCAAGATTCAACCCCTTTATATGAAAGATTAAGAAAGAATCTGCCTCCATGGACTGAACGTCATACTAAGGCTGTTCAGAAAATTAAATTAAAATCAAATCAATTACCTTGTTTAGCCATAGACAACCCCGGTTGGAAGAAAATTGTAGAAACTGATGCCTCTGATGAATAAAAAATATTAAAGTTGTGTTCACATATGAGTCTAGCATAATATGATTTATCAAAAATAAAATACAAATCAATTTCTGCAGGTATAATATCTAGAACTTTCCAATAATTATAGATGATTTGGAATTAATCAATCTTTATGCGCCATACTTTTGGTAATTTAAGAATGTGGGTTAATCAATTTGCTGCTAAATTAAATTACTTTAGGTCTTATAATCCAAAGTTTCTCTTCTCCAAAATCCTATAAATTTAGTCTCCCTACCACAAGTAGGCATTCAATATCAAAACAACCTGAACCACCTAAACCAACTATGGTTGAATTAGTAAATATTGAAGGCTTAAGAATCTCTGAGAATCAAATAGATGCAATAAGTAGTAATTGCAAAGGATCGATAAGGAAAACTTACAGTAATCACGTGGATGGAATTGATAAGCTTCAAACAGAAGATGAATTTTATTATAGTGGGATGAGAGAGATTACACGAGTGAGAGAAGAAAGACTTGAAGAGAAAAACTTGGGGAAACCCCTTACAAGAACCTTCCTTATATAGAGAGATAGAAAGCTAGATGAAATACAAATTCCAACTTAACGTACATGAAATTCAAATTAAAGAAAAGATTCGCTTGGTGCTTCACTGGGCCCCATTGTCACGAATATCTTGACTTTAATTTGAAATTACGTCATTGCTAACGTTAATGACAAATTATTGCCCTAATTTCGCCATGGATGATGTAAGGGTAAAATTATTGGTGTCCTTTTCCCTTCTTGAGCTATTCTGTTAATATATGGGTAATTCCATCCCAGTAATCAGCAAGAGTGAATGAATTATTTTTGGCAGTAGAATTTATTGATTCATCATCACCAGGGACTTTAAAAGTTTCAAATAATTGATTCTTCACAAAATCCATTGTCTTTATAATGACCTCATATTCAAATAAAGAATGTCACGCCCTCAATTTTCAATAAGCGAAAATACAAATGAAATCCACGTATGATTGATCAAAGTCAAACAATTTTCCATAGAAAGTCAAAATCAAGTACAAATAAGCTTCTGGTCAAGGGTACCCTTACCAATGCAAAAATAACAAAAGTTTTAAAGTTATTACATAAGTTGAAATAGTCAAAAGCTTGGAGAAATTAAAGTTACAATATCATCTTCCAAAAATGTACTTAGTATGAAGATGAGAAAATAACTTCGAAATCATAAAATCTTCATGGCATGCAACCACACTCCAAGCATCCGATCTCA
The DNA here is from genome assembly GCA_022606695.1 of Vaccinium macrocarpon. NCBI lineage: Eukaryota > Viridiplantae > Streptophyta > Magnoliopsida > Ericales > Ericaceae > Vaccinium > Vaccinium macrocarpon. The sequence continues at coordinate 12,110,134 of CM040181.1, forward strand.
TGCTCCATGCTGTGTACCTGGGAAAGATAGGGTGAGCTCACTAGCTCGTAGGAAACATTTCTACCAACACTAAGGGTATAGAGATTGAAAGATGCACGTGAATGAATAAGCTAGATGGACCAAGGTAAAGCAATTCGATGACAAGGTGTCTAGGAGATACCTCAAAGATCTAGTGAAACCAAAATATCCATAAGTTTCCTCGTAACCATTACATTTCGTGTCGTGGGTTCATTCCCCTCAAAACAAGTCATTTACACGAACATTTCATTCGCAATACTTCGCAAATACTCAAAATGTCCAAAAACAACCCAAGTATCCTTTACATTTATCATATGTATCTTATTCTTTTTAATCATTTGTTTATTCTCCGGGCATGCCATATAGGCCCCGTGTCACTCTGGACATACCATTAAAGGCCCTATGTCACTCCGAGCATACCCTTTCGGGCCCCGTGTCATGCATTTCACATTTACATTTTCACTTATCAATTAATAAGTTCAACTTAGTGTCCAAAGCCAATTCACGTATCACAATACCCTTTTACAAGTGTCCAAAACATCCATGTAATTTACGTAGTTCAAAAACTCGTCGTGTATCGATATTGGCTAAGTTAATACGTGTCAAAGTGTATGAGAAACCAAGACAACCAAAAGAAAGCATAAAATCCACCATGATGGGTTACCAAAGCTTAAAGGTCAATTTGAGAGGTTTTGAAAGGACCAATGAGGGCCCGGAGTGATGGAACATGGAAACGGAGTGATAAACCTCAAGAAAGTACGACACGCTGATAGTAAAAAGGACATTTCTCTCAAAATATAGAGGATATGAATATGAAACCAATTGGGTTTGAAAATAGACTCGTAGGGCTTTCCAACGGTTCAAGAATCACCTCAATCGGAGTTCGGACGAAGCCGAGGCGTGCCCGCGAAGTTGGAAAAAAAATCTGTCTGAACAAAGAAATCTGGATCGATCCACTTTCAAGAGTGGATCGATCCACTCTAGGAAATCCGTGAACAGATGATTCTAGATCGATCCAAGCAAGGAGTGGATCGATCCACTCTAGTGAAATCCGTGAACAAACCATTCCGGATCGATCCAAGCAAGGAGTGGATCGATCCACTACGTACCAAAAGTGCAACAGAGCATTTTGGATCGATCCACTCTCAAGAGTGGATCGATCCACCTGGGTTCGGGTGGAAAATCACTATCTTGTTCAAATGGATGGGGCTTCATTCCAAGTCCAAATTGGGGTTTCAAAACACAACTAAGCAAAGGAGGTAAACACATTCACAACCAATTCATAGGGTTATCAACCAAATATGCAAACCCAAACTTATTCAACTCCAAACTCAATTTCCATGGTGACAAACAAGTGTAAAATGAAAATTTTAGGAGAAACAACAAGAGTAGTGCATTAATTCATTCAACATACACTTAGAGAAGGTAGAAAATTGTTCCCTACCTCAATGTTTAGAAGCTTGAAACCCACCAATGAGCTAAACCCCAACTCTTGCTTCAAAATCCAACAAAAATTCTTCAAATACCGGTGGAAAATAAGCATATCAACGCGTAGAGCACAAGATTTGGAGAAGCTTTTGTGAAGGGACTAAGTTTGGAGCTCGAATTTCGGTTAGATTTGGGAAGAGAGAAGTGGGAGAAAGCATGGAGGAGAGAGAGAGAGAGAGAGAGAGAGAGAGAGAGAGAGAGAGAGAGGGACGGCTGATTATTTTTTGGGGGAGGAAGATGATTTCTTTCCCCTCTCCCACCAGACACACACATATATAACAAGTAATTACACTCCAAGTCCCAATGTGGTTTGTGTAATGCAAATAGGTCCAATCCTACTCACAACATTTAATGATCCAACATTTTAACATTTTAATTAGTTTCTCATATTTCCCAAACTTTATTTCCGAAAAATAATATGAAAATACGGGTCTTTACAAAGAAGGATTTTCCCTGGGACTTTAAACGTCTCAAATAATTGATTCTTCATAAAATCCATTATCTTTATAACGACCTCATCTTCAAATAAAGAAGGATTTTCTTCACTAATTTTCTTGGAGATATCCAAAAATGGGTTGGAAATAGATTTTTTCTCTCGGCTCTTTTCCATCTTCATAAATCCTTGAATTTTTGTTGTGACCTCATTGAAAGTTTCTTCTGCATTCATCCATGGAGAGTAACTTTTCCTGATGATTCCTTTATTTAAAAGATTATTAATCTATTCTTGACACATTTTCAAATATTCTTGCTTCATTTGACTAGGTCGAGCCTTTGTTGGAATTTCCCTTTCATCAAAATCCTTATTATAAGGTAAAGAAACAATATGTTTCTTTCTATTCCAAAAAGCATTTGGTAAATTGCTGCAGATTTCTTTGATGAATTCTTGGTTTATCTGAGTGATTTTCTCGTGGACAGAAGAATTTTGAAGTTTTTCTTCAAAATTCATTAACTTGATTTCTTTTTGCAAAAAAATAATTTACTTGTCTTTAATTTTTATTTGTTGTATTATATCATTAATTTCTTTATATATTGGTGGAGAAACAAATTCAAAAAATATAGTATTATGACCATTTACATTTGTAGTTATACCATCATGATTAGTATGCATTGGCATAATCATTGATAAAAAAATGAGTACCAAGTCTTACTTGTTGTTGTAGACTTTTTACACATAAGAAAGTAGTTTCAAGACATATACCTTGATTACATATATAAACTTCATTAAGTTTATATTTTATGATCATTCTAGATCCACTTGCATTGGAGAGATTCTGTGCAGTTTTCTCAAAATACTGGGTTGGAACCAACCCTTCTTGAATACAATTCATATCTGCACCACTATCAACTAAAGCAATAATATTTCTAATAGTATATTCTTTATGAATAACCAGATTAACTTTTACATGCCATTTTTGGAAGACAAAATTATTTAAATTATTTAAATATTCTTCCTTAGTGGGAACAAAATCCTCATTGTTCTTATCAAGAGCATTCAATCATTGTTATAATATGATAAGCTCCTGACTTGTATTTACTTTGTGTAATTTTAAATTCCTAATCTCAGTGTTCAAAGTATTAATTTCTACTCTAAGATCAGGAATTGTGGCCATTCTAGAATTAGTTGTCTCATATTTGTTTTGAACTCCTTCTAAGACTCTTTTAAGGCTATAAGTGCCATCTGGAATTTGAGGCTTTTCATTTTCTTCCTCTTCTTTAGCAGTAGATATACATGGTTCAATAACCTTAATTTTCAATTGTGGTTCCTGAATTTGATCAATAATTTCTAGGAGTGATTTTTGCTTATTTGTGAGGACATTTATACTCAGACCATTCATTTGTACTATGGCTTTCCAATAATCATCTGATGTAGAACATTCAAGAAAATTGCATTTGCAATTAGTAGGATTTGTGTCAGACTTAGAGTCTGAAAAAGATTCAGTATTACGTTCAGATAATTCATCAATAACATCAGAACTTTCTCTATTTTCTTCTTTTGAATCACTTGAATTTAGCATTAGTTTGAATAATTGTTGTCTTAGTCCTTCATCTATTTGGAGTTCATTCAGCTTCTATTTTGTTGTGCATCTATTAGCATAGTGCCCTATTTTACCACACTTGTAGCATTTTGCTGTGGTTTTGAAATATTTCTTTTTCCCTTTTGGTCTAAAGGGTTTTTTTTATCTTCTCTCTCTTCTGTCTTATTATTATTATTATTTTTTTGTGGTATTTTCTTTTATATTTTATTTTTGTTGATTTAGGATTTTTCCTTTGTTGCTTTTTGATATCTTTTGGGTAAAGGTTTGTATTGTAAGCAAATTGATCACAAAATTTTCTGAATTCTTATTTTCCAGTTAATCTTTGTTTCTTTAATTGGCGGTGTAATTTAATGTCATTGCATAAAACTAAACCCTCTTGTGTTATTATGGCAATTAATTGGCCATATGTATACATATCATAATCAAAAGTGAGACCATTATTTTGATCTCTGAGCGTTTTCTTTATCTTCTCAGCAAAGTAATAAGGTAAACCATCAATAAATTTTGATTTTCAATGATCACTATTTGCGTATAATCTTTGCATGACCTTTGCAAGAAATACATCTTTGTACCAACGAAAGTGTGTTAATGTTGGACACTTTAGATTCTGAAGCAATTCTCTGCCTCTTTCACACTGGTCTTCCCAAGGACCAATAAAGTGTAAAATAATCGTTTGTGTTAAAGTATAAACAACATCTTGCTTTGGCCTAGTTTGGCTAGATTGGCCAGGGATTTGGCTAGGAACTTCTTCTATTTTAATCGTTGTAAGAATTTCATTTCTTTGTTCTTTTGTGAAACTATTATCCCATCGTCCTTTTAAGGTTCTAGTGAAACCTACTGTAATTCAACCAGCTATTGTGCGATCATTATTGCAATTTTGATTACAAATAGTAGAATACATTAGCATATGATGGATAACTTCAAAATTTTGATATTCTGTCATACCATCAATATTCCAATCATAATTCGTTCTTCCAATATAAGATTTTTTACTATGGAAAAAATCTTATTCATAGAGAATATCTTGAGGAGTGGGGCGAGGATAGTAGTATCTATTTGCTCCTGAATAAGGATGTTTATTTTTGGGATAATTTACTGGATTTAATGATAATTTATGCAGAATTTGTTCTCTACCAGAATTCTGATCTTCTTCTTCAATTTCTTCAAAAATTGTATTGATTGATAAGCCTTTCAATCTCTTATCTAATTCTTCAAGAAGATATATATTTTTCTTAGGATTACTATGAGAATATAAATTATGGTATGTTTCAATTCAAGAGGAGTTTGGCTATTAAAACAATGGAAAGAACTGAAAGTATTGAAGATAATGATAAGAGTATTAATCTGATGGAACAAAGAGTATTAATTTGTATCTATCAATATTTTCCAATCTAGAGGTCCTAATTGACGAACCCTTGGATTAATTGTATTCATTAATCTGTAATAAATTATGTAAACTATTGCTATAACTTCCGATCTTGGAAGGAAATCATAACCTCTAGTTTGGATTCTTTGATTCAAAGCTTCAACTAAATTTCTATTTGTCAAGGGTAGAGTAAAATTTGGGTAAGCTATTAATAAACTGGTCCATGGCAAAGACTAGTTTCTACGGCAGCCATCATTGATGATTTGCAATTATTACATCTACCATCTCTTAGGGTAGCTTAAGGACACGTGTCTGTACCTAATAAATTAAGTGGTTTAAAGGCTACTTGCACTAAACCAATATGAACTTATTTATATTCTCTATAATGATTTAAAACCTCCATTGGTTTCATCAGATTAATACTCTTATCATTATCTTCAATACTTTTAGTTCTTTCCATTGTTTTAATAGCCAAACTCCTCTTGAATTGAAACCAAACCAAACCAAGCCTTATGTCCTAATTAATTGGGGTCGGCTATATGAATCCTTTTTTTCTCCATTGAGCTCTCAAATGCTACTTCCTTTTATATTGAAACATACCATAATTTATATTCTCATAGTAATCCTATGAAACATACAGATCTTCTAGAAGAATTAGATAAGAGATTAAAAGACTTATCAATCAATACAATTTTTGAAGAAATTGAAGAAGAAGGTCAGAATTCTAATAGAGAACAAACTCTGCATAAATTATCATTAAATCCAAGTAAATTATCCCAAAATAAACATCCTTATTCAGGGGCAGATAGATATTACTATCCTCAGCCCACTCCTCAAGATATTCTCTACGAAGAAGACTTTTTCCCCAATAAAAATCTTTTAGTGGAAGAACGATATATGAATGGAATATTGATGGTTTTACAGAATGTTAAATTTTTGAAGTTATCCATCACAGGTATAAAGTTTTATAAGCATAAAAACTTGATATCCAGAAATACACGTCTGCCAACAACTTACGAGTCAAGGCCCAAATTCCCTTCTTGGGACCACAGGGCAACACAAAACCTCACTGTATCTTGGGTGACGTCCCATAATTCTGCATATCAAATTTTACGTCATCCATTATGAAATTAGGGCAATAATTTGTCATTAACGTCAGTAATGAACTTATTTCGAATTAAAGTCAAGATATTCGTGACGATGGGGCCTAGTGTAGTACTTGGTGAATCTTTTCTTTAATTTGAATTTCATGTACATTAAGTTGGAATTTGTATTTCATCTAGTCTTTTGTCTCTGTATAAAAGGAATGTTTTGGTAAGGGGTTTCCCCAAGTTTTTCTCTTTAAGTCTTTCTTCTCTCACTCTTGTAATCTCTCTCATCCCACTATGGATTAGCAGGTGGAATTGTCCACATATTGAGTTTTTCCTTTTGCTCTTGCACATTAGCAAATTCAATTAACTCGACAATCTTAATCCGATTAGATTCTGGTTTAAAAAATCTACTTAACATAACATCTATTAAAGCTGTGTTCACATATGAGTCTACACGCATAATATTATTTATAAAAAAAAATACAAATCAATTTTTGCAGGTATAAAGTTTCACAAGCATAAAAACTTGATATCCAAAAATACACGTCTGCCAACAAATTATGAATCAAGGCCCAAATTCCCTTCTTAGGACCATAGGGCAACACAAAACCTCATCGAGACTTGGGTGATGTCCCATATTTATGCATATCAAATTTTACACACTGTTTATGTGATTCGTGTGTAATCATATACTGTGGGGTGATTAGAGAAGTTATAGTTTAGTATAATTTTTGTGGAAATTGAATCCACTATTTTAAGACATGTTGTGATAATTGGGCTGTCCTCTGTTTTTAAATTAATGTTTATATGTTTGACACGTGCATGAGTAATCTTTTGTAAAAGGGTAGTTTCGGCACCCTATTTAGTGTAATTTTATCACTCACGGTGCTATTTTGTGGCCTTGGCGTCCCCAACACCATGTACAAAAGGAGAGGAAGAGCCACTTGTTGATTTCGAGGTGATGGAGCAGCTAGGTGGGTATCAAGTGGCAGACCAGTGACTTTATCAGTAGGAATATAGCTAGGGGTTCTATCTTTTATTTCAGTTGAACTTTTAATAAATGTTTAAGTTTTTCAAACTGTTTGAATTTAATTCGTTTCAGTTGTAATAAGTTGGTTCACTTTTAGTTTTTCGTTAAATTTTTTTTGAAGTACTCTTTGAAATTTTAATAAAGTTGGCTTTTCTATTTAGATAAATTATTATATTAATTTATTAACGTACTCTTTTCGGGGAGTTACAATAAATAGGAGGGAAAATTTAGGTGAGTTTTTCTTAAATATCTGGTATCATATTTATTGGGGGTATTTTACGGAACTCTTGTTTACCTTTTTGACATAATTTTTAGAATTAATCATTCATCTCGTTGAGACTTGAAAAGCATAAAAAAATATATAAAAATGTTGTTTGAAGTTGAAAAAGTTCATTTAAGACAACGCCATAGACAAAAAAATATCAGTTGTTTGGTATTTTTTTTTTTGTCTTTAGGGAATTTATTTTTCCTTCTGATAATGATTTTTCACTTAGCAGGTTCCCCTAACTGAGACGGAGATTAATCCCAAAAAAAAAACATAAATCTAACAAAAAAAGGTGGAAAAGACGAAAAATAGGAAAACTTTTTGAGTAGTTTATTGGGAAAAGTTTCGATTACTGGTAGAAAACTTTTTGAGTTATTTATTAGTTTGCATTTGTACACCTATGTACCACGAGGCATGAGCCGTCGAACGACTGAAATGGATGACGAAGACGGAATTTTTGGACACGTGTCACCAAGAAGATGGATTATCAGTTTGCCTGTACTGATGTGCTGGCGCACCGGATCGGAGCTCCATTGTCCTCCGCTGGAGCTGACGAGGTGAAGCAACTGGGCCAGTGGGAATTCTAAGGTTTCCATTCCATCGCCTCGTTGTTGCAATAAATATGCTTTAATTACATCTTGCCCCCTTGCATTGTCAAAATTATTTAAATTGTCTCATGAACTACGATATCCTATTTTGATCCCCTTAAACTATCTAAACCTTTTAACTTGGCCTCTTCTTAATTTTTGGTTGCTTAATAACCGTTAAAGACCTTTTAAATAGTTTCCAAATGTTATTTTTTTTTCTCTAAACAGAGTCATAATGTCAAGACTTGTGTGTATATAAACTTGTATATCTATGAAAAAAAGAGATAGAAATAGCCATAATGTTGAGAATTATATGTATATAAACTTGATATTTTTTATATTGCAAGGGTGTCAAGGACCCAAGAGGTGTCAATGGGAATAATATTAATAGAGATTATGGATCTAAGTGAGTAGAATAGTATGGGATAAATAACTGTAACACTTCTTTCGATATACACATTATTTTGGACATTGCACTGTTGTTAGAAAAATTACACAACTCCCCACATCCCAAATTGTTGGTCCTTATTTCTTTTCTTGGATGTCCTAACTTAAATGTTCATTTTGAAAAGTCAACAAAAAAATTGGTGCAATTTTACTCCCTTTCCCTTTCTTCTACATTTAAATAATAAGTCAAGAAAGCATTGGCCCTGTTTGTTTCTCAGTTTAGTTTTAGTTTTAGTTTTGATGACATCATCATTTCCCTCACTATCTCTCTCCACTCATTACACCTTATGACATCATCAAAACTAAATTAAACTATCTAACCAAACACAGCCATTTAAAATTTGGCATGGGTAAATTGAGAAAGTCAATAGCAATCAAATGTTCTGTCAATTTATCTGGATCCGAGGTGGGGGCTATGCAATAGGTGCCATGCGCTGTGTTGTGCGGCAGAACTACGCTGTTTTGTTTGATTTTTGTGCACAACTCCAAAGTTTCCAAGGATCTTGTTTGGAGGAAGAAAAAACCACTACAAATTGCCTAAACCCAAAGTGTCTATACAACCTGGAGTGCCTAAACCTACTATACCCTACTTCAAAGAGCCTAAATCCCCTAAAATTGAACCCCAAAATTAACTCTCCAATTAGGGCCCTTGGATGTACCAAGAAAATGAGCAAAATGAAATAGTTTTGCCGTACAACACGGTGCATAACATCTACCGCATAACACCTCCCCCGGATTCAATTTATCCTCAAAATGTAGATTTTTGAAAGCATTTTGGGATGGATGGAGTGGGTGTTTGGTTGCCACATTTTTGGCTTTTTCCCATTCTCTTTTTCTAACTCGGGTGTTTGGGAGACAACACCCAGAACTCATTCTCTCATAGCTCATTTTCCATTTTGAACTTTCTAGGCTAGAAACCCAGGGGGTGGGGGGGTTATTTTTTATTTTTGCTTCTCATTTTAACCATAATCCTATTGTAAAATGCATTCTAAACAATTTTTTCCAAACACTTCTCTCAAATTTAAAACACATTCTAACCATAATTCAATAAGTCAAAGCCAAAAAGTGAAAAATAAAAAGCTGAAAAGTAGGCTCCCAAATGGATCCGGAGTAAAAATACTACTCTGAATCTGGGGCATTCTGATGGCCATTATAAGATTGATTGATAATGGGCCAATTTGAAAAATTTAGTTAATTTAAGTAATCAAGTGTTAGGTTTAATAATTCGGGGTGTAGGTTGCGAACGTTTGATAGTTTAGGGGTAAATGTAAGCATAACATAATTAAGCCATAAATGTAAGCAGCTGCTGCTTCTGTTGAAAACTACAGCGAGAGAGTTAGAGAGAGAGAGAGAGAGAGGGAGAGAGATGGATGAAGAAGAGAAGGGGGAGGAGGAGGTGCTGGGTTCGAGCTTGACGATGGAGCGGGTGGCGGCGGCCAAGCAATTCATAGAGAATCACTACAGAGCTCAGATGAAGAACATTCAAGAGCGAAAAGAGAGGTACAGTATGTTTGAAGCAAACAGTAGATGGAATTTTTGCTAATATTTTTTGAACCTATGAGATCTAGTTTAGTTTATCATTGATTTTTCCTTCTGTACTGCGTCTTTTGTTTTGATGAGAAAATGTTAGAAATGAAATTTATTGACCTACTCAAATTTTCTCTCAATTTTGAGTAGATTAAATACTTCAATTGGTATAAAGCATTCCATCGGGCAAATCCAAATCCAAGCACCAATTTGAGTAAAAGATTTCTTGATGGCATTGTTGTAAAGTTTGGGAGGGAAAAAAATTGGCTCGCAAAATTTGAGTCTCCCTTGATTTGAGTGAAATTCAATTTGGTATACCATATACATTTGAGTAAGGAGTGGAGTAGATTTTAAGGTGTTTTACTCAAATTTCGAGTTGGAGTAATAAAAGGGGTACGGGCTGGAGATGCTCAAGTGCAGGGGAGTTCGACATTCCATTTCGGAATTTGGCACAACAGGGAGCCTTGATTCTAAACTTCCATTTTTTTTATTTTTTATTTCACTGACCAAACAGAGGCATTATAAATTCTGATCAAGCTCGATGAGCTACAGCTGTTAATATCTAGGGTTATATTTAATTTGATTATAGCAGCGATGCTATGCCTATGGGATACCATGTATTCAACTAGGTGATGTGAGACATTCGATTCATCATAGTAGCAGTTAAGCGATAAGGATATGAATATCCAATGGCAGGGTGATTAGTACTTTAAAGCTCAAGGGAAAACACTTCGTAGGTGGAGTAGTACAGTGTCTTTAGGTGAGGAGAAGATTGTATGATGTGTTGAAGAAATGATTGTAGAACAAATATTTGGCATGTTCAAAACAGTTAAGGAGTGGATGGGAAATTGACTCCCATATTTTCATTTTACGTGGGTTGAAGAAATTTCATTAATTTTGATATCTTCCTGACTTCAATAAGTTTGTGTGGATAGTTCCAATTATAGAGTTCTCTTCATTGGTTAATATCTGTTTAGATGAACATTTGTGTCTCTTTCTTCTTAACTGTTCAGAATAGTTATGAATACTACTATATAATACACATACAGGAGCAGTTTTGCTCATACAACATTTGACAACACTCTTGACAAAAAAATTATCGGAGCTCCATTCTAATAATTGTAGCCTTTCAATTTGTTTAAAACATGTTTTTAAGAGCACCCGTAAAAAATGAACTCATTTGGATATCGGTAAGGGCTTGATCGATATTTGTCCCTAAATTTGACAGGATAAAAACTGAATGAATGAATGAATCAAGCCCTTACCGATATCCAAATGAGCTGATTATTTATGGTAACTCTTAAAAACATGTTTGGTTTACATTTTTTTTGTGTCAAAAGTTGTGTGAATAGAACCGCCCCCATACATATATACATATATATGTATCTTTCTCTCATTTGTTTTCAGAGACAGATTTTGAGTTTATGATTTGAGTTTTGAAATATAGACATTTGAGTGTTGATTCTTCATACGAGAGTACAAAACACAGTTTGATTTGCCAGCCCCATCAACTGTACTGCTGCTTTAGTGGAATTTCGAAAATTGTATTGTGAAAGAGATCTGAAGATTCCATGAGTACTGTAGCAGGATGAATATGTCTTAAGGACAAACTGTCAGCACTAGTCTTGATCATGTTCCATCGAGTTTGAGGTCCTTTTTATCTATGTATATTAACAATTTCAGTTTCATCATTTTAGCGTCAATACTTACACTAGAGAAGTCATAATTTCAGGCAATCGTACGACAAATTCGCGTTTACCTACAATCTCTTTGCACACAGGAATGCAGAAATAGTCCTAACTGTTGTTTGATCTGTATCCCTGGCTTTTGATTCTGGTTGGTTGCTTATGCCTTGGGTATTGGTGTATACATGACCAATTGACCATTGTAACATAATTGTATTGTAGTTGTGCCGTGTCTTTCAAACCAAAAGTGGTGAGTTTGGTGACTTTTGGAAACAATCACGAACTTACAAAAGTTTCTGACTAATCAACAGTTACAGTTAGAAATAGTTGTATGTTAACAGTCAAAAGGCATGATTTCTAATAGTTGCAGGATGAAGATGAAGATGAGGTTTGGTCAAGCTCTATTGTTTTATTTTGACGAGAGTTATTCTTTTTGAGGAAATATAAAATACTAAAATAGTCACATTTTTTGGGCACCGGCATGTTATTTATTCAGACAAATTGTATATGTATCATTAGAGTGTCATATGTGGTTTGCGAAAATGGAATGATTTCTCGTTGAAGAGAATTTTTTGTGAAATTGGACTCATTGATTTATTCCCCACCACCGACATGGTGATGTCAAATTTTTTTTTTTGGCTACAAATCAATTTTTTTTTTTTTTCAAAGGGCACCAAGTAATATGTAGGATGATAGGTCTTGAATAACGGTCGTAGACAGAATCGTGTCAAACATTTGCTCTCAATTACCATTGTTGCCTTTGAGTTCATGAGGTCAAAAGAAAAATTGCAGATCTGTTAATCAAAGGAGTTTTGACCAGAGGGCGTAGGAATTTATCAAGGGGAATGGAGCATAAGCCTATTTACCTGAGAGTCACTGTAATGGCAACCCAGTTTAAATCCTAGCTATCTGGAGATCCCAATATCTAGGTTCAAAGGGACAACAGATTTGATTTGGGACTCCAGTTTCTGTCATGAATTGTTGAGATTGTGCAGTCTTCCTACAATCAATTTTCATGATTAATTTATTTAAGTGGAGATTTTTGTAGGCACTTAAGGTACAGATTTGGAATTTTGAGATGCGATTTAACTATCACATTTTGCTTTGATTGCAGGCGATGGGTGTTAGAGAGGAAGTTGGCTTCTTCAGATGTACCCAAGGAGGAACAGCTAAATCTGATCAAGGATTTAGAGAGGAAAGAGACCGAGTTTATGAGGCTTAAAAGGCACAAGATATGTGTTGAGGATTTTGAGCTTCTGACCATCATTGGAAGAGGCGCGTTTGGTGAGGTGATGTGCATGGCATACTAGTAATGCAATTTCATAGCCCACGTTTCAAAATTTATATTTTCAAAGGATGTCTTTGGTATTGGTTTTTCACGTACCAACGGGAAATCAATATGCATCTTTGAATTTCAGTGTATGCTTCACTGGATTAGAAAAGACATTTTCTTATTGCCTTTAAAATCGTTGGAATGGGATGTTGTGCAAATTTCTAAGAAGCGAAGAAATTTATAGAAGTGTTTTTGCTTTGGAATCCAAGAAAACCGGACACTTGTATTGAGACTTATCATATGTGATTGGTTTTTTTGGCATGTCTCTCATGTTTTGTTTGGCGTACAGTCCAGAATTTTTGTAACTTAGGTAGTTGGTCCAATGCTGGGTTGATACTCCGTCTGCTCTATTTTACCTGCATTGTTTTGATGAATCTGTTGTATAAGGATTTCTACTGGAAGATAAATTTCCCCAACTGCTGTGGGAACTAAATCTAGGAAGTCTACACGTGCTAGCAGAAGTCTTTGAAAACCACCCCTCTAATAAAGCTTTCATTTGTATCTTGCTTCTAAGATGTAAGGCCTTGTGCAGCTGTTACCATTACTATCTGTTGCATATAATTTTCTTTATCCTACAGGTTCGGTTGTGTCGGGAAAAAAAATCTGGCCATATTTACGCAATGAAGAAGCTGAAGAAATCTGAAATGCTCAGCAGAGGACAGGTGAGATAAGATGTGATATGTTTTTTTTCTCACCTTTAAAGTGTACCAAATGAATTAAGCAGGTTTGTCAGTTGTTTCTTTCAATGTTCTAAAAGAAGGTCTGGAAGGCCAAGTATTCGCTGCCTAGGTGCTAGAAGGCTCCTTGCTGACTAGACCGACTAGGCGCTGAGCACTCGGCCCGACCAACTAGGCACCGAGCACTTGGCCTTGGAAGGTAGAAGGTGCCCGGTTGCCCTGGGAGCCCCAAGCGAGTTTTAGAACCTTGGTTTCTTTCTAGCTTATTTGGTTTAAGGAATGCACTTCACCTTATGCTTGTATGTGAATATGCTGTGGTCTGTGATGTTGCTAGCATGCACTACAGCCCTTAAACAATGCTGGTTTGAATTCACATTGAAAATCTTAGTGACTTTCTATGATAGCTTGTCATATTGTCTTTGTGCGTGCTCCATTCCCTCCATTAATCAACCTGGTATGCTCTCAGAACCTTACTGCAATTTTCTTTGGATTTCCGCATCCAACTCTTAAAGATGTAGGTAGACAACCTGTAAACCCATAGTGGCAGTTGGTGATGCATGTGCTCATTTGAGGGGGTATATCTCTCCCCCTTTGTAAATATCTATCTCATTATTTTGATGCTTCTGAAGACTGCAGAATATGACGTTAAAAGATGTCTAGTTGCAGTTGGCTACAATTGCTGCTTCTAACTTTTTGGGTGTTTATGTGTCTTGTTGTCTTTCCTATCTCTCCTTGGAACTTATGATATAACTGATTTTTAGATGACTGATGGTTCTTCGATTACTTAATTCAGACTGCTGAAAATAAATTTACTTGTTTCTGTTACATTTGGTGGTATAGGGTTGAGCTGTTTGGTTGCTTCTATATATGTTCACAATGCTATTGGAATTTAGTTCTAAACATGCAATGTATTCTGTGTATGAGCAACTTATACTTTGGTTTCAAAAAGGGTTCTGGACTCCCTTATTTATTCTCTGCCGCACGTGATTCATAATGTTATTTTGTTCTCAATTTGCATTGTTTGCGACATTGCTGCTTTTATTCACAACTCACTTTCCCCCTGTAGGTGGAACATGTCAGAGCTGAGCGAAACTTGCTGGCTGAAGTGGCCAGTCACTGCATAGTGAAACTATACTACTCATTCCAAGATGCAGAGTATTTGTATCTGATTATGGAATATTTGCCTGGTGGTGATATGATGACCCTGTTGATGAGAGAAGACACATTAACTGAAAATGTTGCTAAGTTTTATATTGCTCAAAGTGTCCTGGCTATAGAGTCCATTCACAAGCACAACTACGTTCACAGGTTGGTATATGCAATACCTGCTGACGTTTTAACATTGTGCCAGAAGTTTTAATCTTCTGGTGACATCAGTTTATTCTGTTATCTGCTGCGAGTATGTAGACTGTTGTTGACCGTTTTTCATTTTTTCCCCAGAGACATTAAACCTGATAACCTTCTCCTGGACATAAATGGCCACATGAAACTCTCAGATTTTGGTCTTTGCAAGCCACTTGATTGTAGAACTTTATCGACTCTCAAAGAAAATGAACCCATGGATGATGAAAATTTGAGGGAACCGATGGACATTGATTCATGTATTCCTGATGCGGATAATGGAAGTCATTGGAGAAGTCCTCGTGAACAGCTTCAACATTGGCAGATGAACAGGAGGACTTTGGTATGCCATTTTAGGAATTGAACTGCTATTGTAGCCGATCTTTTATGGAAGTATAGAGTAGCTAGGTTTCAGATCATATCTGTAGGCATGCTAATTGATTCCTTCACAAAACTGGCATTGTTGGCTCATTGTAGGAAAAGAAGAAACATGAACATCTTAACTCCCATGACACTGCACTTTCAGCAAGATGACTACATTTCTCCTTGTCATTGAACTTCGGTGCCTTGGTTCTGTTGGGTTTTATTTTTAGAGCTGTATTATTTTTATTTACCAAGTCTTTGAAGTTGAGATCTTAGACCTATCTAACTAGGGATTCATTCTCCCATCACTAAGATTTTTGTGGATTAAAATTATTTTTTTGTCTTCCTTATATCTGATCTTGTGCTTTTTACTTAAAGTGTTAATTATTCAGGGGTTTTATTTTGATCTATATTATATACTGATTAAAATCCTTCTCCTGTTAAATATGTTTATCAAAATCAATAATCTTGTATGTCTGTATAATTACATCTCTTGCTAATAGGTTCTCCCTATTAGAGAACCTCTAGACTACAGAGAAGTGCTTGTGAATTCTTGGAAAAATAGGGTTTAATAAAGCAAAACAAATGAATAGAAAGAGTCGAAGATACAACACAAACGGGTGCCGACACGGGAATTAGCTGCTGAGGTCGAGCAGTTTTAATCTCAATGCAGGATTTGAGAAAGAATACTGGGGTGGGTCACCTTGAAATCTAAGATCAGTTTTTAGGGGGTCTGGTCAAAAGACTGTCCAGCGCTCACTCGACTAAAGGGGCTGAGAAATTGATCTTCAAGCTTGACCTTGTTCTGATCTGATCATTCATAGGGTGATCTCAGGTCACTGAATGAAGTCCTCCCTTTGTTTCAGAGGTGCTGACTTGGGCAAGGGAGAGATAACATTTTCCCAACATATAGATGCCCTAAAATTTAAAACCAATCCACCCCAAACTCTCGGTACTCCACCAGTTTTGACCAATTTTTTTCGATTGCTGTTTGCAATAAAGCAAAAAATTCAGTAACAGGAGTTATAAATTTCTGAAGAACTCCCACGTGTCATAGCTAGTATTCCATGTATTCTTTCCTTGTATTTAGTGGTCCTGTAAGCTTTTACTTGATATCTGTGCTGAGCTCCATTAAGTTGTCAATTCCTTCAATTTTTTTGTTCTTTTGTTCACACTACCCACTCTCTGGTTCTTTCTTTTGTTTTTGGAAGGCATTTTCAACAGTGGGCACACCAGACTATATTGCCCCTGAGGTACTTCTGAAGAAGGGATATGGAATGGAGTGTGACTGGTTAGTTCCTTTTGTTTCTCTTCGTCTTTACTTCTTTTGTTATTAGTTATTGTTGATTAGGTTATTGTTCCAGTGGAACTAGATACAATTTGACTACTGTGCATTGGGTATGTCACTTATGTGGCTCACTGTGGATAAGAACTGCTTCTTTTTTTACCATCACATTGTTTATGATCATGTTTGAGGTAGAGAGAATCAGAGATGAGTCTGTACGGGAAGTGCAAAAAGATGATGGAAAACTGAAAATGAGATTTACCTACGATTCTGAGAGCTGTAGTAGGATGACAATAAGTGAGATAAGCCATCGCCCAAATCCATCATGCACTACAACTGAAGCCATATTCAAACTCTGCAATGGGGTCGAATGATGTTTTGTGCAAGTGGTTCATGATGATTAAATCAGTGTGTACTGAAGGGGCACTAGGCAGTGTTTCTGTGTCTCTAGATTGCGAAGTGTGTGGGTTTTGGGTGATTCAATGGACAATGGGTGGCGATGCAAACATGAGTTGCAAACATGAGTTGGGGTGTTCGAAGGCCAAGCTACAAGGGTGTGAACTGGATTTTGCTCTCAAAGAAAGCATTGTTCGCATTACATTAATTCTTCTTCATTTTGTATTTTGCAGGTGGTCTTTAGGTGCAATCATGTATGAGATGCTTGTTGGTTACCCCCCATTTTACTCTGATGACCCCATAACAACTTGTCGGAAGGTAATAGTCTCTGCTCATTGGTCTGGTTTACCTTTTTGTTATCATCAGTGAAGAATGTGACATTCACTTCCATAGTTTGTCATGGGTGTAGAATTGGTTGTGGGTAGCCTGTATGTGGTCCAATGTTGTTTATTGTGCTAGATTCATACTTGTTTGAACTGGATTTATAGGTTTGTTCTGTATTTGATCTAGTTGCTAGATTTTCTTCTAAAAAGCTTGATTTTCTGAGTCAAAAGTAAAAAGAGGTGAGATGTGGGAAGACGAGGGAATTTGGGGTAATAAAAGGGTAATGGTCGAAGCATGAAAGATGGAATTTTTAGGGCTACGAACAGTACATTGAATAGAGGCTGGGCTGCAATAGCAATAACAGAACCGATCTAGTCCCCAATCATTGGGAGCATTGGAGGGGGATGATTGGAGACAGACCTAACATTTGGCAATAGGGGCAAGGCTGATTTTTTGCAAATATTAAAAAGATGAAAAAAAAAGGAAGAAACTCGAAGTAGAGCTTGGAAGACTTGCAATAATGTAAAAACTCAACATCTTAGATTGGCTTATATTCACTCTATTGATTACCCAAGTTAACTTGAACTAGGATTTTCCAAAAAAGGAAACTGTAAATTCTTTAAACTTGTAAACCTTTATAATACCGCAAAGCACTTGTAATTAATAACCAAATACATAACTTGGCCCACAGAATACTCCTGTGATCCATTAACAATCGCTGAAACGATAAAAGTAGCCCTGTCCACTAAAAATGTAGTGATTGTAAATAAAACTGACCTAAAATGAACATAAAGAAGACTCTATTAATGCTGCAAACTTAATTATAATCGCTCCAACTGATCCAAAGTAACTTGGGTTTGACACCAAAGCAATTTCTGCACTTCAACTTGTCTGTAATTTTGTTCTTTCTTGATCTTCGATTGGCCTCATCAAGATGGCAAGGCATAATGGATTATGAATACTTCAGCATGAGTATTTGAGAAAGCAAGGATTAGACCCTCTCTACTCCGAAGTATCCAAAAAATCAAGAATAGCCGTGAAGCGAAATCCCAATACCTCGAACCTCAATTTAACTCGAGAAAAGAAAGATATTGTAAATGGAAGAATGGAAATATCCTTTTTGTATGGTGTGGATATCCTCTCTCTCAGTTCATACCACATCAAACAAAGAAAAGTGCTTTCTCAATCAATTTCTTCTTTTGTTAAAGCCTGAAATCTCTCTCTCCAACTAATCTACCCTTCTGACCCCTTCCGTGGGATAAACCAATGAACCCCAAAAGGAATTGTTGAGAATATAAATAATTAAGTTGCCCCTCTCTCTAATAGCTTAAGCTTTTAGATGAGTTGGTGGTTAACAATCTAATATGGTATCAGAGGAGGCAATAGATTATTTATTCAAATCTCAGCCCCTACCTGACGATAAAAATTTACACGTGTTTAGCACGCTTATGGAGGAGAGCTTGGCTACATGTTAGGGGGTGTGTTGAGAATATAAATAATTAAGTCACCCCGCCCTCTAATAGCTTAAGCTTTTATATGAGTTGGTGGTTAACAATCTAAGAGTAACCATAATCTTAATCCCCAGACATCAAGGAATTTAGTAGATAATCCATGGACTCTCTGCTTCACACGGAACTAGTTGGAATACCATCTTAACTCTTTTACATATTTTTGATGGCTAGAATCTTACCATATTAAGTCTCTCAAGAAAAATTGCCTCCTTGTAGGGATCGACAAAATCCAATGAGATTACATTTCATTAGGTTGAAGATGGGTTTTGTGTTGGGCCTTTAGGCCTTGCTTGTTTGGTGGGATTTGGGGGTGGGATTTGGTGGTGGGATGGGGCGGGACCCAAAATCCCATGTTTGTTAACATTTTTTCGGATGGGATTTGAAATCCCTTACAAAGTTTTATCCCAATCCATACGGGATATAAAATCCCATGGGGGGTGTGGGATATGGGATATGGATTTTCAATGGCTAAAAGAACAAAAAAAAAGCTTTCCGATGGCTATATCCCGTGGAACACAAACACTGGACATGGATTTTCTCCATCCATTGATATCCTTAGCAATATCTCATGAATTTCATATCCCACCCATATCCCATCCATTTATCTCCGGTCAAACAAACGAGGCCTTGGGGTCAATGCTAGGCTTTTTGGTGAGGTTTTTTTATTTTTTATTTTTATTATTATTATTATTTTTTGTGATTTGGTGAGCCTTTGGACTAGAAGTAGATTTTTCTTTCGGATGCCTTGGACTAGGAAGTAGTTTCTTAATAGTGTTTTGCATAGGGATGTTTCCTATAAACCTTTGCATAAGGTAGGCTTTTTATATTGTCAGCCTTTAACATAGACGCAATTTTTTTTTTGGTGAGGCCTCTCGATGAAGAGAGGATATTTGACAGGGCCGTGAGAAACTTCAGCCCTTTAGGCTAGTATCTGCATCACCTACTTGATGTGCCATCACCGCTTATGGGATTTTATCCACTTCCCTATTCCAAAGAAGAAAGAGATCTCTATTGAAGCCCAATCATCCCATTCTCTTCCATATAGTTTACCACAATAAGTCGTCTCAAATCCTTCCCATTCCAGTGATTTATCTGCAGCCACTTCCACAATGTTCATATTTACCTCGGTTTTTGCTTTCTGATCTTTATCTTCATAGCCACTTAATCTTTGTTGATTTTGTCAACTCTCATCATGCCCCCCACCACACAAGGTGGTTGGGTGGAATATTATTTGCGGAATCAACTAGATGGTATTTTCTTTCCCTTTCAAGATACTGGACAAGAAGTCCTTTGCTTTTTCTCTAACTTCGTAATAAATGGAGTGTGAAAAGCATTTATATGTTAACATACAAAGCTTTTAAACACAGCAAGCTATAAAAGGATGTAATACGGCTTTCTAATTGAGAGCTATATGTTTGATTGTCAAGTTGAGCTCTTGATTCCTGTGGCTGCAACATTTCATATCTATGTAGACATAAATCATGAAATTCTCTAATAGCTTCAGCTTTTTTGTGTTGATGGTCAACATTTAACTTGGTATGAAAGTGGGAAATAGATGGTGTATGTGAATCTCACTCGCACCCTATGGTTGCAACTTGTAATAATTGCACATGTTAGGCCTACTTATAAAGCAGAGTCTGGCCACACATGCGGTTTGTTTTGACTGTATTGATAATAAGTTGCCTCCCTATCTACAAGCCTTGAGCTTTTCGATGGGCGGTCAACAATTTCATGTTATCTTGCTAAAGTAGTGTCTTTAATGATGAAAAAGGATATGCACATGCAGTTTGACTTCTCAATTTGTGGATTGACTTAGACAGCACTCTTGAATTGCATTTCCATGGAATGAAGAGAAGTATTCCCGATTAGCAATAGTTGGGTTTTCCAGGGTATATGACCGTCATGCAGGCCGTGAAAATTGTAGCCTCTTTCCATTAGTCTGTTATAGCTTGTGCATCTTTACTTCCATTGTCAGTTTGATTTGCAGTAACTATAGTTGAAAGATATCTTGACACCTTGTCTGCAAATAAATTGACAGATCGTTCACTGGAGAAACCATGTAAAATTTCCAGAAGACGCAAAGTTGACTCCTGAGGCAAAGGATCTCATCTGTCGGTTGCTATGTGATGTTGAACACAGACTTGGTACTGGAGGAGCTAACCAAATCAAGGTATGCTATTCCATAAATTAATTTGCTTCCTGTTCACGCTTAAGTTTTGTTTACTTTAATTTGCATTTACTTTGGATCGAATTGCTTTTATTAAGACTCATTCTTAGTTTTAATTTTTGCTTATGTTTTGATATATCAGGTGCATCCTTGGTTCAAGGATATTGTATGGGATAAACTATACGAAATGGAGGCTGCATTTAAGCCGGAAGTTAATGGGGAGTTGGACACCCAGAATTTTATGAAGTTTGATGAAGTAATACTCAACTCATGCCTTCTCTTATTGGTTATGGTGTTTCTCTCACTATCTATGTACTATAGAAATCAAAGCCTGTTTGTTGTCCGAAATTCAAGCCTTTTGGAGGGTCTTATGCTTCTACACAAGCTAGCCTTTTAAAGACAGTTGTGCAGTACTTAAGTAATTAATGCAGATTTTGCTTACTATTAAATGTTGAGAGTCCAACACTTTTCTAGGCATTAGACATTCTCCTTCCCGGCCATTGCTGGATGGGCCATCACGAAAATCTACCCTCTTAAATGGTTGAGTTCCCAATCGCTTGCCTGGGTCTGTTCTGTGGTTAGCGATGTGGCATAGCTGGTCATTAGCTACCACAAAGCAGCATATAAGTGGAGCGGTCCTGACACATGCTACCCCGGGACTTTTGCCTATCTACAGAGCATCTAATCCTTTAACTAAGATCTCATGGAGCTATCCAGGGGACTAAAGTTGGCTATGATACCACAATTATCACAATGGTCTGATCCCTAGTTTACTTGGGATTGGGGAAAATGCCATGGAATAGGAAGGTCCTAATTCTTCACTTATGTCTTTATGGTTTCTCGCTCCTACGTGACGTGGGGCATCAGATTAACAGTATCGAGAAGACCCTTACTGTAGTCAATATCCTAACCTCGATACTTTTAACCCCAAGATCCCGTTGTATCCAGAATACCTTGATTTTCTCATCAAGCCATACACCCCTGCAAAAATTTTGGACCCAGAATAATCTCAAATTTTAACCATTTTGTTCACAGTTCTAGCCTCCAACCCTTTAGCCAACTTTTGTTTCATTAACCTCTCCATGCAGCAATTCTGCGGGTACACGTAATGATAGTGGTACACTAGGGGGTATGCTGGGATGGGTAATGGTGATAATTCTTAATTTTTTATTTTTTAAATGATTCTTGGGTCTGCCCTCTCTGATGCCTTTTGACTTTGATTTGAGTGCATGATTCCGTAGCAAACTTGATGGTATAGGGGGACCACTATTTCAGTGGTATTCTGTGAGCAGCCACTTTGTGCATTTATTGCCAAAAGTTTGGTTTGTCTCAAATCCATCTGTTTTAGTGGGTATTCTGGGAGCAATCATTTTGTGCATTTATTGCCAAAGGTTAGGTCTGTTTCCTATCCATCCCCCGCCCATTCTCCCAATTATTGGGGACTAAATGGGTTATGTTATTGTTGTTGTTGTGTTGTGTTTTTGTTTTTGTTTTTGCTGCGCATATGATTTTGTTACTTGTAATAGACTAATAGTGCATTAAATGAAATACTTGGAAATTAAGTGCGAAAATACTTAAGCTTAGTTGATTGGGAATCGAATCTGCTAACCATAGTTGAATGTCAAAAGTTGTGTACGATCCAAGAGGTTAATGTAAAGTACAAACCAAGTGTGCACAAACTAGAGCTTGCTGCATTTCGTTAATGTACAATGCCAGAGTTTAATGTCTGTGGGCGATATTTGTATTTGTCATATTCTTGTGGCCTTTTTGCAGTTATATAGATTTACTATTTGGTTTCTCAGAGAATGTATTACACTCCTGCAATTTATGCAAAGATGTTGATGTCATTTGAGTTTCTGTTTGCTATTTCAATATTTAGATTCTTGCTTGAACTAGATTTTGCCAACATAAAATGCCTTTTCAGTTGCACTGACTTAGTTCTCTGGGTTTGTTATCAGTTGGATACTCATATACCAGCAAGAATTGGCTCGGGACCCTCACGCAAGGTTTGTAATTGGGCATGGTAATATTGTTTTATTTGTATATGCATAAGCAAAGTAATACCACATTTGTCAAAGCCCACATTTTGGCCTTTTCTGGTATAGATATTTCTGCTATAAAGGGTAGGTGATTTCAATTGGGGAAGATTGAAACAAGTTAGCACATATCAATGGTTTTTCAGATGAAGCTTTTCCTCTGCTTAGGTACCTGTAGCTTTTAATTCTGTCATCTAGGAGTTAAACAGTTAAACTGCATTACAAAGGCATGGGATTTGTGTGAGAGAGGAATATATGCTCTGTGTATATATATATATATATATATATATATATATATATATATATATATAATATCTTGTGGATATTCTTTGCCTTTTTAAGTACTTTCTACTGAGGAATGGATGCTACATTTTGCTTTTTGTTTACTTGAGCACCGAAGGATCCAACTTTTAGGGAATGTAGAAAGCCATCTCGTTTTACCAGTCCTTGATGCAAGTACAACAACATAGCAAATTCTGAAGTATCCTTTCCAGTTTAATGGGTCTTTTTTCCCCCCTTTTACAAAGTACCTGCAGAGTGATAAGTAGTCTAATTCCTTGCAGGTATGAATCCTGGCTCGGATGTTTACGTAAACTGAGCGACAGAGCGAGAATGTAGGGACAACTATAAAACAAAGTGTATGTATGACACGAATAGAAGGGGAATCAATCTAGGGAGTCTTGTCCAAAAGCTTCTCAAAGCTTAGATCTAATACCAAGTTCAGGTGTGAAATATATATGAGAGATGTGAAGAAGAATAGCCTTTCACCCTGAAAGTACTTGTATTACTATGCCACGATAATTACAAGACTGCCTAGTTGGAACTTAGACATAAATAAAAAGGAAAGAAGTTTGGGAAAAATATTAAAGGTTTATTAATTAGCCCCTTCACTCCACAGGTATTTGTATTACCATGCTGCGATAATTGCAAGACTAATGTTGTTGGCACTTAATGAGAAATAAAAAGGAAATGGAAATCCTAGTACTTCAACAGTAAGGGTGCCGTAGATTAAGTCAGATGGAAGGCAAAGGTTGTACTAGCAACGAAAGTAGCTATGGAAGGGGGATTTTCCATCGAAGCCCATTTTGTTAGTAGCTAGAAATGTAGCCATAAAGTGAGGTCCCACATTGTCTGGATGCAAAATTATTGTGCAGTATTTAATTCTAAGGGCACCCTCACCTCAATACCTAGCTTTTGGGGTTGAATTCCATCCACGATCGTGTAACATGGTATTAGAGGCCAGAGTACCTGAGATGGGTGTTATCCCTTGTTTGTATGCACACTTGCTGCCGAGGGAGCACGCTGCGTGTGGCATGGGGTGTAATGCAAGGATGCAAAAAGATCATGAGCAACATGGAAATGCTGAGGGCAGTCTCACATGAGTTGCTGACTTCTTGGGTTGAGTTCTACCCAGGACTATGTAATGGTAGCGCCATTTCTCCTATGAGGGCTTTGGTGGGGAAAAGGGTGGTTTCTTCCAGTTTGAGTGGTGTTTTATATTGGTGCTGCATGTACAAGCAACTTTAAGGTGTCAGTGGATTGTATATTATTATATGCCATAGAGCTTCATCATTTTGGGATCATGGGTGTCATGTGAAGATGGAAAGGTAGTCTGGAGGGTGGCTTCCCTGTTTCTAACTTGCAGCTTTTGGGGAGAAAAAAATTGGACTAATTTTGAAGTGTACAGATTACTATACGTGGACTTTTGTTGACTCGTGTGTTCAAGTGGAAGGAGGGTGTTGTGAATCCTTTCTTTTATAGTGAATTTCATTGGAGATATTTTCAACTGGAGTTTTGTTTCTTCTTTTCTTGGTGACATGCTCTTGTCACACCTTTAACGCATGAAAGCTAATTTTAAAATCTATATCATCTCAAAAGCAGCTAGCAGCCAGGCATATTTGTATAATTTTCAAAATTAAGAAAACGACGAAAGAAGAAAACTCGACGGTATAGGGGGACCACTGTTTCAGTGGTATTCTGTGAGCAACCACTTTGTGCATTTATTGCCAAAGGTTAGGTCTGTCTCAAATCCATTTGTTTCAGTGGTATTCTGGGAGCAGCCACTTTGTGCATTTATTGCCAAAGGTTAGGTCTGTCTCCTATCCATCCCCGCCCATACCCCCAATTATTGGGGACTAAATGGGTTATGTTATTGTTGTTATTGTTGTTGAAGAAAACGACGAAAGAATACTTGTGGGGTGTTGATTCTAACTTGTAACCCGATCGGACCTCAGGTTTGGAATTTGGGCTGGCTCTGATCCTTCGCCTGACATGCACAAGGAACACCCACCGTTAATGCCTAACCGGTCGGAGTTGAGAGGGAAGGCACTCTGATGCTTAAGTGATGGAGGTGAAGGTGGAGAAGTAAATATAGAGTGCATTGGATAGAAACGAGTGGCTTACGTCTTAGGGTTTGTCACTTTACTTTATATAGAGCTCCAAGACTTGCCCTCCAACTTAAAGTATTCAAGTATTCGGCACTCCCGGTAACCACTTCGGTCGATCCGGACATAATATCCGAGGTAGGTGGACAGGACATAATATTCGGTCTGGCCCAGTTATTCAGTTCGGCCCGATGGTTGAGCCTAGTATGGCTATAGAACAATTGGGCCCTTGTGGGTCACATTATTCGGCTACTACATTACTTATCCTGGACTATTAAAGCAAAAAGAAATTTGGTCTATATAAGTTAAATACTACCTAAGAAGAACTACCAAACAGAAATCCTCTATGAGGGAAGCCATGAAAGTTCCCTCTAGATCATTTCATTGGTAGCTTTTGATGCCAAGTTGAGCCATAACTTTACAAATAATTCCTTAATTTTAATCACAGAATTATCTTGATAAGTGTAAGAGGCATATCTCACAATTTGATGTCATTCAAGTACCCCCGCACTAATATCCCACTTTTTTTAGTCGATAAAATGGGCGCTGTTGTAAATAAGTCTGCTGAGCTCAGTTCATCGTGTTTACTTCGTTTGCAAAAATGCAGCTACCATATTATCATGGTTGCGGTTTAAAGCGAGTTAATGATTACTGATATCTTGATTTTTATATCAAACAAGTATACTATGTTGTGCAACATTTCTAGCAAATATTGCAATTTTTTTTCTTTGGTTTCTACTCTTTTGTAACTCTATGACCTATACCGGCACCCTGAGTTAAATATTGCAGGCATTATATGATTCTTATAGAAAAGCCTCCAATCTTTCCCTCATCACTTCTGCAGATGCTATTAACTCCAACAGATTTAAGTTTTGTGGGTTATACATACAAGAACTTCGATGCTGTCAAAGCTCTACGTAATTCACCGGGTATGTAATTATATGCTTCTTGAGTAGTTTGACGGTTTGACCTGGACTATCTATCATTTGTCCACTAACATGTATTGCAGCTCCATAGCATGTGGATTTTTTTACAAAATAAATTGCTCAAAAGTCTTATTCTTTTGTATCCATGTGGATGTGTCATTTGTCCCTTACATTTCGCCTGTTGAGTGCATTTATTCCTATCTCAACCTTTGACATTGATCTATGCACAATAGTTTCCTCAATTTTAACTTTTTGGTCCCAGGAGGCCCAGTTAAAATGCTTGAAGTATATGTTTTATTATTGCTTGTCTCAGTTCATGGACACCTACCATGACTACATAATAATGCAAGACCTCTGGTAGTTATCGCTTGTTGGGAACCCAAACTTGGGCATCATATCATGCAATTATCCAATCTGGGATCTCGGATTGGAGGTTTTTTGGTGTTTTAATGCTTTTAAAAATTGTTTTTGGGAAATCCGAGCCATCCAATGTGTTCAAAATGTGTTTTCAATAGTCCACGTGAGAAATCTTCAAAAAAATACCAGGAAGGGCTTGATCCAAGCAATTTTTCTCAAAAACTGTAAAAAACTGCTCGGATCAAGCCCTTCCCGGTAATTTTTTTTGAAGATTTCTCGCATGAACCCTTGAAAACACCTTTTGAACACATTGGACGGCTCGGATTTTCAAAAAAATATTGGGAAGGTGGAGTCCCAGATCTGGGATTCCCGGATTAGACCGGGACTCTTAATCTTGGTTCTCATTATTAAAAAAAACTTGAGCTACAATTTGCAAGTATTTAACCACGAGGTTTGCCCTAAAGCTTATACCATCCCCAACCTAGGATAAGGTTAGACAATTAAGCTACAAGGCTAACATGTGCTCAATCGGAAGATAATTCTATGAAAATGAAGTTTATTTCTTAACAGTGATTGGTATGATCACAAGCTTGATTGGAAGTGTGTTAGACCCTCAAAATGAAATTAATCCAAGTATTATGTGTGCCCAGGTGATTGTCGACACATAATCAAAGACTTAACAATCAGCATTATGTAAGTTAAAACGGTGAATTAGCAGGAGTATTCAGTAACTATATTTCTCATGTCTGTTTGAAATATACTCTGCCCCTTGGGTAATTTTAATGGATGCTCATACTCATTAAATGGTATGGAGGATCTTGGACATTGAGGATTTATCCTTTTTATTCTTGCAGATGTCACAAGAAGTACATCCCCGGATCGGCCATCCCCTGATTTCATATTCGGTATGTAATAGATTCTCTTCCACAACAACCAAATTTCTCTCATTTTGTGTGAGGAGTTGTCTTAAGTTCATATGTATCTTCAGGCGATCCCAAGGTGGACTATACTACAACAGGGAGAGCCGGGAAAGCAGATGTAGAGATGTATGGCTCAATAGGTGATGCAATGTTGCCATAAACATAATACCTCACCGGTTCCAAACTGGACTTCTGGATGGTTGCACAACCCTTTTATTTTAAGGTGGGGTGGCACGCATTTTCCAGAAAACTGTAACCTTAGTGTACAGAAGTTTTGGGACTCTTCATAATAGCTCGATGATGATCGGGTGGTTAGGAATGTGATACTTTTCATTTCCAGTAGAAAATATTGGTGTAATAGAACTAAGAGCAAGGAAATGTGGGATTTGTGTCCTGGCTGCCCAGGTTGGCAGGAGAGAGCTTGCCTTCTCTTGAGGCAGTTTCTGGTCACTTTTAATGTTTAATGGGTGAACTACTGGTATATTTGATGCCTTTTTCCATAGGGGACAATGTCGTCGTGTTAGGTTTTGCAGGCAAAAACTTTAGAAACAATTTCTATTCTGGAAGCGTATTTTTAAGTGGGCTCACTTTAACTTGTGAGAGTTATGTGTGTTAACGGAAAATTTTTAGAACCAGATTTTGGAATTTTAGCTTTAAGAAGTTTTGAGGTGTTTGTTAAAAATTCTGACCAGCATGAAAAGGGTGCATAATTTGATTTTTGGAGAAGCTAGATTTGGGTGCTTTTCTGATTGTCTTTGTGAATTTAATATTCTGAAAGTTGGACTTTTAGCTTTGTTGCAGTAATCCGTTAAGGTACTACCTGTTAAGTTGTGGGTGTGAATGTGTAATTAGGTTGTATTTGTCTACTCTTGCAATTAAGCAGTAGTTTGGGTTCATAATGTAATTTGTCTCTTGTACTCTTGTACAAGTACTTACGTAATGAGAACAGAACCCTAGTTTTTTGCCTCTTAACAAATTGTCTAAAATTTACATAGTATCAGAGCATAAGATATGAGCGCTACTCTATCGTGTGAGTTTTCTCCAGCAAGGATCGATTTCATCTCCATCGTTGTCACAAAATACACTATTCCTCACAGACGAAACCAATACATAAGTCGTCTGTGTTGTTACTTTACATCGAAGGAAGATCTCAACCGTACCTGGCTAGCATTGTTGCTAGAACTTCCAGTCGAGCACTATTTTTGCTCAATACCCTCTTGCTTCACGTCATTAGTCTTCGCTGGCCACCGTACGGCACTTGTCGACCACCGGCGACTATCACAGCCCTCTACAGTACCTTTGTTACAACTATTTAGCCGTCGTCGACCACTGTTCACACGCTCGAAACTTACTGGGTCTCTCTAACTCGACATCACTGACCACTATTGAGTGGTTTTTGACTGTCGGCCTCAACATTGAAGGTTCTCTGATCATCCACAATAATCACCGATCAATCATCAGTAGCGGTCAACCATCATAGGTCAGGTTTGTGATCTTCATTAGTTCACTAGAGCACTGTTCTTCTGTGAAAATTGACTGGGTATTCACTGTTTTGTTGCTGTTGAGTTGTTTCAGCGCTATTATTGTGTTTTTAGTTTGATTTTGACATGTCTGGGGACCTCAAACCTGTTGAGACTGCTAAGACTGAGAGTTTTGGTACTAAGGATATGTCAGGCCAATTTGAAAGAAAATTGGAGAATGTTCCTTTGGATATTTGTCCTGTAAAATTGGATGAGACAAATTATTTGCTTTGGTCTCGCACCTTTGCTTTGGCTATTGAAGCTAGAGAGATGTCAGAATTCATAGAGGGTCTTATCACTC
The DNA here is from genome assembly GCA_022606695.1 of Vaccinium macrocarpon. NCBI lineage: Eukaryota > Viridiplantae > Streptophyta > Magnoliopsida > Ericales > Ericaceae > Vaccinium > Vaccinium macrocarpon. Next base: position 12,139,515 of record CM040181.1, read on the forward strand.
AACCTATAGAGGCCATTGCCCTTAAGAAATTTAAGTCTCAAAGATCTTTGGTCATGACCTAGTTGTTTAACTCTATGAAAGCTGAAATTCGTTATAATTTTTTGCTCCTTCATACTCCACACAAGATTTGGACTATTGCAGCTCAAACCTATTCTCAGCAAGGTAATGATGTATAGTGTTTTGAGTTGAGAAAGCGATTCTGTAATTTAGATCAACACCACTGATCTGTAGCTGAGTATTTTGCAGAGTTGAGTGGACTATGGCAGAAATTCAATTTTTATCAGAGATTTTAGACTGTTTGTACTGAGGATACTACTAATTGGTTGAAAATGTTAGAGAAAGAGCGTATTTATGACTTCCTTGTTGGCCTTGACATGGAGTATGATCCAATTAGAGTGCAAGAGCTGGGTCGTATTCTGTTTCCGTCTTTGGGTGAAGCTTATTCTATTGTTCAATTGGAGGAGAGTAGGAGGCGGGCTATGGTGCATGCTCCTATTTCTTATCGTTCTGCCTTGGTTGCTAGTCCTCAGGGTTAGTTTGGTTCTAGTAGAGAGTTTACTCCTACTTCACAGAGTGATAAGTCAAAGTCTAGTGCTAGCAGTGGGTCTACTGATTGTGAGTCACTTCAGTGCGATTATTGCTATAACATCGGTCATACTAGGGATTTTTGCTAGAAATTACATGGCTGCCCCCCTCGTGGGCGAGGGGGCTGGACGCGGTGGTCGTGGCCGTGGTACAATATTGATAAGCCCCAAAAAGTGTTAATAATGAGATTTATTTCTCTCACTTTGATCACACACACATGCATATCCTTGCTTTAAACAATTAATTTTGTGCAAGGTTGTGTTTTTGTTAGTAGCAGGAAAAATGAGAGATAAAAAGGCGTGTTTTGACGCCATTGTTAAACCAATGGATGCCCGAGCATCGGAGGCCACATGACACCCTGCCACCGAGTCCCGGGAATCAAGGAATGAGGTTTTGATCAAGACTCGGGAAGCCTGGAGGTCGTGATGACAAGTCGGAGGTCAAGGGAACAAGACAAAGGAAAATCTCAGTTTTTACACTTTCAACAAGTAGACACTTTTTGTTCTACCGGTTGAAGCGAACCAGTGAATTTTTCAACCGGTATAGCATTTTTGTTCTACCGGTTGAAGTTGTATTTTTTTGCAACTTTTGAGCCCGATCAGGAAATATCTTGTGGCATTTTTGTAATAACTTTGAACAACTTTTAGGGCCTATAAAGAGTTCCCAACCTCAAATTTTTAGGGGTAGGTTGGATTTTTACCTTCTCTCTCTTCCTCCATAGTTTGTTCTTAGTTAAAGCTCTACCTTCTCTCTAGTTTTTCAAGCACTTTCACTTAGTTTCAAGGTAATTCATCTTCTTTAATGTTGTAGTACGTGTTGAGACCTTTATATAAATCTAGTTTATTTCCATTTTTGTCGGTTAATTCATTTTCTTGTTTTTCTAGCTTAATCCTTTGAAAAACACTGGGTTCTATTAGTTGTTTGTTATTTTCTCAAAGTTTAAAGTTGTAGGGTATCGTATAATCTTCCATAAAAATCAGTTTATAAAGTCATACGTCATGTTCTTTATTTGCTTTGCAAAATTAGTCATGTTTCCCGTAATTATGATTGAGTAGTCCTTTGCAAAATTTGGATTTGTTAATTCCGTTGATCACACGTAGCCAAGGGCTTGACCACTTGGCATGTGTGATGCTTCGGGCGATGTCAATCAAAATGTTTGTATAAATGGCACAAGAATCCTATTATTTGAGAAACACCATTTCTAATCAAACGGGTTTAAGAACCAAATCTTCTATTCGGGGTTGTTTAATGATGCCCCCGAGCCGGTTATCTAAGAGGAGAATGAATTGGCCTAAGGCATGGGTGTTGTGAACCCTTTGACTTAGCCTTGTTTTAATTAGTCTTTTTAATCTTGCGTCATTCACTAAGTTAAGTGAATTCCACCCCCAAACTACTAAGCCAAGTTTGCCGCTTTCAGGCTAAACCAACATTCGTGAATCAACACTCACGCTTAGCGCATTCGGTCTCTGTGGACTCGACCCGGACTTCCGGTTATTATGCTTTGCGATACCTAATCCCTACGCTTGGGGAAGTAACTTCTGCAATACAATCCAAGGTCGCAAGCATTTTTTACGCCGTTGCCGGGGACCCAATGGTCTGCTCCGCGTGAGTTTGCCTCGCACCACGCCACTGTGAGTATCTCGTTTCATTAGTACATATCGCTTAGTTTACTTTTGTTCAACTAGTATAGTTCTAAGAGCGGATACCTCTAACCAAATAGTTGATTGTTTAAATTGAGGTTTAACGAAGCTCGAGGAAGTATATTAGTTTTTAAATTTCTGTCATATATATAACGAGGCGGCGGAATAGCCCCTCGGAACTATTTGTGGTGAGGCGGTGGTATAACCCCTCCAGTTTGCTGTTTGGTGTATGCAATCCTACGTGAGAGATCCTCACCGGAGAGTGATTGAGTTTGTAAATTCATTTGCCGACATGGACGAGCATGAGCAGCCACCACAAGAGCAGTCCATGTGATAGTATCTTAACCCCACGCGCTAGGTACCACCATCACCCATCGTTCATCCCAGACCCATTGCCAATCATGTTATTTACATGATTAAGCCCTACACAATTTCCATGTTGCCAGCTTTCTATGGTATGAAATCTCAATGCCCTTATGATCACGTGAGGGACTTTTTGGATCTTGTGAACACACTTGTCATGGTCCCTGCTGAACTTGAGTTCGCATGCATGAAATTATTCCCTTTTTCTCTTAATGACCAAGCTTGAACATGGCTTTCAACTCTTAAACCGCTTTCCATCACATCATGGGAAGAAATGCATGATGAATTTCTTAAAAAGTACTACCCTGTGCATAAAATGGTAGAGATGAAAAAGCATGTCTCCAACTTTGCTGAAAAGCCAAATGAACCATTTTTCGCTGTATGGGAGATGTTTAAAAATCTTTTAGCTGCTGTTCCACATCATGGTTTTTCGGTAAAGGACAAAGTCACGTTTTTTATGAGGGCATTTCACAAGGCACTCAGCAATTCATTGACCATGTGCAATGGTGAATTTTTAGCCAATAATCCTTAGGGGTGTTATGATTTTCTCGACAATCTTGCTGAGAACAACCAATCGTGGGATTATGTGGATCCCTCGGACAAGATCTGTCATCCTGTGGGAGCGAGTGCGAGTGCCAATCAAAGTTTGGGTGAGGGAGGGAAGTATGCGCTTAAAGAGCAAGATGACTTAAATTTCAAGCTTTCTCAAATCACTAAGAAATTGGAGAATCTAGAAATAAAGAGTGTGAAAGAGTGTGTGCTTTGTGTAACCCAATGACATTCAACCGATGATTGCCCGACTCTCCCAGGTTTGAAGGAAATCCTTCATGATGGGGTAGCAGAGCAAGCGGAGGTCAATGCCGTTGGTCAATGGTATGACCCTTTTTCAAACACCTACAACCCCGGAAGTAAGGATCATCCTAATTTCGGTTTGGGGGAATCATGGACAAGCTCAAAGGTCACCCCCGGCCTATAATCAAGGTTATCGACCTCCCCAAGGTCAAAACCAAAACCAAGGGCAAGCCCGGTACCCTCAAAATCAGCAACACTATGGGTCTAACTTCTATCACACACCTCCTCAAAAGTGCTCATTGGAAGAAACTATGCAATTCTTTATTCAAAGTCAAACGGTTGCCAATGAGCAAAATGCTCATGCGTTGAGAGAGATCCAAGGTCAAGTGACTCGGTTAACTACGTCCGTCAAGCAGCTTCAACAGGAGAAGGGAAAGTTTCCATCTCAACCACAAACAAACTCCTAAGGAGTCCATTTGGCATCCACCATGTCGGGCCAAGACCCAAATAATCTTGAGCAAGCTAAGTCAATTTCCTTCTTGAGAAGTGGTAAGGAGATTGATAAGACTATGCCTCGAAACCTTACTCCTCCTGTGGTCTTTTCTCCTCCGGTAGTTGTTGAGCAACCTTCTTCGAGTGGCACAACCTAAGGTTGTGGAGCAAGAGCCTCCCATTTATCCGTTTCCGGCACCTTATCCCCAAAGGTTGAAAGTGCCGGCCAAGCCTTCTTTGAACAACGGTGTGTATGAGGTTTTAGAGCAACTTAAGATAAACATCCCTTTTTTGGATGCCATTAGAACCATACCCTCCTATGCCAAATTTCTTAAGGACTTATGCACTATTAAACGCAAGTTGAATGTCCAAAAGAAAGTTTTTCTAACTGAGCAGGTGAGTTCCATCATCCAAACCAACATTGCTCCAAAGTACAAAGACCCAAATTGTCCTACTATTTCCATTGTCATAGGGGGTAAGCGAGTTGAGAGAGCTTTGCTTGATTTGGGTGTGAGTATGAATTTGCTTCCGTTTTCGGTATATAAGCAATTAGGCTTGGGAGAGATGAAACCCACGAGAGTGACATTGCAACTGGTGGATCGTAGTATTCGTATTCCTAAGGGTCTAGTGAGGATGTCTTAGTCCAAGTGGACAACTTTGTCTACCCTATGGATTTTGTGGTTTTAGACACGTGTCCCGTCGCCAATACTTCACAGGCACAAACACCCATCATTCTCGGACGCGCCTTCTTGGCGACTTTAGATGTGATCATTCATTGTTGTAATGGGTTATTGAACATGACATTCGGGAACATGAAAATAGCGGTGAATGTTTTTAATATTGGGTCTTAAATGGGAGATGATGATGATGTTCATGAGGTGAGTCTCATAGACACTTTGGTCCAAGAGCACGTAGACACTATGTCCAAGAGCACGTAGACACTATTCTTTATAAGGATTCACTTGAAGTTTGTCTCACTGCCGAGGAGGTGTCGTTCTTAGATTCACCCGAGGTCGAGTATCTGTACTCTTTGTTTGAAGTGGAGGATGTCTGTGGTACGGACACGTGGTATCCTAAGTTCGAAGATTTGCCTCCCCTTGAGAGCAAAACTTTTCCGTCTAGTGTCCAACCACCCAAGTTTGAGTTGAAACCCCTCCTGGACACATTGAAGTATGCCTTCCTTGGTGTTAGTGAAACTTTCCCCGTGGTGATTTCCTCTTCCCTTGAGGTACACCAAGAGTCTGGTTTGTTAGTGGTGTTGAAGTGGCACACAAAGGCCATCGGTTGGTCCATTGCTGATATTCACGGGATTGATCCCTCGGTTTACACACACCACATCTATCTTGAAGAGGATGTGAAGTCGTCTTTCCAACCACAACGTCGTTTGAATCCGATCATGAAAGATGTGGTTCAGGCGGAGGTCTTAAAGTTGTTGGATGTTGGGATCATCTACCCTATCTCCGATAGTAAGTGGGTGAGCCCTATCCAAGTTGTTCCTAAGAAGTCCGGCATCATGGTGGTCAAAAATTCTAATGATGAGTTAGTGCCTCAAAGGGTGACCACTGGATGGAGAGTGTGCATTGACTACCGTAAGTTGAATGCGAGTACACACAAGGACCACTTCCTTCTCCCCTTCATAGATCAAATCTTGGAGAGGGTAGCCGGTCATGCTTTTTATTGCTTTCTCGATGGGTACTCTGGGTATAATCAAATCGAGGTCGCTTTTGAGGATTAAGAAAAGACCACCTTCACGTGTCCTTTCGGTACTTTCGCTTAGAAGCGCATGTCTTTCACACCCTTAAGGGTAGCCGGTCATGCCTTTTTCAAATCACTGTAGCCGGTCATGCCTTTTTCAAGATGCATGATGGGCATTTTTAGTGACATAGTGGAGAAAATCGTTGAAGTTTTCATGGATGACTTCTCGGTATTCGGGGACTCATTTGAATCATGTTTAGAGAACCTTGAGCGTGTTTTGGAGAGGTGTGAGGAGAAGCACCTTATTCTCAATTGGGAGAAATGCCATTTTATGATGACCAACGGGATTGTGTTGGGGCACATTGTGTCATCGAAGGGGATAGAGGTTGACAAAGCCCAAATTAATTTGATTGCAAACCTCCCCACCCTTAAGGGTGTGAAAGACATTCGGTCTTTTCTTGGGCACGCGGGTTTCTACCGCTATTTCATAAAGGATTTTAGTGTCATCTCACATCCCTTGTGTCACCTCCTTTCGAAAGATGCGCCATTCATTTGGACACCCGCGTGTGAGGAGGCCTTCTCTAAGTTGAAATCTAGTCTCACCACTCCACCGATTGTGTGAGCTCCCGATTGGGACCTTCTGTTTGAGTTGATGTGTGATGCGAGTGATTATGCGATTGGCGCTATCTTGGGCCAATGGAGAGGGAAAGAGCCATGTGTCATTTCGTACGCGAACAAGACTTTTAATGATGCTCAATTGAACTACTCCACTATGGAGAAAGAGTTGCTCGCGGTTGTCTTTGCGCTTGATAAGTTCCAGTCGTATTTGGTAGGGTCTCCTATTGTGGTCTTCACGGACCACACCGCGTTGAAATATCTCATGACTAAGCAAGATGCTAAAGCACGGTTAATTAGGTGGGTCCTTTTGCTCCAGGAATTCAACTTAATAATCAAAGATAAAAAAGGAGTTGAAAATGTGGTCGCGGATCATTTGTCTCATCTCGACTTTGAGGATCGTTCCTCGAACATTCCGATAGTTGACAGATGAGCAATTGTTTGGTGTCTCGTCTTGCCCGTGGTTCGTGGATATTGTGAACTACTTAGCCACGGGCAAATTTCCTACTATTTGGACTCTGCAAGAGAGGCGGCGGTTCTTGTTGGAGGTGAAGAGATTTTTCTTTGATGATCCTTATCTCTTTAAGTATTGTTCGGATCAAATCATCTGGCGATGTGTGCTGAATGTGGATCATCACGTTGTCCTTTCCTTTTGCCACACCAAGGCATGTGGGGGACACTTTTCGGCCAAGAAAACTTTTGCAAAAATCCTCTAATGCGGGTTATATTGGCCGACACTTTTCAAAGATGCTTTCGAGTTTTGCAAAACGTGTGAGAGGTGTCAACAATTGGAGTGACTAGGCGTAACATGATGCCCTTAACCAATGTTGTTGTTGTTGTTGTTGAAGTCTTCGATTGTTGGGGCATCGATTTCATGGGGCCGTTTCCTATGTCTTTCGGGTATCTCTATATCCTTCTTGCGGTGTACTACATGTCCAAGTGGGTTGAGGCTATCCCCACTCGTACAAACGACCACAAGGTGGTCGTTGAGTTCTTGAAAGAACATATCTTGGCTAGGTTTGGTATTCCGCACGCGATCATTAGTGATTAAGGAACTCATTTTTGCAATAAGCCCTTTGAAACTTTAATGTGTAAGCACGATATCACTCATAAGGTCTTTACGGCCTATCATTCATAAACCAATGGTCAAGCCGAGCTTGCGTACCGGGAAATAAAGCATATTCTTGAGAAAATGGTAAATCCTAATCAGAAGGATTGGTCTGCTTGATTGGACCGATTCCTTGTGGGCCTATCGAACCGTGTATAAGATGGTGCTGGGGATGTCCCCTTACCGCTTGGTTTATGGAAAAGCGTGTCACTAGCTGGATGAATTTAAGTAGAAGGCCTATTGGGCCATTAAATCTTTGAATTATCGCATGCTCGAAGCCGGTACGCATAGGAAGCTCCAAATCAATGAGCTTGTGGAGATTCGGAGAGATGCATATGAGAGCACGACCATTTACAAGGCTAAATTCAAAGAATTTCATGATAAAAACATTCTAAGGAAGGATTTTCATGTGAATCAAAAAGTGCTGTCATATAACTCTAGACTCTATCTTTTTCCGGGCAAATTACGTTTATGGTGGGTTGGGCCGTATTTTTTGCATAAAGTGTACCCTTATGGGGCAATCGATGTTTTCAATCCAAAGGATGGTAAAATTTTCAAGGTGAATGGGCCAAAGGTTAAAACCATTTTTGGAAAATTTTAATGAAGAGGAGGAGGTTGAAAAGTTGGTTGATCCGGTCTATTTGGACGACCCTCCGGCTTAAAATTCTTGTGTGATTTGCCCGTGGAGTCTTCGTGACTTCACTTTTCATGGGGAGCTAACGCGTACCTCTGACCTTAATTGTTTGGAGGGCCGACCCTTTGCTCTCTCTTGCATTGGGTTTCCCATCATTGACGCCAGCTAGACAATAATGCGCATGTGCCCAGCTCCGGTTAGAAGGGCCATTATTTATTCTTTTTAATAAAATCTTGGAGACCTCACATGTGAGGAAAAGATAACACGAGTGCATCAGTGACATAGGGCTCGTTTATAAAAGGTCTTTCTAATAGGAGTAATTCGCAACTAAACGCCCGCGCTCTTTAGATAAACCCCTTACAGAGAGTGAGTTTTCGTGAATGGGTGGGGGTGCTTGAATATTCCCATGCTTATGGCACAGCGACAAGCTCTGTCTTGTGTCCACCTTCTGCGGATTTCGTTGGGGACGTTAGACTTGGTTGTCTAATGGGGTATTGTGTGCAACTTGGACGCTTCGAGTTCTGACGTAACAAATTTCTAGAAGTAAAATCCGTGAAGTTTGAGAGAGCTCTAGTGTTTGTTGTGCTTGAACGATGTTTGGATGGTCTGGTATAGCCACCCAAGCTTGAGTTACGTATGGCCTAGCCACAGTCTCGAGCTTGGGAAGAAAAGTAGTATCCGTGCGATCGCGTGAAGATCATGGTAGGTTTTCCTTGTTCATTGTATATATCGTTCTCTGTGGAGTTCGGATAACACGAGTCGGGTGGTTCTCATATCGTTTCTCTTAGTAGGTAGTCGGCAATTGAGTCTTTTGCAGGGTGACCATGCTACTATACTAGCCTTGGTAGTTTGGGCCTAACTTGGCGGTGAGTGTGGCATTCAGGAGCTCTAAGCATGGGTGCGACGAAATGTCGTAGTTGTAAGGCCTATAAAGTCGTTGAGGATGGTTCTGTATGACTAGCTGTGGTCTTGGAGAGGGGCCGAAGGAGGAAGCCTTGGAAGCATTGCCGATGACGAAGGGAGTAAGTGATAGAAAAATTCCTCACACTTGGTCGAGGTCTTGGAGGTCGACATGCCTCCCCATCGGTACATTTTTGTTCTGCCGTCTCCTTACTTTTTATCTCATGCATTAAGGACACTGCACATTTCAGGGGGGGGGGGGGTGGATTATACTAGTTTTTGCATAAAATTAATTATTTTATTTTGTGTAATCTTCCCTTGTGATTAGGTCTTAACATGCATGATATGTTAAATATGCTCGATTTTGTTCATAATGTCAAAAGTCGGTACTTCGGTGAATTCGAGTTTGTGTTTAAATCCATATCTTTCGCATATACATGAACTCTAGCGAACAATTTGATCTCTAGTGGTCGAGTATCGTGCATCGTTTATAGTGGAAGTTCATTTTAAAGCATCCCATTCTGTTTGTTCTCATTTTCCGCATTTGCACGAATAATATTCTTTCATTCATGCTCAAGTAGTGTGGATATCACTAAGGCATCATATTGGAGTGGGTGACATAATTTGAAAATGATACAAGACATTCATGAATGACTATACCACTCACGTGTCTCTTTGTCCTTTAATTTGAACCGTAGTCCGAGTCTCCATTTTTGTTCAAACATAGGAAACCGGATGTGTGGAGGGTTGCGGAGAATTTAATTTTATGTGGAAATGTGATTTGGAGGTGTGTGAATGGGAGAAATAAGGTTGGAAGAAGTTGGCTTGAAAATTCTAGTAGAAATTAGATTTTCTATTTTCAACCGGTAGACATATTTTGTTCAATCGGTTGACGCGAACAGAAGGTTTTTCAACCGGTAGACACATTTTGCTCTACTTGGTTGAAAGGGTGAATTTTAGAAATTAAAAGAGGCTAGCCCGATTCTTTCTCCTCCACTCTTCTCTTTCTTCCCTCTACAAAACCCACGACCTAAAATCCCAAAGCCACTATCTCTGCTATCTCTCTCTCTCTCTCTCTCTCTCTCTCTCATCAAAACCCATAATTGCCACCCCACCTCTCTCCTTTGTATCCCAATCGGTTCACATCCCTATCCTCCATAAACATATCACTCCTCACCACCGCTAACTACCACCACAGTAAACCCCACACCCCAGGCCTCCATAGATTGAAATTGCTCTCTCTTCTCTCTCGAATACACACCTTAACCTCTAATGGCAATCAGAGATGCGGGGGTGAGAATTCCTAGGGTTTGCAATTTCTGGGTTTGAGGTCAGAAGTTCATGGGTTTCACCGCAATTTTTGGGATTGTTCATCATTCACAGAGGTTCTCCCATGGTCAAAAGGTACACCCCTGTTATGCTAACTGTTGATGAGTTGAATTTCTTAACACCAATGTGAGAAGTCAGTCAATTGGAACTCTATCTGCTCTCAGGTCATACTAATCTGGGGTTAGATGTTTGCTCACTGTAATTAGCTACTTCTGTGCACCATATCACTATTTCCTGGGTTCTACATTGCTCTGTCTAAATTTAATCTATACGAATTTAACTTGAGGAGCAAATTTTTTGGGTTTTTCCTCATTGTTCTGAGCTTGATTGTATACCCCTGGTTTTGAAATCTGAGTTCTACTGTTGGTCTGAGATTTGTTCAACTGTCTGAATCACTGAAGTAGGAGGTTGGTTGGAGATTGATCGGAGGTTTGTGTGGTTCTTGAATTAGGGCCAAGATCTGTCCATTGCTTTGGGGCTACTGAGCGTTGCTTGTGCTATCTCTGTTCTACTCTTTCATAACAACAATCATGGTTAAAAGGAAGCACGCGACGACTAAGAAAACGGATTTTAGCGGGCAACCAAGAGATAGGTCTGGGTCGAGCAAAGGGCCAGCTGAAAATTTGGGCAAACGGCCAATGGTTGAGCCAAATGAAGAGGAGGAAAGGAAGAAAAGGCAGCGGGAGGAAGATGAGAGAATTGAGAAAGAGAAATGGGTGAGGAAAATGAAAAAAAAGAGTTTTCAATTGCGAGCGGCAGGTTGATTTAAGGAAAATGGAGGATCACCCTGCTGTGCAATCCGTTGTGTGCTAAGGGCTACGGTTCTTTTTCGAAGAGCGAGGGATGTTTAGGAAGAAAATGGTCAAGACCTATGAAAATATGGTGGTGCACAAGCTTGAGCATGAGATCATCTCCATGGTCGGGGGCCGACGGGTTGTTGTGATACCCAACTCTATCGCCAACTCTGCTGCTGCCAACAAGTAATTATGGACGACAACAGGGAGATAAAATCAGGTCAAAGGAGTCAAAAGAGGAAGATGGAAAAAATCACGAGGATGGTGAGATGGTTGGTTCAATGCGAGACAGCCCGCTCAGGAAAGGAATTGGCAGAAACGGAGGAGGATAAGGTGCCCGATACTTCGGACTTGGAGGAGTCTTTTGACTTCGAGCAAGAGGATGAAGATGAGGACGATGAGGGAGAGTACCATGAGGAGGAAGATGATGATGAGTAGACTTGAGTCGGTGGTTGTTAGTGTTGGTAGATGTACTTAGTACGATTTACATTGGTCGTGTCAAACTTTTAGTTTAATTAGAATCATGCTGTTTTTGTTGTGGCCGGCATGTGGCCTCATGGCTTGTTTTGTGGGGTCGGTGGTGGCCAAGTGTAGCTTGACCTAGCAAGTGATATGACCACCACCATTTTTGTGTCCCCTTCTTTGAAAAAAAACCACGGTCGTTGTATGCTTTAAAGACATTAGTTGATCTTAGTTATGTCACTCCTAACTCCACGTGATGCATTTTGGATGTTTATATCTTTCTACGCATGATTTTCGTCTTAAATTTGCATAGTTGTGAATACGTACTTTGTTCTAGCACTTTGGCGCTCTTTTGATAGCATGCTTAGTTTTTTTATCTCTCGCTATTGCAATTCTCGCTAGCACCTTTCATGGGATGTGAGTGTATTCACCGAGAAAAAAATTCGAATTTGAGCTTACCCTCGTGAGGTTTTGGAATTGAAGCTTGATGTGGTGCATGCGCTTGACTACTTTTCTTGACGTAATTTGTTCTCTCTAGTTCATGGCATGTTTGTGCATGGATTGCATAATTTCAGATTCACCAGGGTGTGTGTATTCATACCTTGTTTTGTAAATCGAGAATAGTTATCGTATCATGGATCTTGAGAAGTTTACATAGCAAATATGGTTAAGTTAATTCGGATTAGTTTACTCGGGACAAGCAAAGTCCAAGTTGGGGGGTGTGATAAGCCCCCAAAAGTGTTAATAATGGGGCTTATTTCGCTCACTTTGGTTACACACACATGCATATCGTTGCTTTAAACTATTAATTTCGCACAAGGTTGTGTTTTTGCTAGTAGCAGGAAGAGCGGGAGAAAAAGGCGTGTTTTGACGCCATTGTTAAACCAACGGATGCCCGAGCACCGGACAACTTTTGGGGCCTATAAAGGGTTCCCAACCTCAGATTTTTATGGTTAGCTTGGATTTTTACCTTCTCTCTCTTCCTTCATAGTTTGTTCTTAGTTAAAGCTCTACCTTCTCTCTAGTTTTTCAAGCACTTTCACTTAGTTTCAAGGTAATTCATCTTCTTTAATGTTGTAGTACGTGTTGAGACCTTTATATAAATCTAGTTTATTTCCGTTTTTGTCGGTTAATTCGTTTTCTTGTTTTTCTAGCTTAATCCTTTGAAAAACACAGGGTTCTATTAGTTGTTAATTTATCAAAGTTTAAAGTTGTAGGCTATCCTATAATCTTCCATAAAAATTATTTTATAAAGTCATATGTCATGTTCTTTATTTCCTTTGCAAAATTAGTCATGTTTCTCGTAATTATGATTGAGTAGTCGTTATAGGCTCAGTCATGGGGTGATTAGGGGTGATTAGCACCCCATGACTTATGTTGATTTGCTCTCCTCGCCAAATTGCAAACATTGCTTGTTAATCAAAGAGTTAGGATTAATTTTATGTATCAAAATTTTGATTTGTTAAACCCGTTGATCACACGTAGCCAAGGGCTTGACCACTTGACACGTGTGATGCGTCAGGCGATGTCAATCAAAATGTTTGTATAAATGGTACAAGAATCCTATTCTTTGAGAAACACCATTTCTAATCAAACGGGTTTAAGAACCAAAGCTTCTGTTCGGGGTCATTTAACGATGCCCCCGAGCCGGTTATCTTAGAGGAGAATGAATTAGCCTAAGGCATGGGTGTTGTGCACCCCTTGACTTAGCCTTGTTTTAATTAGTTTTTTTAATCTCGCGTCATTCACAAAGTTAAGTGAATTCCACCCCCAAACTGCTAAGCCATGTTTGCCGCTTTAAGGCTAAACCAACATTTGTGAATCAACACTCACACTCAGCGCATTCGGTCTCTGTGGACTCAACCCGAACTTCCGGTTATTATGCTCCGCGATACCTAATCCCTGCGCTTGGGGAAGTAACTTCTGCAATACAATCCAAGGTTGCAAGCAAATACGTTCTTAGGCGCAGGCTCATGTCTCTGAATATGCGGTTGCTACCTCGTCTGACTCTGGGTTTAGTATTGGGGCTCAGATGCCTTCAGATCATACTGGTGGTTTTTCTCAGGGGGAGATGCAAGCTCTCGGGCACCTTATGGCTTAGGTTAATTCTCCATCTACCACAGTTTCCTTTTCCACAGCATCTCCCACTTCATCCTATTTTGCTCACACAGGTAGCTCATCAAATGCGTTCACTGCCTCTTCTGCTATCCATTGGATTATAGATTCTGGTGCTTCAGATCATATAACAGGTTGTTCCTCTGTATTTAATTCTTACTCTACTTGTTCTGGTAAGGATAAGGTCAGAATAGCAAACGGGTTGTTCTGTGCTATCGCAGGGAAAGGTTCCATTCACTATTCTCCCTCTATTTCTCTTTCTTCAGTTCTACATATTCCAAATTTTGCCACTAATCTTTTGTCTATTAGTAGTCTCACTCGTTCTACAAACTGTTCTGTGACATTTTTGTCCTAATTATTGTATTTTTCAGGAACTGGGCACAAGGAAAGTGATTGGCAATGGTAGAGCACCTGGTGGCCTCTATTTCTTGGAACCTGCACCTCAACCATCTTTGTCATGTGGTCTAGCTCTGCAAGTAGATACAAGTTCAGCCTTTTTTATGTTACATCAGTGGCACCGTAGATTGGGTCATCCCTCATTTGGGATTTTAGAGAAACTTTTCCCTAGTTCAGTTAAACATTGTTCTAGGAATCAGTTTTTTTATGAAGCCTGTGACCTTGGTAAACATAAACATTCTTTTTATGCACCTATTAATAAAAGGAGTGATTCTCCGTTTATGGTTATTCATTCTGATGTTTGGGGTCCTTCCCTTGTTCCATCTCTTAAAGGGTTTTGTTGGTTTGTCACTTTTATTGAATGTTATTCTCGTGCTACTTGGGTGTATTTACTTAAGTCGAAAAATGAAGTATTTTCTTGTTTTAAATCTTTTCATGCATTGGTTCGCACTCAATTTGACATGAGAATTAAAATTCTTCGGAGTGATAATGGCACTGAGTACACCAATAAGAGTTTTCGGCCATTTTTAGATGAAAATTGTATTCTTTTTCAAACGACTTGTGTTGACACTCCACAACAAAATGGAGTTGCTGAACGCAAAAAATCGTCATTTAGTTGAGGTAGCTCGCTTTCTGTTATTCACTATGAATGTTCCTAAATATTTGTGGGGAGAAGCCATTTTGACAGCAACATATCTTATTAACCGCATGCCATCCAGTGTTCTTAACTTGAAAACTCCTCTTGAGTGTCTTCCTAGTGTTTTTCGTACCCCAACTCTTCCCCCACATGTTTTTGATATTGTCTGTTTTGTTCATACTCCTCATCCTTCAGGTGGCAAGCTAGGTCCTAAAGCCCATAAATGTGTTTTCATTTGGTACTCTCCTACTCAGAAGGGCTACAAATGTCATGATGCTCATTCCAGGAATTTTTTTGTGTCTATGGATGTCTTTTTTTGGGAAATAGTGTCATTTTTTTCTCCCTCCACTCCATCTCTTAAGGGGGAGCATAGGCAGGAGAAAAAGATGTTTTATGGCGAGGGGGAGCAACTGATGTATAATCATGGTGAGGGGGAGGATGAAAAATCTGGAGAGGAACAAATATCTGCCAAAAAAGCAACGCATGACATAGGTGGTGATGAAGAGGATTGTATACACCGGCTGCAAAGGTCTAACCTCAAGACCTACAGTAGAAAACATGGGAAGTCCTCTTGTGTGATACCACCTTGTCAACTACAATCTCTGACTCTAGTTCTAGATCCTCAGTTGACTCATCTGGTAATGACTCTTCTCTCATTGAACCTCCTCTTGATAATTTTGATGATCTTCCTATTGCTCTTCAGAAAGGTGTTAGATCATGTACTCAACATCCCATCTCCCAGTTTGTCTCTTATGATCATTTATCTCTTTCATACAATGCCTTTGTTTCATCTCTTTCTTCTATATCTATTCCACAGAATTGGAAGGATGCATTCATGATACCTAAGTGGAAAGGAGATATGGTAAAGGAGATGATAGCTTTGAAAAGAATGGCACTTGATAGCTAGTATCACTTTCGGAAAGAAAGAAACCAGTGGGATGTAAATGGATTTTCACTATTAAGAAAAATGCTGATGGTGCGGTTGAGCGGTACAAGGCGAGACTTGTTGCTAAGGGTTTCACTCAAACATATGGTATTGACTATGAGGAGATATTTGCACCAGTAGCAAAGATGATGTGTGAGCTCTACTCTCGTGTGCTGCCAATTTGAATTGGCCTCTCCAACAGTTTGATGTGAAGAATGCATTCCTCCATGGTGAGTTAGAAGAGGAGATGTATATGGCTATCCCACCTGATTTTTCTTCATCTCAGACTGAGGGAAAGGTGTGTTGACTAAAAAAGGCTCTTTATGGGTAGAAGTAATCACCTAGAGCCGGGTTTGGCAGGTTTTCGAAGGCTATGTTGAGATTTGGATACAAACAAAGTCATCCAGATCATACTATGTTCATCAAGAAAGGTGTTGGTAAGATTGTTGTTCTTGTTGTTTATGTTGATGATATAATAATGACAGACAATGATGTGGATGAGATCCTTAATCTCAAGTCTAGTCTGAGTCAAGAGTTTGAGATTAAGGATTTAGGATCACTGCGATACTTTCTTGGAAAGGAGGTGGCAAGGTTTGATAGAGGGATTTTTATCTCTCAACGGAAGTATATACTTGATTTATTGGAAGAAACATGTATGTTGGGTTGTAGACCTGCAAATTCTCCTATTGAGGCAAATCATCAGCTTGGTGGAGACTCAGGGGAGCGCACGGATAAGGAAAGATATCAGCGACTGGTTGGTTGACTGATATACTTAGCCCACATGAGACTGGATGTCACTTATGTAGTGGGTGTTGTTAGTCAGTTTATGCATGATCCTCGTACCTCACACTTGGATGCAGTTTATCGTATTTTGAGGTATCTCAAATCAGCTCCATGAAAAGGAATTCTATTCTCTAATCATGATCACCTGCGATTGGAGACATTTACTGATGCTGATTGGGCTGGTTCTGTAGATGATAGACGCTCTACTTCTGACTATTGCACTTTTCTTGGGGGGAATTTGGTTACTTGGCAAAGTAAGAAGCAATCAGTGGTTGCCAAGTCAAGCGCAAAAGCAGAGTATAGAGCCATGGCTCATGGTGTTTGTGAGCTCTTATGGCTCCAAACTTTGTTACATGATTTGAGAATTTTTGATAATGGTCCTATGAAACTCTACTGTGATAACAAAGCTGCCATAAACATTGCTCACAATCCTGTTCAACATGATAGAATGAAACATATAGAGCTTGACATATACTTCATCGAGGAAAAGTTGAGCAAGGGGTTGATATATATGTCTTTTATGCGATCTGAGAATCAATTAGCTGATATTTTCACAAAAAGGCTTGGCAACAAGAGTTTCCACCCCATTGTGTTCAAGTTGGGCTTGATTGATATCTTTGCACCAACTTGAGTTTTTGCCTATTAACAAATTGGCTAAAACTTACACTACCAATACCAACGTTCATTCCAACCAACTAATCAAGTTACTGATAAAGACAAAAAAATATAGTTCAAGTATGGAAGGCTCCCACACCGATTAAACAATGTTTGGTAACCATTTTACTTTTAGTTTTCTATTTTCTGAAAATCTAAGGAGTTTTGTTTGGGGCACTATTTCCACTTACAATTTTGACATTTTACTTCCACAATTTTTGAAATTTGTGAAAGTTGGAGAAAAACTTCACTTCCACTTCTTCAAAAAAATACCAACACCGGATACCAAAACACGCGTTGTAGCGTGCTACAATGCTATGCTCCTTGCACAACGTTGGCGCTTCGAAACTTGGGAGGATCTTTTTTAATTTATCTCTCGATTTAAAGGCCAAATAACGCTGCCTGATAAATAGAGTCTAGGGGTTGGATGTTTTTAGTGGCGGGGGTTTGATATCTGGGTTTGGATCTTGCAGTTGGCTATGACAGTGTGGTGGTTAGGGAATGATGATTCTATCTCTACGAGGTTTCAAGTGGCCGTGGAAGGGTGTCTGAGCTGTTCTCCGGGATAGCGACATGGGCTTGCTCCCCCGTGTTTCGGCAATGGTGGTGGCAGTGGATCGTTTTCTTCTCGGGTGGTCATGGTGTGTTGTGGAATGGCAACGGTGGTAGCTTGATTGCTGGGTGCTATCTAGGGTTTTATTGGTTGGGCTTGGCCCATTTTATCTGGGCATTGTTAGGCCCTTCGATGTTTCTTTGTGTTGATTGTATGTTCTGGGTATCTCTAGACCCATAGGGTTATTGGGTTTCAGCCTTTTAGGTGGGTTTTATTCCAACAAGTGTTCTCAATTGGTTTTTTGCCAATCATGAGTTTGGGTCTCAGATTGGACAGGCGATTGTTCCCTAAGCATGATGTTATTTCCTTGCTTCTATTAATCTTTAGTCTTGTTTATCCGAGAAATCGAAGGTCTGTGACTTGGTTGAGTTTGTCGTATTCATTTCTTTTACAATTAGTTCAATTTGTGGGGATTTTAGGTTCTGAAGGCTGAAAAGTGAAAAGTAAGAATTTGATGATGGATGGATCTCAAGGTGGTTCTAATGCCCCACCACCTTTTCTCACAAAGACTTGAGAGATGGTGAATGAACCAGTAACGAGCTCCATTGTGTCATGGAATCAGAGTGGCCATAGATTTATTGCTTGGAATCTGCTAGAGATTTTATTTATGCTAATCATTTTATACTTAAAAAAAAATAGATTGACATAAACATATTTTCTGTTTTTACTTCCTTTTCAAAAAAAAAGAAGAAATTAGGGGAAAAAACATAAAAAGAAAGTGTTACCAAACATGATAGTAGCCCAACTTTCATTCTATGTCATCTCATGATGTTTCAAAATCTTGTGTTTTTTAAGTCAAGTAAAAAGATTCATTAAAAGAGGGGGATAGTTTTGTTTTTTCCTTGGTAAAAGAATTTTATTAATATCTTCAATGGAAACTCAAATTAAAGGGAACAATTGGCAAGATAGCAAAAAAGGAAAAAGAAGGGGATTGTTGGAAAATTTTAATGAACATAAAATTAAGGCGTACTTAAATATTAGTCCTTCCTCACCTCGCCACTTAAGTTGTCATCCCGGTCACTTTTTGGGGTTAAATTTTCATCCCTAGATTTTAACCTTGCCCTAATTGCACTATATTATTTTCCATCCTATACATGCAACTGTTTTATATTGTCCATCCTATACATGCAAATAATTTTGGGACTAAAATATAAGCTTGGAGTCCTTTCCTAATTTTGGGATAAACACATGAAACAAATCCCCCATTATACTTATTATTTACATATAAAATTAACACATCCAGTAATTAATTAACACGTAAACAGAAATACCAAACGATTGGAAACGTGTCGTTAATGAGAAGCATTGGATTAATAGTTTTATAAGAAGATCAATACGATATCATACTGTCTTTTAATTTAAAAGGCAATTATTGACAGTTATAGTCAAGGAACAAATAAAGAAGTGGACTTCGAAGCCATGTTACGAATTGCTAGAAAGCATGAATTCATGTTATTACAAGTGTGAAACTGGGCAGTTAACAGTTGAGACAATTATACATGAAGTAGATTGTGCAAGTTATCATTTGAAATTAATCATGTGCAAAATGTGATCTGAATGAGTAACCGTGCAGAGTCAAATTCAAATTAATGTTCCTAGAGGGAATTCGAAGCAATTCAAGTTCATATACTTTTGGAGGGAAGAAACAATCTTTTGAAATGAAATAATGAAGTTCGAAGTTAAGAGATCAAGCGAGAAGTTCAAATTGCAAGCAGGGTCTATAAATAGAAGAAGTTGAAGAGTGAAAAACCCGGACAAATCTTCAACAAATAGAAAAAATGATGCTTGGTTTGTTCTTTGGCAATTAGAATTGTAGTTTTAAGAATTCGACTTAGTTCGAAGTAGTTTAGGAAAGTAGATGAAAATTGTATTTGTAACAATCTAGTGTTCGAAGCTCGTTTTGTCTTTCTATTTTAAAGTTGAAGAAAATTTCAAAATAAGTTTACTTTTGATTTCTTAATCAAAGTACCTTGTTTCTTTATTGTTCTTTAATTTCCTAGGTAAATCGGTTTGTATTTCTTCACTTTGAAAGAAAAATCCTCTTAGTTGAGGTAGTTGAGCCATTCAAACACAATCATCTGATTAGATTTTGTTTTCAAAGTTAATCTGAGAGAGAAGACTTAAAGGCTTTCTCTGACACGTCCGCACACAATTATTTTCTGTTGCAAAGAAGTAAAAAGAACCAAACACTTGTACATTTTCCCTTATAGGGTATGTGATAGGAAAAATTCAAATCCCTCATTTGACCCAGACAAGGGAAAGAACCACCCATGGGTTCTGAAATCATTGATAACTGTCGGCCATCACAGTAGTCCATCTGTCCTTCATTTGCTCTCTGTAAGCCATCCGTCACCAATCAACTTGTTGAAAGAGTTCTCCGTGGAATGAAGATCCAATATCTGAAAGCCACGTCGAGAGAGGAGGTCGGAGGATCCCTCACGCGCCGCCTGAAGTTGGCGCGTGGTAAACGTCTGTGACAGACGTGCCTCCACGCGCTTCACGTGTCGTTTTCAAGGAGTAGAGGAGATTTTCATAAATTCTTGTGAGATATCACGGAATTACGCAATACGGTGTAGCCGAGTGGAGCTGAGTCAAGCGGATTCAAGCCGGTACGGAGCCGATACAACGAGATAAAGCGAGAAGTCATTTCCAAGGCGATACTTAATGATACGGAGCCGAGACATGTGAGATAAAGCTGATAACTTATTTCGGCACGATAAAATCACGGTACAAGCCGAGATTAAGGGATACGGTGCTGTTTGGTATAAGATATTGCATTTGACTGCGATATTTTGACGGTTTTGAGAATATTATCATGAGATATTGTCATATCTTTCGATATGTTGGTGGGACAGTGGTTTTGATTGTGGGAATTTCAATTTCTATGCGATATTTTTCACGGTTTTATCAATTAAACCGCGATAAGGAGTCGAATCAGAGGTTAAAGTGAAGGAGGCAGTGTTTGGAATCAATTCCAAACAACTTTTTGAGGAGAAATTGGTGTTTTGGTGTATTTAAGCGTGAGATATTGTTGCGGGCAGTATCTGAAGTGTGATAACTTGCTTTTTACACAAATTTCACGCTTGTTGGAGAGTTGCGAGTGTGTTATTAGCATTCCAAGCTAATTTCACATGTTTTGGAGTGTTGTGGGAGTTAGAGGAAGTGTGAAAGAAGAAGATGGCAGGTCAAATTCAACCGGCGCAAACCCTAACACCACGTTTGACCGGAGAAAACTATGAGAATTGGTGTATACACGTGAAAGTGTATTTCTGTTGGCAAGATTTGTGGGAAATCGTGGAGCAAGGGTTCGAGGATCCAACCTCGAAAGGAGACAAAGAAGAGAGAGAAGCAGGGGAGTCAGCACTTACAGCACCGCAGAAGACGTCACTCAAAGATATGAAAAGGAGGGATAATAGAGCGTTGTTCCAAATATTTCAAAGTGTGGATGAATCACATTTTGAGAAGATTTCTGCTGCCACCACCTCAAATGAAGCCTGGAAAATCCTTTGAAGTGCACATCGAGGGGTTGAGCGAGCCATCAAGGTTCGACTCAAAGTATTGAGGGGGGAGTTTGAGAATTTGGAGATGGATAGCAATGAGTCACTGTCCAAGTATTTTACGTGGACTATGATCATTGTTAACCAGTTGAGACGGTATGGAGATAAGATGGATGATGTTTGAGTTATGGAGAAAATACTTCAGTCATTGGATCCAAAATTCGACAACATCGTTGGTACTGTTGAGGAGGCCAAGGACCTCAACACCATGACCGTAGATAAGTTGTTGGCCACGTTGGAGATCCACGAGTAGAGGATCAATAAGAGGTTGTCCACGACAGGGCAGGAGCAGGCCTTGCAGGTTATGGCGAGGAGTGTCGCATGAGGAGGTGGAGGAATGGGGTAGAGAGGTAGAGGACGAGGCCGTGGACGTGGTCAAGCCCAAGGCAGAGGTGGTAGAAATTTTCAAGGAGGAAGAGGAATAGAAGAAAATGTGCACAGAGTGAGAGGGAGAAATTGAGGTAAACGAGCGAGAGGGAGAATGAGAGGCATCGATAGGAGTCAGGTACAGTGTTATTGTTGTAATGAGTATGGTCACTTTAGCAGGGAGTGTATTGCGCACGTGGAGTGTTATGAGTGTGGTGAATACGGTCATTACAGTTACAATTGTACTACAGAGGATGTTGATGGTGAAGTTGGGGAACACACTAATGTTGCGGTGGAAAAGGTTGATGCAACAGTACTTCAAGCAGAAGTGATTGAAGGTGAAGTGCAGGGGAATGTGCTGTAAGTTGTGCGCGAGCTGTGTTGTGGGACATGCGCAATTAAGGGGGGATGTTGTGAAATAATAATTGTGCATGTGATGTGTGGGGTTAAGAGACAAAGCATGAGAGGGCTTTGAAGGTGGGTGTTGGATCTCATTTTTGTTTTGGTGCAATTAATAGGCATGGAGTTGCTAGCAGATTAGGTTTGAAATTTGTGTGGTGTGTTTTTGTATTGCTTGTAGTATAAAGATGTATGTGTATTTCGTTTGTAAGTGTGGGAGTCCATTTTGTGTAAGAGAGAAAGAGAAATACAGTAAGAGAGAGTGAGAGAGGCAGTGTATTGTGTGAGGGAGTGAGCGGTGTAAGCATTGTGTGTGAGAGTGAATATTTGTGTGTTTGTTCAAGTGGATTTCAATAAAATTAGTGTGTTAGTTTGTGTGTATTTCCTCTATAAGTTTTCATCTTTAACGGGCTCCCACCATCAAAATCAAGGTCAACAATGGACAGGTTGTGGAATCACGACCAGAGGACAAATCGATTGACGAACATGTTATTTTTAACACAAACCCAAATGTTATCCATCTCTGTAGACTTCACCCAATTGCTCGATATTTTAGCATCATTACTATTGGTTAGGGAATTAAAATTTTTACCATGATCGTTTGTTCACTTGAATTTGCCACATTTACCGATAGAGATATATATTTTTACCATGATTCCAAGGTAATGGATCAAATTGATCATATTTACCATAGTTCTTACCATTTTTTTTCTTTTGAAAAATATCAATATATTCCATAATAATGTCATCCGGCCACAATTACATTAAAAGAAAAGAATGAAAACCCAATCCACTAACAAATGAAATGAGCACGGGATGGTAAGGCTATCAAAGGCCACCGGCTCCCATACCACCTCCCAAAGGAGACTCAATACCTACGGAATGGAATGATGAATCCAATCAAAAGTTAGTTGATGAGAACTCAAATGGGAACCCAGCTCAAACCATCACACAATATAGCGCATATGTAATAAAAAATAAAAAACAAACCAACAACCAGAAGCAAATAAAAAAACTAAAAACCAGCTAATCCGGATTCAGAGATTGGTACAGCCAATTCACCACACTGAGTTAGATCAAAAGCACCGATTTGGACCGACTTGACAGACCAACTGTGCTTCTCCGGGACAAGAGCCAAGTTCCTGGTCTAGCCGCCTATGGATCTAAGAATTTTATTGCAACGGAGGGGACCAAAAACATTTGTGATTCAACCCAAAGTCAGATCTAAACTAGGTGGTGGAGATGGTGACTGGTGGAGTGTGGTGGCGGAAAGGGGTGACGGTAGATGGTGGTGGAGGAGACCGGGCTAGAGGTGTTAAAGGGTTGAAAAAATGGAAGTTGGCGAAAGAGAAGCTAGTGGGGCACAGAGGCGGCAACCCCACCCCATAAAGAACTGATAGGGGAAGGAGAGAAGAGAGGGAGAGAGGCAGTGGAACAAAGGTAAAAGGGGGATGCCGAAAAGGTGTGGGTGCCGGCAAAGAAGGGATAAAAATCCCAGGGTTTTCTAAGTTTTAGAGAGAGAAGTTCTCTGGGCAATAGTAGGCCTGATAACACCACTAGTTCTTACCATGAAATGTGGTAAAATAGACCATTAAATATGCACCATGAAATTTGCCTCAATGTATCATGCTCCTTTAAAATTACCATGACATTGATTCATTTTTCTAAGGAATAAATTCTCATTGAATTTATCATCAACTCTAATTGGATGATATTTATGGTATTCAAATTTATCATGAAATGTGTTTTAAATTTTGGATGCTATCCAATGAGATACATGATTCATACAGAAATCTGTGCTCACATGAATTTACTATGTTTACTGGAAGGAACATATTTTTTACTATTAGGTTGCATGATTGTTTTCAAAGTAAATATGATACTCCCACCGACCCTTAAAGTTTTTCATACTTTAATATTTGGGCTGTCCCAAAATACAGGGCCAATTTAAAATTTTCAACAAAGGAAAGTTGGTAAAATTTCATTTCTACTCTTGAGATGATTTTAACAATCAAAACAATAAAACCAAAAGAAGAATAATTGAAAAGTTTAAAGTACGCTCTAAAATTTTGAAAAAGTTTTCTGATTACATTGACACAAGACTTTCCGCTTTCTGGAGAACAATTTAAATTCAAAACCTAATTAACTCTTATTTTATTAGAGTCAACTAATGAAGGTCAAACTTGAAAAGTTACAAGTTTTGGGTATTGTATATTGTACATAAAATGGAAAAATTTAAAAGTAAAATAAACATTTTGGGATGGAGGGGATAGAATTATCCGTGAATTTGGTGTATCAAAAATTCATTCTGAATTTTCTCCTAATCCTGTTTGAAATAGTCAAACAAATCCCATTTGATTAGGAAAATACATGTACCCCAATTCTAATCAAATCCCATTTGATTAGCAAAATACATGTTCCCCAATTCTAATCAAATCCCCCTTAATTACAAACCAATAATAAAAATGGTAAAAAGGTATTTCACACTAAAAAAAGATAGAAACATAACTGTTCAATTTGGCTGGGATGAAAACTTACTTGATTTCTAAAAAAGGGTGATTAAATAATTATTGTATCATTATCTACCGTTGCTAATTGGTGAATTTTGAAAGTTGTTATGTTCGCAAAAAATTCTTGTAATAGATTTTGAGAAACTACGGTTTCCTATGCTAAAATGAGACATGAAATTAAATTCTAAAAAAGCTAGGTTTGAGGTGTTTTTCGAATCAAATTCAAGTTTCTAAGTTATACTATGTAATCTGATTCTCAGCTTTTTACACAAACAGTACCGACTTTTAATACATCATAATCATAACCTCATAGCTATCGCATCCAATACATCTACTTCGATCAAAATCTGAAATCTACCTAAAATCTGCAGCAGAATCTGAAACTAGAATCTAAAATATGTATCTATAGCTATTGCAAACACTCCCTAAAAGAAATTTATTTTTACCATTATGTGTAACTAATCCAATGATTTCTACATATTGGGGTTTTAATTAAACTAGGGTGAAAAGGGTGGAAAAAGAGGGGAATACTTGCATGTTTAGGTGATTTACATGCAAGCTAGAGAGTTATCCATTTTCTATATTCAATTAACGATTTAATGTTCATTGGCCAACTCTGTTGGTGACTTACTGTATTCAAATTCTACTAATGGCCGTGACGTTTGTGAGCTCTTGGGTTAGATCTTGGAATTATAAATTCCGGTCCAACCTTCGTGAGTGGAGGGAAATTAGTCTTCAAATAGTGTTCTCATAAGCTAGATCTTTCTTAGACACTATTATTTCCACACCCTCTAGATTTAATTGGTGTACACTAATGTTTATTTGTTACAATATTTTAAATAATTGTTGTGCTAAAATCTATATTGGAATCATAGTTCTAATTAACCAGCATGATACTATTGTAAGAAAAAAAAAAAGCATTTCTATTGTGATTAATTTCTAGAGTCTAGACAAATTAAATTCCGTCAAAATCCTGTTGTATTTACTGAACTTGTTTCTTTTCATGTTCTTCTGCGACTACATATATGTCCAAAAAAAAAAATTGTGCAAATGAATAATAATTTTAAAAATATTCAGACTGGCCTAGTTGAGTAGAAATAAAAAAATATATCCGGACTGCATTAATAGGAGTGTATTATATTTTTCGAAACTCTCTCGATGTATTTGTTTTTCCTAATGTAATGATTTCATTCTTGCCTTTCAAAAAACACAGTACACACACACAGATGAGGATGACAGATAGAGCAGTGAGCACGCATAGCTTCCAGCATACTAACATGATGCAAGAAAAGAGACCATATGTGCTCACTCTCTTCTGTCACCCTCCCTTACCTCTTAACCGAAACTCCTACAGGCCTCATGAAACAGAACTCTCGGATCTCTATTGCATGGAACCAGCAATTTGGATTTTCGGACCATGCACCTCAACAAGTAACAAAGCAACTGCTAGCTACTGTTCCCTTAGATTGGAGAAGTACTCTAGCTACTTCTTTGTTTTGTTTGTATGAATTATAAGTGAAGGTGTGCTGTGCTTTATATAGAGGGAGGAAAATGTGGAAATTAAAGGAAGTTCCATCTCATACGGAATAGATATGATTCCGATGTTCTCTCCCTTTTATTTTATTGCCAATTCCCATATCATTCTTCTAGAATGGGATTCTTTATGTATTATACGTATATTCATATATAAACTAACATATATACATATACACGTATCTGTATATCTATTGTATAATAAATGGTTTATGTTATATTTTGACAATCGAGATCTTCCAGTGTGACCCTCATATGTGGTGTACTCCAAAAAATGATCACCCACTGAAATCCCGGTTAACCATCCAAGTAGTTCAAGTAGTTCATTTTGTAAGTCTAAATACTTTTGTTATTTATGCAAGATATTAGGTTCATTCGAGATCGGTAAAAAAAATTATAGAATCGCATTTGCCATTAGAGAAATGGATAGTAGTGTATTTAAGACCATGATTTGAATTGTGAAATTAAATAGTAGATATTCTCATTTTGCATCATTTGAGAATCACATGAGAGGATCATTACATTAGAGAACGTGCAATAACATTTGGTCATTTATATTTATAGTACATAAACCCATAAACGGCCAACGAAAATGCTGATTGCGATGAAGTGGATTGTTTTATAGCTAATGGAGTGGGTAATATTGATGATGGGAGACAAACCAATTTTTATAAACAGGCCTATTGCGGACACCGAGCTTTCAAATTCATTGGTTGTTGAGGACGCCGATTTAGCTGTTACTAACAAATATAAGGAGATAATAGATCTTGATCAAGGTTTTTGAAATCTTTCTGAAGTGAAATTTTTTAATGAAAAAGATGTTAAGGGTATGCAGTTAGTTACGGATCTCAATTCATTTGATGTTGTGAAAGTTTTTGGGAAAGGTAAAAGGGGGTAGAAAATCATTGAAGATAAGTTGGGTTTTCCTAAATCTAAGAAGAAGGGTCATCGAAAACAAAAAAAATGCGTAGTGTTCAGATCTCCTATTGCTGCTGCTTCTTTATCTGTTTCTTTTGATGGCATCAACAAGATTCATCTAAATGCAACTCAGGCTTCTTGGTCAATTAGCAAGATCTTGGATGAAGATTATTTGGCGAAAGATGATGAGATCATTAACGGTTTTTCTATTGTAGACTAAGTTTGTCGATAGTGGTGTTTGTTTGTTTGGGCGTTTTGGTTGGGTTTTGTTGGTTTAGGTTTTTCATTTTAGGGTGTGTTTCTTGTTGGGTGTTTGGTTGTCTTCTGGCCAACATCCGATTTACTTCCCTTTTGGTTCCTAGTGGCAGGTGTGTTAGTGTGAGGGGTCTGCCTCTTCTCCGTCTTGATGCTTCATTGCTTGGATCCTTCTAATCTTTGTAATTCGTTTTCAAAGGTTAATAAAAAAATTTGCTATTCAATTAAAAAAAATTCATTAATGCATGCAGTTAATGTTCATTACCATCTCATTCTAACCACCTAAGCATGAACTATGAACTCAATTTGCCAACACGCAAACTCCCATGATCTTGAGATGTTAGAAATGACTACAATACACACCCATTAAAAGTGTGTACCATATGCACCTATTGTATGGTTCAGATTATGTCACATCATTGACAATCATAACATTTATTAGTTTTTTGTAAGTTTTCAGCAATATGATTCATAACATTTTTTGTCTATGATTTGTAACATTTTGGTGTATTTTGTAACTTTTATAAAAAAATCATAATTTTTATAGGGTTGTTTATTATACACACTCAAATAAGGGTGTGTATTGTAGCTTTTTCCTGTTAGGTATCATACAAACAAATAAGAGAGAATGAAAGCAATAAAAGAAATCAGGAAACACAGATATACGAGATTTGACAACGTGCCTATTTCTCGTGAGCCACACCAGTTCATTATAAATTAATGAAGGAAATGGCTACAATACACACCCCTTATTTGAATGTACCATATGCACTTATTGTATGGTCTAGATTGTGCCACCTCATCGACAATCGTAACATTTTTTAGTTTTTCGTAACTTTTCAGCAATATGATTCGTAACATTTTCTATGATTCATAACATTTTGGTGTGTCTCGTAACTTTTACAAAAAAAATTCGTAACCTTTACAAAAAATTCGTAACTTTTCGCAAAAAATCATAATTTTTTCAGGGGTGTGTATGATACACACCAAAATAAGGGGTGTGTATTGTAGCCTCTTCCATGAAGGAAATAATGTTACAACTTATCGCTAGAGAAACTAATAGACTCGCTCTCAAAAGCATGATCTTCTAATCATAAGATTTGATTAGGATTAATAACTTTGTTCTATCCGCATACAACCATCCGAACGCATGCCCTCGACCTTCCGGACGACTGTCATCCTGACGGCCACTTAAGCATGTTACTAACACCTCCAAAGAGAATTGAAGAAGTTTTTCGAAACTTTTACATGGCAAAAAGTGATTTGCCAGCTTACTTAACCTAGCTCATACTTCGCTGTTTCATCTATTTATATACAATTTTATCGAAAACAGCTCGGATCAAATCTTTTCTAGTCATTTGTTTTAATGATTCCTTCGTAAACCTTTAAAAACACATTAAACGGTTCGGATTATCGAAATTTGATCGAGAAATGTGAACTCCGCATGGGTCCTTACCGTAGAGGTCCTTATTAGAAGCTCTACCTATATATTTTTGATTGGCAAAAAATATACTCTCTCCTTTCCAAAATAAGTATCCGACTCTCCCTCTTGCCATTTTGCAAATAAAAACTCCGTCCTAAAACAGCAACAGTAAACAAAACTCCCACTGTCAAACCCCAATTACATTATCAATAGCCATACTTTTAGAGAGCCAAACCCCAGAAATAAAGCCCGGATATCAATCCTTACACATTAGCAGTAGAAGAGAAGACAGAGGCCTCTCAACATGTTGATAGAGTGCCATGCAAATATCCTCAAAGAAAGACAACAAGAATTCCAAAAAATTTCCATTTTGCTGAAACGATATGGTAATAAGTACTCTGTTTGATGGATTCGTCGAACGATTCAATGTGTCAAACAACGTACTACTAATATAATTGCAGCCCCGCTGGACGTGTGATTCATCCCACAAGATTAGTTAAAATGTGCGTAAGTTAGCTCGGACACCATAGTGCCAAAAACAATTGACTTCTAATATAAAATTCAAAGTAATACAAACGAATAGTTAAACATGAAGGGTAGCCCACTCCTTCCAAAAGACACTGAAGAAAGAGCAAGGAAAATTAAATAATGAACACTATTGAACAAATGATGATCCGGTGGAAGCTCAACAGGGCTTTTAATATGAGCCTAAAACAGCTGAAAGTTTATCAAAAATGCTAGAGCCACATACTTTGTGTCACACCCAACCACACCCCCACTCACATGGGGTGTGGGCCCTACATGTGAGCCCCGTGTGGGTACCACACCCCATGTGAGTGGGGGTGTGGTTGGGTGTGGCACAAAGTATATGCTTTTATGCTAATTGATCATTTAATTATGTGAGGAATCATTGAGCATGTCACGCCTTTGGTACATTCTGTTTTGAGTAGTGCAAACAGAAAATTCGTTAAGATTTGATACCCAGTGTAAAGTAATCAAAGTAAGATCATTAAGCAAGGTTGGTCATTGGTTGAAGCTTGAAAGTTCGAAACAATATTGAATGCATCATGCTCTCATCCTTGTTACGCAATGATTCCAAGATGCTATTGGCCTAAATTTTTGGAGATTTTTTTACATGATTTGTTTGGTCGTTTTCTTCTTCTTCTTCTTCTTTTTAAAATTTTTTTGAGTATAATATTTACAATTACATCATTCAACTCGACGAGAGAGATAAAAAGGTACAAAAATATAAGGACAGAGTTTTAAAAAATTCATAAAAAATGATAAAAAGACGTGTGACTTTTTGAGTTTTGTCATCAACAACAACAACAAACCAAACTCATAATCGAAGGTAGATGTCTTTACAAAGGTCAAAGGGGATCCCTTGATTTGGGTTAGGATCCTTTTGAATTCAGGGAATGGATGAAAACTGAGAGTGAGAGGAACATCCTTTCTTCATCAGTGTGGCATATAGCATTTTGGTTTTGTGCTCATGCCGTGCCAACATTGCCGGTATTCACCTCAACGGCGGAGGCATGCTCTGTATAAACGCCCGCATTGTTGCCTATTGAGTACGCGCGAAAGCTTTCATTGATTAAATTGTTTTGTATACGTTTCTTGCTCACATACAATTTATAGTTACCACACAGGATAATCTCACTAGCTCCAACTCTTGGCACCAGGGCCGGATGGAGGGGTGCAAGAGGGGTCCTGGGCCCTTGCACGCCCCCTAATTATTCCACTATTTATACTAATATATTTTCGGGTTAATTTGGAAAAGTTACAGAGGATCAGCCCTTACAAGTCTCTTGAGTGAAAAATAAATTGATAAGTTTCTGTATATGCGTTAAAATACCTCCTTAAAATTTCAAACCATTTTTTGGTTGTGGTTATAAAACTGTATGCGATTACGTATATGTACACAATCTCGTTTTCTTCTTAGAACTAGTAAGTAACAATATTATATTATAGACATACGTGTTATTCGGGTACCCATTGAATACAAATCCTGCGTCTGCCACTTCTTGGCACACTCTAATCGTACTATCACATGTACACTCATCTAGGAGTAGACTCTCCTAGATGCACTTCTAGTGTTGTCTCCCATGTGCACCCTCATAGGTGTAATCCATGTAAACTTGCATGCGAGCTTCCTCCAAATGACCCCATCTTTACTTTACATAGCTATCCCACCATTTCAATGTATGATTATGGCCATTTTCATCCAATGGTCCACATTCTCCTTTTAGAGTTTTCCTATTAAATATCTTTCATTCTTCTTAGGTCCATAAGATTCTAGAATTCT
Organism: Vaccinium macrocarpon; assembly: GCA_022606695.1. Lineage (NCBI taxonomy): Eukaryota > Viridiplantae > Streptophyta > Magnoliopsida > Ericales > Ericaceae > Vaccinium > Vaccinium macrocarpon. The sequence continues at coordinate 12,170,313 of CM040181.1, forward strand.
CCACAGAACTCTAATATGTGATGGGTCTTTTTGTTGTCTTGTATGAATTTTTTTCCACATTGATCTATATTTTATATATATTTTTTCTAATTACTCACATTGAGACGGATAATATGATGTAAGAATTTGACACAAGTCTAACAAAATTTTTAAAAAAAAAAAAAAAGGTCCAAAAAGACCATGTCAAAAAGTCCCAAAAAGTTAGGCCAAACTCAACTCACGGCTGGCATGAGATTTCACAGGCAAGCAAAAACTTTTCAAGAAATGTTCCTTCTACATTTCCATATATAGGCAAAAATCAAATTTTAATGAAAACAACTTATTCCAGAATTGAAAATGGAAAAACCCTATAAATATGCTACATTTCGAGAAACTAAACTTGTACCACTCAAACATTATTCTTCTCGCATTCTCACAAATTGCAACTGCTTTGATTAATAAGTCTTTATAATCATTTCATCAATTTTTAACTGGACGCTATAAATTTATCCATTATTCATTCGTTTATGTGTGACGCGTTTGGCTAAATGTATATTGTGAAAGTATTTCTGCACATAAAACCCGCGGAGGTAGCATTAAATTTGTTATGGAAATTTGCAAAGTACACAAAGCAAACCAACAAACAAACAAAAAATAGAACGAAGGTTTTACGTGGTTTTACCTAAGCACAAACTTCAAAGAGCATCCACGGGTAAATAGCAAAAGACGATTCACTATGATGAATAAACGATTCACTAGCGACATTTTGTTGCAAAAGTTTATCTCCGACTTACGTTCAAGCTTCTCTCCTCTCTGCTTTTTCATCCCAAAGAGTGCCTGTCACCCAATGACCTGTCTCCTTTAACTAGATGAGGGCATTTTTTTCAACCTTATGAATTAAGGGGTCAATCCCATAGAATTACAATACAATACGTGAGAATATACAATACGTGAGAATATGAATTAAGGGGCCAACTAGATGAGGACATATTACAATACGTGAGAATATTTTTCCTGTGTCCACTCCTATCTGTCACAGTCATTTCCACTCCTTTGCGTAGGGTGACATGTGACTTAATTCTCTTTGTCACTCCCTCTCAAAGAAATCTAAAGTATTTCTATCCCATAAGATTCCATTCCAGAGACCCTATCATGTCATCTCTTTCTTCTTCAAAAGCCATAGCCAGAGAACTACAGCTTGATCTCTCCAACGGTGGGCTCTCACTCTAAAAAAGAAGAAGAAGAAGAAGAAAGATAGAAAGAGAGAGTTTTGTCCACCTCAGGTGGAAACCCATGGTTTTCGCCACCCATTGTGAGATCCACCTCGCGTTTATTATAGTAATATGAACTGTTCATTTTATAGAGCCTGAAAAATAATAGCATGCCTACACAAAAAAATCAACTTAATCGGACATCAATAAGTATATAAAAAAAAATGAAATCTCACTTCATAATATCTTTGACTCAGTATAGATACTACTATGTGGTAGGGGTATTGCCAGCAAAGATTTTTCAATGGGAATGCAGCGTGGTTCTTTGGGGAGCTTAACATGCGGCATGAATCAAGATTGCCGAAAGTACAAAAGAAGACAAAATGAGAAGATGCTAAACGGTCTTTTCACTCCCACTATGGCAACCACAATAGAAAGACAAAAGGTGTTCTATCCAGACTAGCTAGAAGATGCTTATCATGAACAAAAGAAAAGAATGGAAGCCCGTGTTGACCTTTTATCTGGTAAATGTGTCTTGTCCGGAAATTAGGGTTTGAGAAGATGGATGCTTATCAGTATTGAGTGCGTAATTCGTAATGTTGTGGTTTTTTTATTTGAACGGCGGAAAAGAATTTATTATCAATGTAAATAATACAAAGATTAAAAGGAACAAGAGCATGATAGCAAAAATGCCACTTGAGCCCCAAAAGGCCACAACATTTTTTAATGTTATGGTGGTTGCATTTGGTTTGGAAGCCTTTCGTAAAATCTTGATTAATGTTTTAGTAGATTAACTAATATAAATTAATAGATTAACTACTATTATTCATAAATACACAGTTAAATATTTATGTAACCAGTGAATATAATTCATGAAATTTTGATGCGTTCGTAGACACTTAATTGTATCGAATGATAATAATGTGCAACAAATATCGTAAATAGCAACAAATAAGCTAAAAACATATGTGACACTTCGAACCATAATAAATGCATTAATAGACACAACTCACAAGCCATCAAATCGTAGCCAATAAACTTTGTACGCCTAACCATTAATATAATTACCTAACCATTAATATAATTACCCGAGAAAAAAAGACCACAAATATAAATACTCCCAAAAAAAAAAAAAAAAAACAACAACGATAGCCTAAAATTTAATAAGTAAAAATGTAAAATGAACACACAAAAAGTACATAACAAATGCCATGGTAAGTTCCGTAGCTTTCTCCTTCATCGAATCTGATTTCTTATTTTCTCTGGCTAATTATAGTTGGTGATACATGTACTTCACAGGACACATGCGCGATAGCTTCCCGCCAAATGCCAAACGCCAAAAATACATATTTCTATTTGGGTGGCATCGCGTTGGCAGCAGCTGGTGTGGTGCTTTTGCGTGATGCATATATGATTTTTGTAAAACCCAATCTTGCGTGGACTCGTTGATTTTTCATCTCTTCTACTGTTTTTTGCAAATTTTTTCTTTCTTATTTTTCTTTGTTGTTTTTCTTATATTTTCGGACCTGTAGTGTTCTTTGCACTTGTCATTTTAATGAATCCATTATGGTTTTCATCTTATATATAAAAAAAAGGATTCATAATAATTATTTTTAATTAATTCATGTTACTTTGCATAAAATTCATAACATTTACCTAAAAAGATCATAACATCAACCTCAAGGTCATAACATTTTTTGTGTTATGTGTTATGAGTTTTGATCTTAGTGTTATGATTATTAAGACATGTTATGAATTTTTTGAGCAAATGTTATGAAGTTGAATTTAAATAGTTATGAATTCAAAGCGATCAAAGAGAATACATACTGTACACACCTAAATAAAATTATGTTTTATAGCACTGGCAAGATTTACACACAAAATGATGTCGCCTCAAATTATACGGAATTCATTGTGTAAATATATATTCACTATAACGCAAGTGGAGTGGTATTCGGCTCTCCTCTAATCCAAAAATCGGGCGTGATCACCAATACCGGAACGGAGAGGAATGTCCGCCACGGGGAGTCTCCGAACGCCAAAGAAGCTCAATCATGAGGAGATCAGGGAGTCGGAAGTTGATTAGGGAGTCGGAAGTTGATTAACTAACAATATTTATGTCTGCCAACGAAAATATATACTCCCTCTGTCCTATAAAGTTTGATCACTACGAAACTACGTGCAATTTTTAAACTAAAAAATGACGTATTTACCAAAATAATTTTTGAATTTTTTTTGCACCATATAAAAGTTCTCGATGAGATCTATCGAACAAGATCCATATTAATTAAAAGATTATTTTCAGAAGCACGTTATTTTTTAACTTGAAAATTGCATGTAGTTTCGTAGTGATCAAATTTTGTGGAACGGAGGGAGTAATAAATATAAATAATTGTTTTCTAGTGAGGCATGTAGGAGAGTGTAATTTTGTTCAGCCTACTTTAAAGATGGTGAACAAAACCCGCTCTCCTATTGGTTGAATTAGTGTGGATCCCTTTACAAAGTGATGTCATGTTTACCTCAGCAATACATTTTTTGATAAACATGACATCATTTTGTAGTGAGACTGTACGTGTCAATCAATAGGAGGGAAGATTTTGTTCAACCTGTTTTAAGGAGAGTGAACAAAATTGCTCTCTTTAGGTGCCTTTGAAGAAATTAGTTTTCTAGTCAAAGATATTAGAATCAACATGAACGTAAGCACACCCCTCATCAATCCCCACTCTTAAAAGGGAAAGTTTAGATAATTACCCGCTTTCCCTAAAGGGAATTTCATCGATACCCACTCCTAAAAAGGGAAAGTTCCAACTACATTAAACAATTACGCACTTTCTAAAGAGAATTTTCACTTATTTTCTAAGGAGATCGTTTTTAGCCAATGGCCAACTTTTAATCTATTACCTCTTTCTTCCCATCGTCCAACTATCAGATGTTCAACTATCCTATCCACAGTATTCTTCGGTCTTGACACCCGTTTGTTATTAGTTATAAGTTTTTTGTTTTGCTAAGCAAAAAAAAAAAAAAGAGTAGAGAATTTGTAAATCTTCGAAAGATGGATACAAAAATTAAAAGAATTATGAGAACGTAGGCAATTATGAAAACAAATGCCTTAAAGAAGCCACCCAGGACCCCAAAGTAGGAGAAAAACTTGGGTGTTGTATCCGATTCACGGGAAAAGGCTACAATTTTGTTTACATATAAAATTAACAAATTCATTAATTGATTGACACATAATTAAGGATGTCAAACGTTGTCGGCTTAGTGTTAATTGAAAAACACTGGATTAATAGATTGCAAATGGATCAATACTATGTCGTATTAGTTTTCAGTTTAAAAATCAGCTATTGGAAATTATAAGTCAAAACTAACATATGAAATTGACTTCGAAGTAATACTTTTAACTGTCAAATGCATGAATTTCACGTGTAAACATATAAAACGAAGTAGTTGACAGTTGAGACACATGAAATTAAGAAGCCGTGTGAAATAGTTATTTCCTTAAACACTAATCATATGGTTTGTTCAAGTAACCGTGCAGATTCAAATTAAAATTTTTGAAGAAAGATCAAGGAAATTTAAGTTCAAATGTGGTTGGAGGGAAGAAACTACCCATTTGAATTCCAATGATGGAGTTCAAAGTAAGCCCAGTTCAAATATTTTGTGCGAAAAGTTCTAATTACCAGCAGCGTCTATAAATACAAGAAATTGAATAATGAAAACCCCCCAGACAAATCTTCAACAAACAGTTATCAAAAAATGATGTTTGGTTTGTTCATTGACAAGTAGAATTAGGATTTCAACTCAGTTCGAAGTAATTTAGGAAGTAGATTTCGATTGTTCTTGTAACAATCAAGTGTTCAAAGTTTTTGTCACCTTTTATTTGAAGTTGAAGATGATTTCGAACTAAGTTTATCTTTGATTTATCAATTAATTAAAGTATCTTGTTTCTTTGTTGTTCTTTGATTTTCTAAGTATATTGGTTTGTATTTTTTCACTTTGAAGGATAAATCCTCTTAATTGAGGTAATTGAACCATTAAAACACAATCGCCTGATTAGATGAATAAAATAACTCCATGCCATGTATACTCATCATCCAAGTCATGCACTCCAAACCATGCACGATCAAAGCTGAGTACCTGAAAATGATAGGATGAACACACATGCTCGTAGGAGAACTATTCTACAAACGCTACGTATATGAATATGATACATGCACATGAGCGTAAAATATGTCAAATGATTATTCACGTGTGAGTCCAAGTATCCAAGTCATGGAGGAAGAATTTAGAAAGTTTCAATGTACTCGAGTGATTTCTAAGTATCCACCCATAACCCATGTTTTCAAAATTTCTTTCTAATGTCCAAAACATAACCCCAAATATCCACTTTATTTCACCCAACCACCCAAGTTCATCACACAAGTCAAAATAATCAAGTTTATATATTGAGTTTCGACAAAACTTAAGAGATAGTCCAAAACCTCATTTCTCATTTCTTTCATTTGAGAAAAACCATCATTTTTATTTAGTACTACGGATTTAATCCCTTTACCAGGTTTCATAGGCCGCGCGTGCCTCTGCCGAGTTTCATTGGCCGCGCGTGCCTCTACCGGGTTCCATAGGCCCCGCGTGCCTTTATCTAAAATTTTACCAAACTATGGTATCGGTTTAAGAACATGTCATTATCCCAAACATTTCATCAAAACTTTCATAACAAGTCCGTTTTCCAAATTTCATTTCATTGTTTTACATCTTTCGATAATAAGGGTGACACACACACCCACCCACACTTTCTTAAAATCATCAAAATTTTATGTGATATAAAATGACATATTTGTTTATAAAATCAAAGTTCTCGAGTCAAACATGGTTGAAAGTGATGCCAAAAGTTGATTTTATGAAGGTATAGGAGATCGGGGACCAAACGGACATCAAAAGGTGACCAAAAGTCACTCCAAAAATAGGGGCAATGACTGGAAATTACAGAGGCAGCAGCTAAGAACAATAAACAGTGCAGATTTTCACCCTTAGAGTGTGGAATTTCAACCCAATCACAATTGAGATAGTTTAGGCTCAAATTAGAAATGCTAGAAAATAATTAAACATGGAGGGATGTCAATTTCACCACCAATTTCAGCAAACTACAAGCAAATTCATAAATCAAAGAATCAAAGTGGAAAAATCCACACAAATTGGGGAAAACATGAAATTCAAGGAAATTGAGGTAAAAAATCAAGTATATGCAACAAATCATAAGCATATAACTAGAAGAGTAGACATTGTTCCCCTACCTCAAGGATTTGCTTGAAAAAAGAAGATGAGTGAAACCCTAGATGTAGAAAATCTCAAATCCCGAAGTATGTGCTCCTGGTGTGAATCCAAGGTGACTCAAGCTCCCCACGGTGCGTAGAACGTGAATATGGCCTTGGTTCTTGAAGAGGTTGAGTGGAGAGGGAGAGTTTTGAGCTTGCAGTGTGCAAAAATGGAGGAGAGGAGAGAGGGAGAGGTAGCCGATCGGTGGAGGAGAGAGGAAGAGTGAGATATTTTACTTTTTTGCAAATTTGTCTCACACACTACTTATTATAACCCTTTAATTACACCTCACACTCAAATGTCACTTGTGTATATAATATGTGACCACAATACTTATTTTCATAAACCAAACTTAAGCAAAGACTTCTTTACTTTAATTTATTTATGAAAATAAGGAAGTACCCCCCATTTGAAAACAATGACATTTTCAAAATTTTAAATTTTAATCACATCGAAATCTCATCCCCCCACTTTTAGGACAAAACTGAAAATGGCAGATTTTTCTTCGAATAAAATAGGCAAAAGATGACTTTGCCTTACTCAAAAATAACTTTCACTTATACCATTGTGATTAGAAAAAATCAAGGAACAATTACCGAGATTTTTTAGCAGCCAAATTGAAACTTCTCCGAAATTTTTTTTTTACACGGGTCCATACAGCGGGGGCGGGAGTGGTGGCGGGAGTGGCGAAGTTGTAATATCCCAAATTTTTAGATCTAATTTTTTTTAATATTTTAAATACTAATTAATTTGTTTTTTAGTAAATGTCATATTAGAGTTAAACTAAATTGAAATTTTGTTGTTGCTATTATTAGTTTTATTCTAAATTGTTGGCAGAGTTATTGTTTTTTAGAAGATTTATTTGGTTGATGAGTTTTTTAATAGGTTAGGGCGTTAGTTGGATGAAATAGGGAGTTGCATAAAGCAGAGTAAATTTAGTGGGTGGTCTTAAAGGCAAACAATAGACTAGAGGTTTTTGGTGGGTGGACTGCATGGAGTATAAATAAGGTGGAGAGGGGGGGTGTCAATATAAATTCTTATTAGCTGAATAACGTACATCAGAACAAAAAGATAGTATTAGAATCAGATGGTGTCTAATTGACATACAATTTTAGAAGGATGATTTTGATGATATTGCCCACTTATCCAACGACCAAATCAATTTGAGGTAACCCAGGGAGTATGCGATATGCTTCCCATTTCCAAAACCTTTTCATTTCTATCATTTCGTACTCCTTTGGAAATCTCGTATCCTTTGTTTGATTATGTGGAATTTTGTTGAAAGTGGAATATTTGTTATGGGAAATAATATTTTTGGCTAAAGTGCCACGGAACTGTTTGGTACGATGATCGAGTGACCTTGCCAATATATTGGCTGATCCAGGAAAGCTAGAAGCAGGTGAGGGGGAGTCACTGATTATGTACTGAGGAGGAGCGGGTATCAGGTCCCTTGTGATTGATAAATCGACTTGATAATTGTTGTTTATTGATTCCACTTAAGCACAAGCATTGTTATTATGTTGTATTGTATACTTCCCCGAGATTTTTATCTTTTAGGTATGGAGCCGGGTTAGTGAGGTTGATTCCGAGGATTTGATGATTATTTATTTGGTCGAGAGAATTTTTAAAGGAGTATTTATTCAGAAACTTTTGTATTATTTGGGTGATGTAAATTTTGAATTGAGGAAAATAGGGCCTGAAGTGTATAAAAATACTGTGTATTTGAAGTTTTATTGTTGAAAAATCTGGGTCGTTATAGAAGTGGTGGTGGGAGTGGCGGAGTGGTGGTGTGATAGTGGTGGGAGTGGCGGTGGTGGCAAGATGGTGGTAGTGGTGGTGTGCTGGTGGAAGTATAGGCGGTAGAAGAGTATTTGTGGTAGCGGTGGAGTGGTGATGGATGTGGCAGAGTAGTGGTGGAATGGTGGCATCATGGTGGTGGGAGTGGTGGAATGGTGGTGGTGGGAGTGCGTGGTGGTGGTAGTTATGGTGGGAGTGATAGAGTGGTGGTTGCGTGATTGGTGATGGTAATGGTGGTGGAGTGGAAGAATGGTTATAGGGTGGTGATGGTGGAGTGGCAGTAATAGTGGTGGTGGAGGCAGCATAGGAGTATATGTACGTGGTATTGATAGTAGAGTAATTGGTAGTGTTTATACTATTAGGGGTAGTGGTGCAGATGGTGGTGGTAGACTTGTGGAGATGGTGGTGGTGGTAAAGTGGCGGCAATGGCGACGACAATTGTAGTAGCTATTGTGTAAAGAGTAGTGGTGGAGGAGAAAAGGGTTGAACGAAAACACACACAAAATCAACCAAAATTAAGAGGCACTTAATCTTTTAAGTGATGTACAATGTAGTTGTCAAACTTACTTAATCACTTATTACTTAATACATTCAGCTTTAAGTGTTGAATTTTTGTTACTATCCAACAAGGTCAATTAAACACTTAAACTTGAATATATTAATTAATAAGTAATTAAGTAGGTTTGATACCCATATTTCAGTATATTACTTAATAAATTTAAGGGCCTCTTAAAATGAATGCTAAAATAGTTACAAAAATTAAGTAATCCAATCTAATTAATTCTAATTGAATTTATTCTTTGTACTTGTATACCTCTTTTTCCTTCACAACTACCAACCACCACTCCACTAGCTCCTCCACCACTACTCCACCACCACTCCACGGTGATTACCATACTCTGCCATAGTTACCACTATGTTGAGAACATGTGTGAAAGATTATTCCCACATTGGATAAACAAAAAAAAAGTTGGACGTTAATATACAATATATATTTTTTTAAATGTAAAATAAAGTTTCATTAATCTTGAAATTATTACTAGACTAATAGAGGTAAGGAAAAAACTAAAAGTGTTCGAAAAGCAATAAATTGTCTAAATCAAGACCCAATTCATAGATTGGTAAGAAACCAGCCAATGGAACCCAATGGATAAGCCAGCAAAGGACTAAAGTCCCACACCCAATGGATCAACAACCTAGATCTACACTAAGCTCCAAAAGACACCTAAAGACCCTCCAGGTCAGAAAAGGGCAGAGCTCGAACAATGAAACCCTAAGGCGCACACAACTACAACAACCAAAAATCACTGCCAAACACCGCATTCGGGACCTAGGGATCTAGCCTGTCACGCTATCATTTTTAATAACCGAAATTCATATAAAATCCACATAGGATAGATCAAGGTCATAGTTGAAAAGTCAAGTCAATAGTACATATCTAAATCAAATTCTGCGTTTCTCACCAAATGTAGCCATATCCAATTACATAAGTACCAAAAGAGTTAAAATATTTCATATTTTAAATATTGTCAAAAGATTGAAGAAACAAATGTTACATAATTATTTCCCAAAAATACACAAGTATGGAAAGGATAAAATTAGCTTCATGATCAAACAAGCTTCATGCAATGCATCTACACTTCAAGCATCCAACACATGTTCCTTGAGCGTGTACCTGAAAATTGATAGATTGAGCTACACTAGCCCAGTAGGAAACCATTCTACAAACACTAGGTGTATAAAATAGATATGTGCACATGAACTTGAATACCAAGAATGATTTGAGCAAAGTATAAAAAGGAGGACTATAGTAAGAGAATAATGATCATAAAGTACTCATGTGTCCAAATAAATTCCAAAGTGCCCACTAACAACCCAAGTGTCTATTAATTTCATCAAAATTGTTTCAATTTGTGTCATATGTTCGATTTCTTCAAAACATCATGTTTTTCAAAAACTTTCCATTTGTCACCTCTTCACAAATAACTTAATAACCACTTGTTTATAATAGGGAATGAATCCCTCTGCCGGATTTCGTGGGCTCTATGCACCCCTGCCGGACTTCATGGGCTCCGAACACCCATGGCTAGGGATGCACCGAACGGTGGCCCTAGTATTAGATCACCATCATTTTCCAAAAGTTCATTAAACCAGCAAGTGTCCAAAACTCCATATAAGTTTGTTTAGTGCAATTCATTCATCAAAATATTTCGAACGATCATATTTCGTTCCAATCGTTTCAACTTTATAAAAAATGTCAAAAACCGACTCAATGAGGCATATGTCCTTTACGTTACGCCATCACTTGTCTAGTGTCTAAAAATATACTCAAATATCACGGAATTTAAGAAAAACAATCAACGGTATGAGATTTTAGTTAGAACAAGGCTTCCAACAAATATTGGAGTGTAGTTGATGAATATGGCAAATACACGGTCAAACCACTGGGCCGGGGTCAAAGAAGAGCTAAACAAACAACCCAATTATCAAGGTTTTCGATAAAAATTATGATTTTAAGTTAACAAGACATTTAAAGATAGTCTAAGAGCCCAAAAGTCAAGGAGAAGCCTAAACAAAAATAAAAGTCTAGAGCTGTTTGATATCAATAACCCATAATGGGATATCAATACCAGTCGACTAGAAAAAAAAACAGAACGCGCTGGTATCGATACAAGATTGCAAGGGTATCAATACTAGATGGCTTTGCACAGATTTTTGACAGTTTTTTCAAATTCAATGGGGGTTTCAACCCAAGTAAGAACCACTTGAAATACATCAAAATATGGATCAAAACATTACCCAAACACTTAGAGGGGTAGAGGTCAAGATTAAACATGATCAAAACCCATATTCATGGTGATATTCAAGATTAAAACCCTTATTCATGGTGATAAACATGCTTGGCTAGAAATTTGTGGACAACCTAACAATATATGCAACAAATCAACAAAATACAACTAGAGGGAGAAATTTGTCCCCTACCTTGATGATTTAGCTTGAAAAACCTCTAAGAAGCAAAACCCAAACCCTAGCTTCAAGATCCAAGAAAAGTTCTTCAAACAACGGGGTGAAATAAGTATATCAACGCATAGAGCATGAGATTTTATGAAGGTTTTGCGAAGGGAGTAAGCTTAAAGCTTGAGATTTGGCTAGGTTTGGGAGGAGAGAAGTTGGAGGAGCCATGGAGGAGAGAGAGAGAGATGGACGGCTGGATTTTTGGGGGGAAGAAGATGATTTTGTCTCTCTTCTCCCACCACACACACATATACATCTCACATAATTACACCCCAAGTCCAAATGTGACTTGTGTAATTCAAATGCACCCAAATCAATTTATACATCACCCATAATCTAACACTTAGTCAATTTTGACATTTAACACAATTCCTCACATTAACCCATTGTTATTTTCAAAAAAATTATTTTAAAAAAATACGGGTCCTTACATAGCCCTTCTGAGATACCCGGTTGTACAACTCGCCAACAAGACACTACAATCAAGTGCACCCGCTAGCTACTTCAAGGATAGACGCAACCACCACTAACCCGGAGCCCAGATGTCACACACCAAAATAGGAAATGACCGACCGTGAACTACAAGGCTAACACGTGGACACAAAGCCTAAAATATAATAAGGCACAGACCACTAAACGTTCCTTTTTATTATTATTATTATTAACGAAATCAATTCAAATATGTCTCAACATGATCATGGGGAACACCATCCCATGAACCAATCAATAAAAAAATTATTAATCAATAATAACAAAAATGCGATGTATCAAAAAGGTTTAATAAGTGCGGAAGCGAATAAATAAATTAATAAATCTTGAATGCAACATCCTATGGAGGTCGACAAAATAATCCCCAAGATGCCACCAGAGTCCTCATCTACCAACTCAATTTTCGTGAAAATGATGGTGGATAAAATCCGTCAGCTCACAAGCTTAATGAATGACAAAACATGTGTAATAAATACAGTTCTAAAATAGGGATAAAAATATATTACTATGTAAACATAATTTGGCATATGAGGTGTACCAAAAAACAACAATTTATATCAATTAATCTTTTTACCAGTAACAAGTCTTGTTTTGGTGATCACAGTACGATATCCAACAACAATGAGGAACCACAACCAATACCAAATAGTACCAAGTGTCAGTGAACAAATATCTCATAAATTGGATCCAATATCGAAACTTAGAGTCACCACGAGTAGGCAACCGGTGGAACTTTTCCCTAAGAACGATCGAGCAAAAATCAGTCGTTGAGCAGTAGGGTCACCGGCCAGGACACAATCTCTTCCCTAATGGCCAGAGTCAGCCGCACAAAGAGGATTAATTTCCCTGGACTTCCAATAATAAATGTTCCCTTCAATATCCACCAAGTTCTTTCACCAAAAGAATAGTTTTTTAATCGCATGCCAATTAAAAGATCCAATATAACAATTCACATTTTCAATAACCAAATGATAATTTTTCTAAAAGAATAATTCAAGGGGCACGTCGAGTTCGAAAATACGTAACATGTTTAATCACTCACCTGTGCTCGAAAATAATGCAACTCGGACACGCCAAAAAGAGACTAACCTGTACAAAATAGAAAATACGACATAACCAACTATGCAGATAATATAACACTGATTATAACTTAACCTAGAATAACTTTATACCTAAAGAACCCGAATTGCCAAATCCTGCGTTACTACATTAACCACTTAAAACCAAATCATGTTTAAGCCTAATTCTAATTACTCACCACCACCACCAGTAGGCTATTCCATTTCCTTTCTTCTTTGTTTGTTTCCGTACAACACACTTGGCTGCAAAACAAAACATACATATGTGCTGCCACATGCAAATGCCAACTCCAGAAGAAAACACTAGCCTTCATGTCTCCCAAAATAACAATAAATTTTTACTCCCATGGACTACAACTACCTGGACCAAAATAGTGCCATTCATAGTTCAACGTGGACACCTCTATCACATGTGCATCAGATACCGCACAAAACCCCACAACATCTCCAATGATTTCTCATGAACAAGTTAAATACCCAAAGACACAAGGTGTAACCAAAGAACTCGATACTCTCTCTCAAATTAACTGTTCAAAATTAATAAAAACAATGAAGGTTAATGAGATACTTACCGCCACCGAGATCGAGAAGAAGAGTAGAAGGACACCACAAAGAAAAACCCTTTTTCACGGCTCCTGTTCTATCCCAATGCCTCCTCTCAATATTCTCAATATACGACCCTTAGATGAGTTACTTATTAAAACTACCGACAAACTAAAAAATTCCTATATTACAGCTGACTAACTAATTAGAATATTTAAATAACAAACACATCTTTAATAAAAGAAATGGCCCAATAAATATAATCAATGTACTAATACTAAGCTTATACCTTCAAGCGGTAACGGTGTCACTAATACCCACAAAAATAATTAATTGGGATCCGGCCACAACACCCAATCATAAACGACAGCAAAATTCCTAAATAAAAATAGATAAATAAATAAATGCTAGGGCATAAAATCGGAGAACAACCCCCTGTTGCTGCCCTGGACAAGATGGAACTACAGTCCACCCTCGAAGAACCAAAACCCAGAAGCTCTTAGGCCGACACTACCCAACGCCCCGCCACCCAACATCCAAACGCTCTGCCGTCACCACCAAACCCCCGTCATTGCTAAACGCACACCATCCTACATCCAAACCCGAGCTTAGCAAAACCGAACCAGAACTGTAACCCCTCTAATAGCCTTGCTTAGCCATAAGGTAGAACCGAAACCATACAGGAGTGGAAAATGGCGGGGAAGTAGAACAACCATGCCACCTCGAGGCTTGAGCAGCCACGGTCGACCTTGCCATTAGGAAAAATCGGTAACACCAAGTGAGAAAACCAATAGAGATCGGGATCCAGAGGAAAACAAGGCAGAAGAGAGAAACAAAGGACAATTGAGGGACAAAAGAAAGATGAGGGTGGAAGAAATTACCATTTACAAGGTTTAACCTTTTAAGTGAATATGGGTCATTCAATCTATATAGGGTCCAGATGATATGGTAGACTTCGTGGATACACCCCAATAGATTGGACCTATGTGCACACAGGTAGGACCTCAGGCGGATTAGACTCCTAACAATTGATATCAAGTCCATGGCTGATAATCCATTGACGAACACTCCTGGAAGCATCGGTGGTCATGGGCTTGCATGGAGACTCTTAGTGGAGGAAGAAAATCCATTATAACTCTCGATGGACAAAGAAAATATTAGTGAGTGCAGCAGGTGGCTGACAGCAAGTTAGCTTCCGATGGAGCAAGAAAATTCATGGTGCTTGTGGCAGGTGGCTAGCAACCAAGGTAGCCCTCATGGAGTATGGTGGCTCTCTATGGAATTGGTGCGGTAAATAAGCCCAAGTTCGGACACGGTGTTGGAGAGACAAATCAAGAATTAAGAGGAAGTCACATGAATCAGATCAAAGGGGAACTAGGCCCAATGCATGGTTCACACATGAAATGGGAGATTGTTAAGAACATGTATGAAAGATTGAATCTCACATTAGATAAATATATAAAAAAAGAGTTGAACCTTAATATACAATTGGATGGCTCACCACTTACAAGGCTTAGCCTTTTAAGTGGATATGGGTCATACAATGTATATTTGGTCCATGTGATGTGGGGGACTTCGGGGATACTCCCCAACATAATTAGTCACTGTTGGTATCCTACAGCGACTAAAATTTAGTAACGGAATATATGTTTTCCGTGTCCAGATGAATATTAATTACAAAAACCATTTGATGACTAGGGTTCAGTGACTAGTTATAGGCTAGTCACTGAAAGTGTTATTTCTTGTAGTGAATGTATATTGGGTCCATACAATGTGATGGACTCCACGAATAAGCATCTAAATTAATTATTGGAAAAAATTTATTAATTTTAAAATGATTAACTTGATTAAACTTCATAATAGAATAACAGAAGAGTGATCACAATCTGATTATAAATTAACAGAGAACTTGCTGGGAAATTAAATTGCATTTTCCCCCCAAAAGTAAAGGAGGTGGCAGGTTTGTAGTGGTTCAGGTTTAGATTCCAGTCTTCCATTGGTGTTTGGCCAGCAGGGATTTCCTCCGTTGGGTAATATATCTCTCCTCCTTCAATACTTGACATAAAATGCTAGAGTTAAGAATAGCACTATAAGTGATAAATCACTTAATAGTCAACTCTTACCCACTAACTCGTTCATTACAAATAACCACAATTCATACATAAGAAGTATGGACTTGAAGATTATGTATTTTATTTCATGATTTGCCTTTCACTTGCACGTACGATGTCTAGAATTTCGATGCTTTAGAATCATTCTCCCATATTACCCATTCGAACCGTCACAATTTTTTAACCATGAGCTCTGGATCCACAGACCATTGTTCCAGAACTAGCAGGAAAGAAAGACTTTTATCACATAACAAATTTTCTATTCACCAATGTTGACTTGCATGAATGAACTTCAATATCGTAAACTTTCTTAAAATGCTCTTTAGTGTGACATTAAAAAAGGCGTTTTGTATCCATAGAGTTGTCAAGTCAATTAACGAAGAACAGATGTGTAATGTCAGAAAATATTTTTCTCTGAATTTTATGATGGATATTTTTTGTAGGATAACAAATTTTTTAAAAACGGACCAATAAAGAGAGGCGGAAGAAACATATGTGTTGAACTTCTATACATACGAACAAAATACGTTTAGAGGATAAAAGAGAATAGTCTCATCATGGAATTACAGCAGCCAAGTTTATATTTAAGAAAAGACGCGTGCACACTCAACGTCACTGAACACCTGAACGAGGCTGATGCTTTAGGCGGAATCAAGATTGTGGGCCCCGACTTCTGAGTTAGTTTTCAATTGATCAAGACTTCGGCCCCATTATCCCTAAATAACAAACATGGGCCTCGGATGGGCTTAAAACTTATCATTGGGTTTGGACTTACATAAGCTCAAAGATAATTTGATGCTTTGTTTTCCAATTAGCTAGCTAGGTGTTTCTTGACCTGGTTAGGTTTTTTGTTGGTTCTTGATGCTTTGTTTTCTTTTCTTGGAATTTTACTAGAGTTCTGGATCAGATTCTTAATTAATTTATTTTGGAGAATTATTTTGACGCTTCATTTTTTTATAATTGCCCTAAAAAATTTGTCTTTTAGTACTTGTGTTGTTTGTATTTTTTGCACTAAAAGACAGAGAAAGTAAAGTGTTAAATAATAATAATTATTATTATTATTATTTTATTATTTTATTATTTTTTATTTTTATTTTTGGAAAAAAAAGAGGAAAACTATATAATTGTCTTGTTCGGATAACAAAAGATCTCCAATTAGTCTTCGAATTTTGGTTCTTACTTTTTTGTAATACTGTTATTTATTGGAGATCCACTCACTAAGTGGTGTTTATCTTTTTAGAAGTGGTTAATGGAAACAAATATATGAATGTCAATGGGAACTGATGATAAATTCATTAAGAAGTGGTAGATGAGGTAGAAGTTGTTCGAACATATAATCCATAATTTTTCCAGAAGTTGGAGATGCATTTATCTGTAACAAGATACATGGTATTAGAAAATTCTTATTAGTTTGGAATATGTAAAGTCCTCAAGGGATAATGATTCATTCTCTACATTGGTCTATATAGTCCTAAAAAAACCATCATATGTTATGGTTTAAGTAGGAATCAATCAATCATAACTATCTTCAATTCATACTAGCAAGGTTCTCTAGTAAAGTTCTTGTCTGTAAGAGCTCTACATAGCCTAAAACAAAAACATCTATGTTTTTTATTTTTTTATTTTCTTCCGATCACTCCCCGTATCAAAGCTGGTTGCATTCATTAACTGGTATCAGAGCTGGTTGCATTCATTTACTTGGCGTAATCATATTGCTACATTTGCTACCCCTACTTTTCTGTGCTCAACTCCACAAAAAATTTGCCCGAACAAATTCTTTTTTATAACAAGATACATGCATCCCCAACTTCTAGGAAAATTATGAATTACATGTTCCAACACCCGTCCTTAATTCATACTTTTCTCAACCTTTGGCTTTGCTCTGAAATTTGCAATTTCATCCATGAGAGCCTTGTTCTCTTGAAGCGTTTCAACCAAAGCGAAGGCAAGTTGTTCGAGACGGTGACGATACATCTCCTTGTCATAAGGGTTGAAATCTTCAACTTCAAATCCATAGTATTCTTCAATTGCTCAATTGCAATTTTAATAGCATCTTGCTTGGCCTCAATTTTCTTTTTTGTGCACACCGCTGTAAAGATTGATTTTTCCACCTTCAACAACATCGTCTTGAATTTCAACACTTGTCCAAACTTTTTTCTCAATAGTTTGGTGAGATTCCCAAATTGGTGGTGCCATGTCTAATTTGTCCACAACCTCATTTAAGAATTTAAGAGATCCTTAATGAAATTATGATGACAGTGGTGGCATTTTCGTTCTCAATGATCCTGCAAAATAATTGAATGCTTAGAGACTTTTTGAATACATGGTAGCAGTAATTCTTATCGCATTGGAATATGAAAAGTCAACTAGGGACTTGTGATTCATTATCTAGATTCATATCTACGTAGTCTTATAAAAGGACATCATATGTTATGGTTTAAGTAGCAATCAATCAATCACAACTATCTTCAATTCATACTAGCAAGATTCTCTGGTAAGTTCTTGTCTGTAGGGCTCTGCCTTGCATCTCCAAAAACATCTTTGTTTTTTAATTTTCATTTGCTTCCGCTACCCAAAAAAAAAAAATGAAGCATGGTTTTAAACCGAAAAATAATGGTATCGGTGATATATTGGCTGATATTGAACCATATTTGGCCATATCGACAAATACATAAGCAAATAACAGTGTTAGAGGTTCGATATCCCATTACCTAATTGTTGATACGATATGTAACGGCCTTTATTTAAAACTAAGAGTAGAAATGGCGACAGAAACATTGCAAGCATCGGTTGAGTGATTTGTATCTTTTCAGTGATGCAAATCTTGGTTAGCAGAACACGATAAAGTTCAGAAGAAATGGAACACACAACACCTTTAGAACGGTTGAACGACACTCCCCTTCGATTGGGAATTATCCAGGGGTGTTGCCTCGCTAAGAAAATATTACTTAGTAATTATACAGTCACTCGAGGGCCAACTTTGGAATGAAAAACGTAGGAAACATTGTGGATTCTTCCTTCTTTTCAAGTAGAGCATAAATTGATAACATAAGGTTGCTCCTCCTCTTCCACCGGCCTTGGGTTCTATAATTGGTATTAGATGGTTGGGAGAGGGCCTCTAATTTAACTTGCACGATGGTGGTGGCCTAGTGACCAAGCCTACAATGTCAATATTTCCTCCCCGAGCAGGTCAGGTATAGCTTAGGTCCAAATATTCTAGGTGGATTCTCAAAGTTGATCGGGGTCGCTGCGCTGGTTCAATCCAACCCACTGTGGGCACCCGTGACCTCCGCGAGAAACCTTAAAAGTACTAGAACACGCGTTCGTTAGAGTCGCCACTTAATTTTCAGGTTAACCAAGCAACCTAATTCAACGTACAAAATTTGAGACAACCGGTCCGTCGTAACCAGATTGATCTTGGTTCGGGAGATAAGTTACGGGATGAGAAGGTTTTATTTGAAAAATGCACTCATCCCGCCTAATCAAATGATTAGTCTCTACTCACAATTATGGGATTTTATGAAAGTTTTAAAATGATTTAGACAAGTAAGAGAAAGGGAACAAGGAAAAATAAATAAAATTAACGTTGCCTGAGGCTAGATTTAGAGAAATGAAACATTACCAAAAATTAATAAAAAGGCGAAGAATGAACTTCTTTTGATCAACGTCCGGATGCTTCCCTCAAAATCACGAATTCGCTGAATATAACTTCGTTTGTCGGAAAAAGCACTTTACTTAACTAATACTTCGAAAAACTTGGATTAAAGGCTAGGTTTTCGGTAATTTTGGAAGATAGGCTAAAGACGGCTCATTTACCTTTTTAGTCCCCAAAGTATTCATGAAATGTCAATTTCGTCCCCAATATTCAACTCGTGTCTATCGAGTCCCCAATGTTCACAATGTGTGTTTAAATGGTCCCTGTGTCTAACTCTGTCCGTCTTCTCCGTTAAATGCAGGAGTAATTTCGAAATTTCACCCCACAGCTTACCCTTGCCTTTGGGCTTATTTACCTCTTTAGTCCCCAAAGTATTTGCGAAGTGTCACTTTAGTCCCCAATATTCAAATCGTGTCTATCGAGTCCCCAATGTTCACAATGTGTATTTAAATGGTCCTTGGGTCTAACTCCATCCATCTTCTCCGTCAATGCAGGGGTAACATCAGTACTTCATCCCCACATAGCTTTCTTCAACCTCAAAACCCTTATCTGCAACATCTATCAGATCATCTCTATTCCACCCTCTCTATCAATCTATTGGATTATGATCTTTGTCTTCCAATGATTGAAGGTATGCTTATCTTTCTTCCGAGAGAACAAGAAACAACAAACCCAAAAATCGAAATAGGGGATCTGTGGCTCTAAGAGGCATTCATAGCCATGGTGCTGTCTGGTTGTCGGCAATGGTGCGTCTGGTCTCTACGCATGATCTAACATCATCTAGATCAGGGGGGTTCCAATTTGGTGATTTAACCCATTACATGACAAGCAACCACAAAAATAAAAAAAGGGGATCTGAGAATTTCAGTCACCCGAAGCGTTCAATCGAACCACACAATACGATCGTATTCCAGACCCATTCCATCCACGCTGGGGTTTTTGTGGTCTGTTGTGACTATCGGCCATGGATTCTCCTGGGATTGGAATCTCGTTTTAACAACTCGGTGCAGGTAAGGTTACGGTGACGAGTCTCTAGTCAAAAGGAGATATAATCCTTACTTCACTTCCAAGCCGATTCAATGTAATCTGGGTGAGTAGCCTACCTCATTTAGAAAATTCGGTGAACTTATCCACAGAGAAGGATGCTACACCATTGTTCATTATACAGGGGGTTCGTGGAATTTATGGGTTTGGACCTGACCCTATTGGCCCAATTTCAACCAAGTTTCCTCTCCTGTCTCGTCGCTTTTCCCTATCTTCTTCACCACCCAAACAAATAGTTGCTCTGATTCATCTAGTGCAAGTGAGATTTGAATGTTGGGGACCAAATTGACATTTCGCGAATACTTTGGGGACTAAAAAGGTAAATAAGTCATTGCATTTGATGGAAAAGACAGAAGGAGTTAGACATATGGACCATTTAAACACACATTGTGAATATTGGGGACTCGATAGACACGATTGCAATATTGGGGATGAAATTGACATTTCGCGAATATTTTGGGGACTAAAAAGGTAAATAAGCCAGCTAGAGACTAATGTTTTGGGGATTTTTGTGGCTAATTTTCAAAGGGGAATTTTAGATTTAGGAAAGGGTTTTGTAAGAGCAAGACAATAGAAAACAAGGATTTTTCTAGCAAAGATTTTTTAGGAATTCTTGTTGTGTGGTGAAATGATGAGTTTAGGTACCCTTTTATAGGCCTAGAGGAAGCTTCCACACTTCAATTCCAACCAGAAATCGGATGAGGAGTGATTAAAATGAGTATGGGCAGCCATAATCGATGTGCAACATCTATCTAGAATCTGCGTAATTCAACCTTGCATTTGCAGGTTTGACCTTACGTCCATAGGGTCAAACAGCGCAGTGTGGAGACCCATACTTTTATGCTTGTGTGTCGGTGGTTGCTTCCATAGGGTGCTATTTTGGTCCAGAAATGGGCTTTTGTTGGGCTAAGAATTGGGATCATGTGTTGGGCTTTATGGTTGGGCAAATAAGTGGGTTATACGTGGGTTTATTGGACTTATAAAAGTTAATTGAGTTATTTCTTGTATTGGTGAATTTAGGAAATGGTAAATCCAATATAGCCAAAGCATTAATTAAATAAAATAAATTTCACAATATCGTTAGTAATTTTTCATCATTGGGAATCCATCTGGACTCTTGCTTAGGATTCACGGATAAACAAATTGGGGTGTTAGCACCCACCTTGTTAGGTCTACTGAAAAAAAAAAAGAAAAAGAAAAGAAAGACTAGAGCATAGATAATAACTTCTTGGCCTTGTTGTAGTTATTATTTTTATAGGC
Source organism: Vaccinium macrocarpon (assembly GCA_022606695.1). Classification (NCBI taxonomy): domain Eukaryota; kingdom Viridiplantae; phylum Streptophyta; class Magnoliopsida; order Ericales; family Ericaceae; genus Vaccinium; species Vaccinium macrocarpon. The sequence continues at coordinate 12,191,809 of CM040181.1, forward strand.
AAAAAGTTATTTAATGAAAAATGGTACAACAAATTTTATTTTTTTTACTTTTTATTTTTTGGGTAGGTTTCAAACAAAAATTGGAGAAAATAAAAACACCTATTCGGTCAAAATCCAAAAACATCTAGTTGGCTAAGCACAAAACTCTCAAAAGCCTAGCCTATATAGGACATGTTAAGGAAAATTGTCCCACATTGCTTAGGAGTGGAATGGGTGATCACTTTATATATGTTGGGACCTCTCCGCTCATTGCCAATTGGTTTTGAGATGGATATAAAGTTTCCACAGGACACACATAATACAACAATGAAGTCCAAACCAGGAGCCAAAACAACAGCCGCTATCCCACAACCCATATACCGTCGACCGCAACCTGCCGCCACCAACGTCATCCCCGCCACCCGTCAGTAGTTAGACCACCCTTTACTGTTAGGCCATAAAACTGGACACACCCAATGATGATGACCGGGGAGTGAACCAAAACCACCAGAAGGAGAAAACAGATGACATCCAAGAACTCATGAGCACTCCATATGCCGTTAAGCTCAACCCGGTTTCACTCAGTAGTGAAACCGATGGAAGCAAGAGGAGCTGAGTAGCTGACAAAATCGATCGGATCGATGGAAGAAAAGGGGAGGGGGAAGAGAGAGATGAAACCAGAGACTCCGACCACCATCGCTGTCACAAAAAGAGAATGACAGCTGCCACCAAGCACCGCCGTGAACCCCCCACATGATCTGCCCCATAAACGACCACCAAGATCCGCAACAAACGAGTCCCACAAACGTCCAGGAGACAAACCACCGACATCTCAGCCGCCGCCACTGACAGCCAGCGCCCATCGAAAAAACTAAGAAAAAGTAAAAAAAGAATCCAAACTTTGATGGACTCAGCGACATAATGACAAGACAGTACACTCTATATTACATATTCTCACAATATTTACATAACCATCCAAACATGCCTTAGAATTCAGTATGTACTGAATACACATCAAGTTCTTTATGTAATACACGCACACAAATATATATATGCTTCTCTAGAGTCTATTGCTTTCAGCAATAGATCATTATTTCTTTGGGCTTGCGGCAACTGGAGATTTTTTCCAGTAGATCGCACCTCTAATCTCTCTCTTCCCCCCTTTTGCAGAAGCCACGGCATTCCTCCCCGGCTTTGGTGTTGCGGACCATTGACCGCAAGTAACAGCCATGTCAGTAAGCTTTTGCAAGCTTTCGAGAGTTTCGATGATGACTGGCATTTTCGGCCTGTCTTTGGGGTTGAGACTCACACATTGGAGTGCAAGAAGAGCCATTTCTTTTGCCCCTTTGACAGAGTACTGGCCGGCAAGTCTCGGGTCCATTATGCAGCGCAACCTCCGGCTACTTGTCAAGTAAGGCGTCGACCAATCGACGAGGTTCTGCTCACTCTTTGGCCTTGTTTTGTCCATTGCTCGTCTTCCTGTTAGCAGTTCTAGCAGCACCACCCCAAAGCTGTAAATGTCACTCCTTGTCGTCAAATGCCCTGCAACACATTTATAAATGTACCATAATAAGAATACATGATTTGTCAAGCCCTCAAAAACGTTGTACATATAGAGGCTGATTCATTGACACGAAAAATGTACCAGAATGGTTGAGACATATGACATTATCTGTCACACGAAGTCGGGAATTCAAGTGTTCTTGACGGTAGCTTCATTTTAGTTGCGTTTTTTGTGAACTACCTTAGATGTGATTTCATAAGTTTGCGATGCAATAGAACAGTAATTTTGAATCTTAAAAATGTTACCTGTATTGACATATTCAGGAGCAGCATAACCATAGGTACCCATTACCCTTGTAGTGACATGGGTGTCTGATCCTTCAGGGCCCATCTTTGCAAGTCCAAAGTCCGACAATTTCGCATTGAACTCCTAGAACAAAACGAGAGAACTTTTTTGGGTAAATCAAAATGAGAACTTAATCAAACTTGTAGCCAAAATGTGCATTAGTTTGATTTTGTGATGGTTTTGCTGCGTTATGTTTTCATTCTGGAGATCAAATTTAACAAAGGACACTGCTGGAAAGAATGCTTACAGAATCTAGCAAGATGTTGGAAGTTTTGAAGTCCCGGTATATGACCGGGCTCTCAGCACCGTGCAGGAAAGCGAGGCCTTTGGCTGACCCGATAGCAATCTTCAATCTTGTGCCCCATGGCAGCGAAACCGACATCCCTGCAAGCGATTTGGTAATCGAATGAAGGAAACATTCAAGTGTTCGACTGAGAAATTTCCATGGGTTTTACTGTGAAATGATGACTTACTCTTGAAAAGATGATTTTCCAGGCTGCCTCTCGGCATGAACTCGTACACTAGAAGCCGCTCTTCTTCTTCGCAACAATAGCCAATCAATTTTACCAAGTTTTTGTGCCGAAGTTGCCCCAGAAATATTACCTCCGCCTTCGTGGAGACACGTTTCATTAGAAGTATGAATTGCTCAACCAAATTAAACTGTTAGTGTTCTTGCAGGCAAATTATGCAAAATCCAGGAAAAATAGTTGGTTGATTGGTTTTTTTTGTTTTGTTTACTTTTGATAACCGGATGTCCGGGTCAACTTGCGTACACCTCGACTAAATCTGAGGTTTTAGAGGTAACGACTAGGCATGACCCTCGGTGCCCCAAGACATAGATAGCAGGTTGATTGGTTTGTTAAACCAGTTTTCGTGAAATAATAAGGAAACCCATTTACCAGCTATTCCAAACCTGTTGCAACAGATACTTCTAAAAATTTTCTTTTGTTTATAACTAAGTATTTGGGTCAGTTTGCATAGTTTGCATATATATCGACTAAGTTCAAATCTTCCAAAGTTTACAACCAGACAAATTCCTTGTGCCCTCAAGGTTTGGCCGTTGTTGTGAGATTCAACCTTTCGGCCTCTTGAAGTAAGCCCTTGGTTGTCACTTGGTCAAACCTCTCGGGGTTAACACAGACTCGGAAATTGTTTTTTGCATTTTTTTTTTTTTTGGAGAAAGGAGTATCATATGCTTCGTACAAAGTTATTGCAAACCATAGTAATTAAATTGGACAAAAAATAAAAAAGAAGGGAAAAGGGAAAAGCATAGAAAATATCCCCAAGATGAAATTTTGAGACCTACTCCAACAATTCACACAAATAACCCGATCCGTTCATTAATCATGGTTTCTTATCTTATTGTAGAAGGAAAAAGGGAAAAGCATATAAACAAGTTTTAAACACCAATTAAGTTAGAGACCTAGGACAACTAAACTGACATCTGGGCTTAAGATGCGGCTGAGTTTTCTGTTTGATTTTAGCAATTGAATTACTAAAATCATTTGAAAAACTTAGCAATATATTTTAAGACCTTACCAACTAAACTATAGCCCACGTACTATTTTCTCATAATAGATTAATGGAGTTTTTTTCATCATCTACTTGGAACTCCACAAGCAGACGTCAGTGGTCTATGGGATTTGGTAGACATTTTGTGGTTAGTCCACGTCAGTCGTAGGGTACGGTCTTTTTTTAAATGTCTCGACAAGAAAAAACAATTTATTAGACCATTAATTAGTCGTTTTCCATTTTGGTCTGGGGCCATGTGTTGATGGTGCTTGTGGACCCAGTTCAATGTTATTTAAGGCTTACGGTTCCCGAGGGAGATATTATTGTTATAACTCAGGTATCTACGTCAATTTACGTGCATTTCCACGAATATAACTGGCGAGAACTTTTAATATATTAGGGCTTAAAAATCTTGAATCGCCTATGGAGTAGGTTTCAAACCTTATGCTAAAGTGTACCCACTTTAATTTGGGTGCTTCTTAGATGATGAAACAGTTTCTTTAGGGTTTTTTCATTCAGGTACGGAAAGTCTTTTGAACTTTTTGTTACTCTTTAAAAATGTTGGTCATTCTTGGAAACATATTTCGAGATCCTGCTCAAACACAAAACTAGGGTGAGGCCTACAAGATGTGGCGGACGCGACTCTAGAAGTCACGACAGTCACGTATATGTCAAGGCTTCCAGAAGTTTTAGGCCCACCGCCGCTTGGCCTTTGGTCAGACCCTCGATATTGAGCAAAAATCAATATCCTCATATTTATTGCTTCGTTGTGTAAGCTTATAAATAGTTAAATTTAACATGACTAAAGGGGCGTTTCACTAAGCCAGTTTTTAGAATAAATTTATTTTTCACGATTTTTATGTCATATATTATGAGAGAATGACTTTTCTTAGTTATTAGAAAAAACTGTTTTTTATTAGCCGAACACCCCCTAAAGTGCCAAAAAAGAAGATTGACGGAAAGCAATTTGTAATATATATAGCTCTTAGAATAATTATATTTCTTGTGATGTGGTTTACATCTCTTTGTTTCACTGGAGAGGTTTGGCGGGCTGTCAATAAGAGCGTTCTTTGACCGGTAAGAGTGTATTATTACGGTAAAAATACATTTTTACCTGTTTTTTAGGTAAAGTGGTAGAAGAAATTTTATTAAACAAAATCACCTGCCAAAACTAGCAAACAAAAACCATAGCCGCGATACTGCCCGGCCAAAACTAACTACAAAACTAACGGCCGCAAAACTGCCTACAAACAAATGGCTAGCCAAAACAACCTACAAAGCTAACAACAAAAAAATACAAATACACATATATATATACGGAAATTTTCTAGTCCACACCCTCCCGAAAATAAGAAAAAGTATTTTTTTGTGTTGCAAATTATTTTTGAAAAATCTGAACCGTCCAATATGTTTAGAAGGTGTTTTCAAGCGTCCACGCGAGAAATCTTTAAAAAAAAATACCGAAAAGGGCTTGATCCAAGTAGTTTTCACAAAAACTGTAAATATAAAATTTTTGCGAAAACTGCTTGGATCAAGCCCTTCCCGGTATTTTTTTTTTTTTTGAAAATTTCTTCCGTGGACCCTTGAAAACAACTTTTGAACACATTGGACCGCTTGGATCGTTAAAAAAATGCTCGGATCATGGAGTCCCGGATCCCGGATGTAAAGGGGACCCATATATAAATACATATATCACAAAAAAGGGTAGGAAAACAAAGAATGCCAGAGCAAGTCGCCGGAGCTTTACCGGTAAAAATACTTACCTATTAAAAAAATACTCTTATTGACCGACCAATGCGCTAATTTTAGATTTTTCCATTTTTACTAAACCACTAATAGTACATAAAAATACTTACCAGTTAAAAAATACTCTTATTGGCCGCCCAATGCGCTAATTTTAGATTTTTCCATTTTTACTAAACCACTAACAGTACATACGCCAAGAAAAGTTCTACAGATAATGGTAATTATGGAACAAGAGTAATATCAAATTCAAGGTAGTAAAAATAGGGGCAAAAAAATATCAAAGCATGTTTGTCTCTTACAAGCCATTCGCGGTGTCCTTGTAAGCCTTCAATATCAAGAAGCTTAACAGCAACAGCCTGAGCCTTCAAACCCGGCCTCAGATTATCATCAGCATAGCCTTTGTGCACCGTCCCAAACCCGCCTTCACCCAACAAGAAACTACTCGAGAAATTCTGTGTGATCGCGCGTAGCTCGGTCAGCTGAAAGTCGTACAAGTCGGAGCCGAAAGACTGGGCCAAATCCTCGTTGATACGGATAGACGAGGAACGGCTGAGGTCTGAAAAGGACAAGCGTCTGAAAGAAGGGTGTGGAGCTATGTTCTTGGAGAACTCGGATTTCGATGGCCTGCAACGGCTGATATTGCCGAAGATCGTCTGGTCTTCGGCTGTGCAGCAAGTTGTTGTGAAGGGTCTCCATGGCTTCGAGTTCGAGTTCAAGTTCTTTTTGTCCTTCATATTTTTGGCAGGAAAATGGAATGAGAGAATTCAGAAGAGGAGTTGGGGGGATGGATGATTAATGAAATAAACATATGGGATTACTTAAGAAGCAACTTTTCTTATCCGAGAGAGAGAGAGAGAGAGAGAGAGAGAGATGAGAGAGAGCAGGACATTCTTTCCCGTAACTGCTCTCCAACCACTCTACTAAATAGAGGGGCTTTGTGATAATCCTTTATCATGGACATTGTTGGTTTTTCTTGATTTGTCTCGTTACATCTTTCATGTCTTCATGCAAAAAGAAAGGGGGCAATAAGAGGATTGGGGGCCAAATGTCTCTTTCAGAAGAATAGTGGGACTTAGCAACCCGGCCCCCAGCTAAAAAAGTTAGACATTTTATCTAAAGAATGAGTTAATGAGTGCCCTCACTGGAGGCCCCCGGTCCAGTCTTAATGGGGGTGTTCAAGAATAATCAAGAAAACCGAACTAACCGGAAAATTTCGGGTTTGATCGGTTGATCTAGTTTTGGTCTCGGGAAGTTTGAGGTACATGAAAATGCTCACAAGCGGAACTGAAACATACATGTAGGATCTATTAAACCGATACAAGTTTTGATATTTTCATATTCTTGAATAAAGTTTTGATATCTCGATCTGCCGAATATTTTGACCGGAATCAGGTTTTAACAATTTTAGGCTGAACTGATCCACCATGGTCACAGTGGATTTTTTTTCATTTAATAGGAAAATTCTTTTTATTACTTTGATCAAATAATTGAACAAACTAATATGGGTTTTACGAACCACAAATCTCTCGATTTACAAATGCTGTACCCAAAATCCAAAACGAGCAGTTGGTAAGAAACCAATGGCGCCTGAAACAAGTGCAAGTACAAATACAAAACCCAATTACAAGAAACCAAATATGATGACTGAAATGATCACTTGGGGTCTTCATCACCCTTGTATTTTTCCAATCCCTTAACCAAAAAGAGTCCACTTGAAGCCCCAAATTCATCAAAAACTTGTACTTCGTGTTTTTTTAGGTAGGAAAACTTTTTCTTGTTGAAAAAGATTACGTTCGAATAATAACAAAAGATTCCACTTCCGAAGGATATTCAACCTGTGAGCCCAACTATGGGTCACCTCATATATTAATTATTAGAGACGTTCAATTTGCTTAAAACATTGCTCTAAGGTCTCGTTTGATTCGCGGACTAAAATAGGTGGGATCGATAGTTCTGGGACTAATTTAGTACTAAATCTTACACAATCCCCTGTTTGATTCATGTAGGGTTAACATTGGGATAGCCCATGTTTTGGTCAATCTCATGTTTGGTTCCATAAATTACATGGATGGCTCGGTAGGAGTCGGATCCGCCATGGATGTGAGTAAGTGTGATGAAATTGGTTCGAAACTCACTGGAGGAGTGTAAATCTAGAATTCCTTTGAGCAAGATGGACCTGCTCGAGATTGGCCATGGAGTTATTTGGTGGAGAGGGAGGAAGAGAGAGAGAGAGAGTTGAAATGAAAAAGAGAAAAAGACCAGATGAAGAGAGAGTTGGATGGCAATTTTGTAAATACTAGCCAACAACTCACCGAGAAAAATAGTTCGGCCTTAATTAGTCCCTCCGGGTATTGTGTAATCCCATACGTATTGGATAAAAATTGTCCCGGGATTGTTAATTCCATACCATTTTCCGGGAACCAAACAAGAGATAATGCGGGATTAGACAAAAATAGTCTCATCCCACCCTCCTAATACCCGAATCAAATGAGGCCTAATTGTACAAATTTTTACCCATTAATTTTTCAAAACACTACACTTATACAAGGACAGTCAAAATTTGAAAACTCAACTAGTATAGGGATAGTCCAAAATGAAACACTCAACTATTAAAAAGGGATGGAAGGAGTGTGTTTTTTTGCCATTCGATGTACGTTAGTAGAGTTAGTTGTTAAGAGTCTTTACTAAAATTTGGTTCATTCAAATATTGATAAAGGCTTGACCAGATCATTCAATTTGTCCCTGTGAATACAAGGATGAAAATTAATCAAGCTTCTCATATTCGAATAAGCCAATTTTTTCAAGGGACTCTTAAAAACGTGTTTTAAACACATTAAACGATTCCGACAATTTGTGTGGGATCCGCCTCGGATTCCCACTTAACTGGGTGTACATTAAGTGGAGTACCCATTGTGGATGGCAATAAGCCCTGCCTTGCTCTAACTCAAACCTGGTCCTACCCGGCCCGATCGGGAAGGGTTTTAGGCAAATTTTTGGCTACTGGGCAGGTCTGGGGAAAATTTTAAAAAACCTGATCAGGATCGGATATGGTTCAAGTTGATGTTACCCATCTTGAAGTATTTATAACTTTACCTTAATATTTTAATCATTGCACTAAAACTTTATAGTTGTACCCTAATATTTGTATCATTCTACTAAAAATTTATATTTTGATCATTATACTAAACTATCACCTTACATGTAACTATTTCCTTACATTTTGCTTTTGGTTTAAACACTTTGTTCCCACTCTTTAGGGGGGTGGGGCGGGTAACCGGACCCCCCGACCGAGGTGTGTACAGGAGCATCCACGACTTACCCCGACCGGGGCCGTGTTGCACTTTTCGAGTCGGGTACGACCAAATCTGCCCAATCCATGGCCATCCCCAATACCCATAGTTCTTCACTTCAGCCTTGCCCAAACCTAAACCCATGACCTAATAAGACGACAACGTGCAAAGATGACACCATTTCAAGATCATGCACCGTCCATGATTTTCATATTCTGTAAACAATCAGAATTTGAGACTTCTAGATCCACAAAGTTGTTATCCGTGTCATCCTCTCCTCCATAAAATGCAATTTTCAAAACCTGCTCAACCTCTACAATTGACTCTTTATCTATAATTCAATGAAAGACTCCTAGATTTTCATCCAAAGCTAACAAAAATACATAGTGTATTCATAATGAAAAGTTATATGCAAAAGAAAAAAAAACTCCGACTAAGCAAAAGAGACATCTATTACATCGTTTTACATATCCATCACAGAGAAGCATACATTCCACTATCCTCTTTACTTTTCTTTTCTTTTTTTACCAAATTCACTATCTCATTATATATTGGGTTTAATGTGCGTGATATTATATTTGGCTTTAGGTTTTTTTGTTTTGCTAAGGGCTATAACAAGTTGGTTCAAATTTTGTTAAAAAAAAAAAGTTATTTTAACATCGCGCAAGTAACCCAATGCTGACAATACTAATAAAATTTAATTTATATCTAATTTTTAGATTTTTTCAGTGCATTTTTTGAACCCAACGAAGTTCCTTGACCTCACTACTTCTAAGGTAGAGTCGCCCCTAATTAGCCGGTGGATAACACATAAACCCAAGCAAGTTATAATTTTGATACACATAATTTAAAGATATTAATAAACTTTTATTGATATCAGGACACGTTTTTTGGATATCGCAACACTATTTTACGCAATAGCCTCTGTCGTTTACTAGCACTCATAATTTAACTTATTTAGCTTATTTGCTTAAAAAAGCTAATGAATGGTGTTCGTTAACAATTGAATAATCACTTATTTTGCTTTTTTAACTTATTTATCCCAATAAAGATAGATTATTTTAAGCTCAAATTTTTATTTTTTATTTTTTGTTTTGCTTATTTAAAGTTGGGTGAATTGCCTATATATCCCTTCGACTTTACGCGAAATGTCATTTTGGTCCTTCATTTTTCAATTTTGTCATAAAAACCCTTCAATTTACGATTTCGTTGCAATGTGATCCAAATATTGATCTCCGTTAGTTTTTTGGACGGAAATTGAACACATGCCAACGTGACCATCATTAAGGGCATAAACCACTTCCCCTCCCAAACCCTTTTCTAATCGTTTCCCCTTTCTCTCTCTCTCTCTCTCTCTCTCTCTCTAACGTGACCACCATTAAGGGCATAAACCACTTCCCCTCCCAAACCCTTTTCTAATCGTTCCTCTCTCTCTCTCTCTCTCTCTCTCTCTCTCTCTCTCTCTCTCTCTCAACCCCCCTATTTTCTTACAACATTGAAGAATCCTGACATAGCCCTCTCGCACAGCAAATCACACCACTTCTCAAACAACTTCGGAGGTATCAGGGCTTGGCAATAAATTTGGTTGATCAATTTATTGCAGTTTAGGCCGAGACACTTGATTTCAGCTGCCCAATCGTCTTCAATTTTGACCTAGGCGTGTTTTACTAGACTATGTAATCGGTGCAAAAGGGGTGGACGACTATAATGCTCTATTTGGATTTGTAGAGGGGAATTTAATTTGTAAAGACTGTTGAAAGATCATCACCACCTCTCTTGAATTTTCTGGAGTCTTCCGGACGTCGCCGGAAACTTCCGGGCTATTCTGGAAATATCTAGACTTCTCTAGAATGCTCCGGAATCGTCTAGAATATGCTAGAGTCTTCTGGACCTTTCCGGAATGTTGTGGAGTATACTAGACCATTCTAGGTTCTACTAGAATGTTCCGGAATATTATGGACCACACTAGAGCTTTCCGGATGTTACAAGAATATTCCGGAATATGATGGAAGCTTATGGGCTCCACTAGAAGCATCTAGAGGCATGGAGTGATGTGAGCTTCTAGAACTATCCTGTGGTGCCTATAAATAGGGATGAGGTCTTCATTTGATGCAATGCAAGTGAAGGCAACAAAGAGAGACTCCAAGCAAGTGAGTGAGAGTCCAAGTGTGAGGTGTCCAAGTACTAAAAGAGTTTGTGTCCAAAGTTAAAGTGTCTTCCTAGATTGTGTGTGTACTACCTCTTGTGTGCAAGAGAGTCTTCCACTGTGAGTGATAGTGTGTGTTGTTGTACACAACTTAAGTGTACAAGTTCTTGTAATCAATAAAATTACCTTTGTTTGTTGTGTTCAAACTCTACAATCTGGTATCAGAGCCGAGTCGATCAGGACCGGTTGTTTAAGAGATCGTGCATGGTTTGGAGACTGTGAAGCTTGTTGGTTTGCTTGGTGAAAGAAGAGAGAGACCCACCAAGTCACGATGGCGGATCTTGTGAACACAACTAGTGGGATTACAAGATTGAACAATCACAACTATCAGAGTTGGCGGAGTCGCATTAAGTCCTATCTTGAAAGGCAGGACTTGTGGGAGGTTGTTAATGGAGATAGTACCCAACCACCCAAGGAAGTTGAAGCACTCCGAAAATGGAAGATTAAGGCCGGGAAGGCGATGTACGTGCTCAAGACAACCATTGAAGATGAGTTGCTCAGGCGA